>RJWJ010000470.1:98475-199279 GCA_004363605.1 Indri indri
TGGGACTACAGGCATGTGCCACCATGCCCGGCTAATTTTTTCTCTATATATATTTTTAGCTGTCCAATTAATTTTCTTTCTATTTTTGGTAGAGATGGGGTCTCGCTCTTGCTCAGGCTGGTCTCGAACTCCTGAGCTCAGAACGATCCGCCCACCTCGGCCTCCCAGAGTGCTAGGATTACAGGCTTGAGCCACCGCGTACTTGAGTTCTTAAACAGTTGTGATGATTCAAAAACAAGATAGACATCTTCTCGGTTGGAAAGGAAAAAGTCAAACTTGATTTGCAGATGACATGATTGTCTATGTAGAAAATTATAAGGAATTTACAGAAAAGCTACTAGAACTAATAAGTGATATTAGTAATGTTAAAGAATAAAACATCAGTATAAAAATCAGTTTTTTTTCTATATACTAGCAACAGCATCAAAAGTCATGAAATTCTAAAAAATATGTGCAAGATTTGTGTGAAAAAACTATAAAACTTCTCTGAGGAAAATTAAAGAAACCTTAAGTGTGAAGGTACATTAAGATTGTAGAAAGAAAGATTTGATATTTTTAACATGTCGATTTTCTTCAAACTGATCTATAGATTCAATTCAATTCTGATTGAAATCCCCAAAAGGACATTTTTTTTTTTTTTGTGGAAATCAACAAGTTGATTTGTTTTAAATGGAAATACAGAGGATCTAGAATAAAGACAATTTTGAAAAAGGAAAACAAAGTAGGAGGCTTCACCCTTCAAACTTACATAGAACTTCAATAATCAAGATAGTGTGGTACTGGAGTAAGGATAGACACGTAGATCAAAAGAGTTTAATATAGAATCTAGAGATAGATCCACTCATACTTGTTCAATTGATTTTTGACAAAGTGACCAAAGTATTTCAGTGGTGAAGGATAGTATTTTTTTTTTTCAATAAATGGTACTGGAACAATTGGGAATCAACACTAAAAAAAAAAAAAAAAAAAAAAAACCTTGACTCATTCCTTGTATCACATGTAAAAATTAATTCAAAATATGTCATAAACCTAAATATAAAACCTAAAAGATGATATTTCTAGAAGAAAGCATAGAAGAAATCCGTGACCTTGGGTAGGCAGAGATTTCTTGGGACATAAAAAACATGAATTGTAAAAGGAAAAAAATGATAAATTGTATTAATCCCCAAGCTAAAAACTTTTGCTCTTTGAAGGACACTGTTAATAAAATAGAAAGATACTTGTACCCTGGTAATATGCTGAAATAAATAAATAAATAAATAAATAAATAAATAAATAAATGAAATAGAAAGATAAGCCACAGACCGCACAAAAATATTTGCAAAGCACATTAAGTGAAAAATAACTTGTCTCCAACATTTACAAAGGATTCTTAAAAATCAATAATTTGGAAACAAATTAATTGAAAAATGGGCAAAAGATTTGAATACATATTAGACCGAAGAAGAGCTCCTAAAGAAGCATGTGAAAATATGCTTAACATCATTAGTCATGGGAAATGAAAATTAAAATCATAATAAGATACTTCTCCACAATTATTAGCCTGACTAAATTTAAAAAGACAGGTAATATCAAATGTTGACAAGGATGTGAAGCCACCAGAAATCTCATACATTGTCGGTGGGAATGCAAAATGTTATAATCACTATGGAAAGCAGTTTGGCAGTTTATTATAAAGTTAATCATAAATTTAGCCTATGTCTTAGCAATCTCATGCATAGGTATCTACAAGAGAAATGAAAACATATACCAACAAAAGAACTATATGCAAATACTTACAGCAGCTTTATTAATAATTGTCAAGAACTAGAATCAACCCAAATGCCCATCAACTGGTAAATAGATAAATAAATTGTCATACACCTATGTGATGAAATACTCAGCAGTAAAAAGAACAAACTATTATATATGCAGCGTCCTGGATAAATCTCAAAAACACTATGGTAAGTGGAAGAAACCAAATTCCAAGAGGATATACACTATCATTTCATCCATATGATCTTCTGAAAAAAGCAAAACTTTAAGGAAAAAGGCAAAAATTTAGAAATTAGATGATTGGTTGCTGGGGTCTGGGGGAGGGTTCTACTGTTGGGGTTGATTGAAAGATTCCATATCTTTGATTACAGTGGTAGATATATGACTATTTATTTGTCAAAATTTGTGAAATATTACATTCAAAAGGGTGAATTTTATTGTATATAAATCCTATTGCAATTAATGTGACTTAAACCGCATTTATACTTATCTTTCAAAAGTTCTACAATGAGCAAAAATTTTTTGGTCATGTTTTTCCTTTTAGTTGCAAATAATTCTAACACTTGGAAGAAATTAACTCAAGCTGTTCCAAAGTGTATCAGTGAAAAGCAAAAGTTTATTTTCTCTGTCTCTCCAGTTGTCCCACCCCCTGAATTAACCACTTTTAATTATTTTTGTTTTTAGCTTTTTTAGTCCTTATCTCTCTAAATTTATATAAAATACTTTTATTTATAGAAGCTGATTTATTAGCTTGTACAATACTCATTGTCTTCCTGCTATGAAAAACAAAGAATCAACTTATTTTGCCCGACTTTTATGATTCCCATTTTTATGATTTTGTTTTGTCATTTTTAATTTTAATTCTTGTTGATTACCTTTGTACTTTTAATTAATACTCGAGATATTTAGAGTTTCTTTTGCCTCCCACTATGTAAGATGAGGAAGCCAGCATGCCTACACTTCCCTACACCTGTTTTCCTCCTTCCCAGCTCGTCAGGACACCATTATTTTTGCACCATCAAGCTTTGCAACAATTGTGTTCTGTCTCACATGACAAGATCAAATGCACTTAGCTTTACTTACACACAAACCAGTTCACAATCGTGCAAAGGTTTAATTTGGCACTGTAATTCCCTGTATAGCTACTGACTTCCTCTGTTCCCCCTCTCCTGCCAAGGACGACACGTTGATGATGGAAGCATATACCTAATTTACCCACGTGACTAAAAATCTTCAAGCCTCCTAATAGTTTCATCTGTTGAATGAAATTTACTTTCTTCTTGAGGACATGCTTGTCAGCGCCCTCTGGTTTTCGTTTTAATTTGGGTTGAGTGCTTTCTGGATCCTGCAACTCATTCGCCTCCTGAGATTTATTTTGATTGCACTCCTAGTTTAATCCCATTATTTCCTGGCGCTGCTGTTTTCTCTTTCTTGGATACATTTTCATTTCACTGGATGACTTAATCAAGTAAATATTTTTTCATGTAAATATTTGCAAGTAAATATTTCTTCATAAAGGTTATGTACACGGTACAGTTTCTGACTCTTTGTACATGTGAAAAAGTCTGTTTTCTGTCACACTTGTTGATATTTTAGAAGGATGTAGCATTTTAAATTGAAATTGTCTTTCTCTCAGAAGTCTGAACCATTGCTTTATCTTCCTAAATCTAGTGTTACTGGTAAAAACTCTAGTGCCAATCTGAAACTTCTTCCTTTGCATAGAGCTTATTTTAATTTTTCTGCACAGGATGTGCTATTTGCGTTTGTACCTGAGTTCCACAGTGTGTCTGCATATAATCTTTGTTCATTCGTAGTGCTGGGTACTTCCAAACTGAAGATTCAGCCATTCTTTAGTTTTGTAATATTTTCTTCTTGTATTCACCTGATCTCTCACCCTCAGTTTACCTATTCTCTCTTATTGGAATTTATATTAGAAGATTTGAATCTTCTGAAATGAGCTTCCATACCTCTTAACTTTTTTCTTTTATCCAAATTTTATGCTCTTTGTTTTCAACTTCTTCAACTGCTACTTTCAACTTCTTTTGATAGCTTTCCTCATCCAGTGCAGTCAGCCCTCTGTATCTGCCTTTTCCACATCCATGGATTCCAGCAACTGTGGATGGAAAAATTTTTTTAAAAAGTTCCACAAAGTTCCAAAAAGCAAAACTTGAATTTGCTACATGCTGAGTACTATGTTTTATCCACATGAATGAAGTGGAGTGTAGGCATTATATTAGGTATTACAAATATTGTAGAGATGATTTAAATTATATGGGAGAATGTATTAACACATAGATTGTATGCAAATACTATGCCATTTTATGTAAGGGTCTTGAACATCCATGGATTCGGGTATCTGCAGGGGGTCCTGCAACCAGTCTACAGATAGCAAGGGACGACAAGTTCTATGAAGTGTTTTCTCCAAATATCTGGTGACCCTTGGTTGTTCTTTTCTGTTTAGGAATGAAGGACCAGGTGGCTTATTACAGGTATCACAGGCTTATTACAGGTGTGGCTTTCCTCTGCTACTGAACCACGAATGCAAAAGTCGAAGTGGGAGCTCTATTTAAAAGAGCAAGAGTTTGCTTCCTCTTTTATTTGTTTGTTCAACAAATATGTAATAAGCACCTACTGGTAGTTCTGGGAAATATTGAGGCTACCATGGTGAGTAAAATAAGACATGATCCTTGCTTTCAGAGGGGAGACAATACTCAAAATATATTCAAATAAGTGAATAATGACACTAATATATGAGGACAAGGCCAGAGTCATGCGAAAGCATATATATGAGATGGACACTGGGATGCTGGTGACAGAAACCCAACTGAAGCTGAATTAATGAAAAGGGAATTTAATGGCTCATTTAGTGAAGAGTCCAGGTCTCCAAGGATATTGTTAGGAATCTCTCTCTTTTCATCACTTGTCTTCATTTTCTTTGTGTTGTTTTCATTCTCTAGTGGGTTCTCCACAACTAGTAACGAAGATGACCAGACCAGTGGTCTGGGTTTACATCCTATAAGCCTAGCAACTCCATTCCAGACACCAAAGCAACTTACAACACCTAACTTAACTGTGTCTCCTATTAGTTAAGCAAACACTAAGAACAAATGTCTTTCTCAACAATTTCATAATGGTCCCAGGATTGTGTTTCATTTACCTGGCTGTGCCACCCGTCCTTCTTAGAATCTATTACTGTGTTTTAGTGTATGGGCTTTTCTGATAGGCTATGTATAGATTATGTATATTCCTAGAGTTGGGGATAGAGTCAGCCATAGATTGGAAGAGGGTTGGTTCTACAAAGAGGGTTGGTTCCACCTTTGCTGTTACATGCTATGTGATCAGAGCAAATTAATTATATCTTTGGGCATTTCCTTCCCCATTAGAGCAGTATACTTATCTTGCATGGCTTTGAATATATAGCATAATGGATGCAATGTGTCCTGCACAGAGTAGCTGCTCAGTAAGTAAAAGCATTACTTTTATAAGAAGAATATAAAAAACACTCATGCACTTACAACCTGACTTAAGAAAGAAAAGAGTACCAATATGTGTACCCTTCCCTGGTCACATCTTTCCATCTGTTTCCAAAAGGAGATTACTAACCTGAATTTAATGGTTATCATCCTTATTATTTATTATTATTTTGCATTGGTAAGCTTTACATAAATAGCATTATACTGCATTTTTCATCTGTAACTTCCTTTTTTTTGGTTCAAACTTATATGTGTGAGATTCATTCATGTTGATACACGTAGCTGGAACCAATTAATTTCTACTTTTACATAATACCCAAGTATATGAATACATTGCAGTTTTTTATCCATTCTTTTATTAATGGATATTTAGGTTGTTTATATGATTTTGTTATTAGAGATAAAATTGCTTTGAACATTCTTGCCCGAATCTCTGTGTAAATGTGAAAGGATTTTCCTTAGGGCACGTGTCTAGGAATAGAATTACTGGGTCTTAGGGTATGAACATTTTCAGCTCCACTTGAATTTGTCAAATTTTTTTCAGAGGTTGTTTTAATCATTTGCACTCCTACTAGCAGTGTTTAAGAATTCCCATTGTTCTTCCTCATTTGAAAACATTTTCACTATCTTAGAGGGCTGACAGATACAAGATAGAAATACAAAAAAAATGAGATAGGTGCAATGGAATAAGGGTTTCAATGTGCACAATGGAAACACAAAAGTAACAGAGATCCTCCGTGTCTAGAAGCATAAAAAAGTGCAAGGGATGGTTGGTTGGGAATCTCTTCTCTTTGATGTCCAGCAGGTAAAATCCCATAGTGTCCAGCTAATAAGTGGAGGCTGGCAGGTCCTTGGTGTTTCTTTCACAGTTGATAAAATGCAAAAGGACCCATTTCTTTCACAGATTTTCCATGATGTGCCTGCTTGCCTGATTAAGCAAAGTATTACTTTCAGATACCTTTGTTCACAACACGCAAGTAAGTTTTAACAATTCTAATGACATGATTCTCTTCGGTATTCTGAATCTCTGTTAACTATAGACTACTATGTAGAGAAGAGATTTTAAATGATATATTTGGAGTCATCAGGGGCTTTCAACTTAACACTATGTGGTGCTATCTCTCTTGCTGTGTGCAAGCATACCTCAGAGATGTTGCAGGTTCAGTTCCAGACTACCTCAATACAGCAAATATCACAGTAAAGCAAGTCACATGGATTTTTTGGTTTCACAGTGCATATAAAAGTTATGTTTATGCTATACTATAGCCTACTAAGTGTACAATAGCATTATCTTTAAAAATCATGTACATATCTTAATTAAAAATACTATATTGCTAAAAAATGCTAATGATCATCTGAGCCTTTGCTGATGGAGGGTCTTGCCTTGATGTTGATGGCTGCTGACTTATCAGGGTGGTGGTTGCTGAAGGTTAGGGTGGTTGTGGCAATTTCTTAAAATAAGACAATGAAGTTTGCTGCATCCATTGACTCTTCCTTTCATGAATGATTTCTCTGTAGTGTGAGATGCTGTTTGATGGCATTTTGCCCGTAGCAGAACTACTTTCAAGATTAGAGTTGATCATTTCAAAACCTGCTGCCGCTTTATCAACTAAGTCCTTTGTGGTCATTTCAACAATGTTCACAGCATCTTTACCAGGAGTAGATTTCATCTCAAGAAACTACTTTCTTTACTCCTCCATAAGAAGCAACTTTTCATTTATTCAAGTCTGATCATGAGATTGCAGCAATTCAGTCCCATCTTCAGGCTCCATTTCTAATTCTAATTCTCTTGCTGTTTCCACCATATCTGCAGTGACTTCCTCCACTGAAGTATTGAACCCCTCAAAGTCATCCATGAGGTTTGGAATCAACTTCTTCCAAAATCCTGTTAGTGTTGAGATTTTGACCTCCTCCCATGAATTACGAATGTTCTTAATGGCATGTAGAATGGTGAGGCCTTTCCAGAAAGTTTTCAATTTACTTTTCTCAGATCCGTCAGAGGAATCACTATTTATGGCAGCTTTAGCCTTATGAAATGAATTTCTTAAATAAAAAGACTTGGAAGTCAAAATTACTCACTGATCCACAGGCTGCAGAATGGATGTTGTGTTAGCAGGCAGGAAAACAGCATTTATCTCCTTGTTCATCTCCATCAGAGCTCTTGGGTGATGAGGTGCATTGTCAATGAGCAGTAATATTTTGAAAGGAATGTTTATTTCTGAGCAGCAGATCTCAACAGTGGGCTTAAAATATTCAGCAAACCATGCTGTAAACAGATGTGCTGTCATCCAGGCTTTGTTGTTCCATTTCTAGAGCACAGGCAGAGTAGATTTAGCATCATTCTTAAGGGCCCTGGGATTTTCAGAATGGTAAATGAACATTGGCTTCAACTTAAAGTCACCAACTACATTAGAGAATCAGCCTATCCTTGAATCTTTGAAGCCAGGCATTGACTTTTTCTCTCTAGCTATGAAAGTACTACATGGCATCTTCTTCCAAGAGAAGGCTGTTTCATCTACATGGAAAATATGTTGTATTGTGTGGCCATCTTCAATGATCTTAGCTAGATCTTCTGCATAACTTGCTGCAGCTTCTCCATCAGTACTTGCTGCTTCACCTTGCACTTTTATGTTATGGAGATGGCTTCTTTCCTTCAACCTCATGAACCAACCTCTGCTAGCTTCTAACTTTTCTTCTGCAGCCTCCTCACCTCTCTCAGCCTTCACAGAGTCGAGGAGAGTTAGGGTCTTTCTCTGGGTCAGGCTTTAGCTTAAGGGAATGTTGTGGCTGGTTTGACCTTCTATCCAGATCACTCAAACTTTTTCCATATCAGCAATAGGACTGTTTCATTTTCTTATCATTCATGTGTTCACTGGAGTAGCACTTTTAATTTCCTTCAAGAGCTTTTCCTTTGCATTCACATCTTGGCTAACTATTTGGTGCAAGAGGCCTATCTCAGCTTTTGGCCTGTCTCAGCTTTTGACAGGCATTCCTCACTAAGCTTAATCATTTCTGACTTTCAATTTAGAGGGAGAGATATACAACTCTTCCTTTCGTGTGAACACTTAGAGGCCATTGTATGGTTATTAATGGGCCTAATTACAATATTGTGGGTCAGGGAATAAGGAGGCCAGAGGAGAAGGAGTGAGGTGAGGGCACAATGAATCAGCAGAGTAGTCAGAACACACACATTTATTAAGTTTGCCATCTTATATGAGCATGGTTTGTGGTGCCCCCAAACAATTACAATAGTAACAGCAAAGATCACTGATCCCAGACAGATTGTTACCGTAAGCTCAGCACCTGTCCTCAAGGCTGAAAAATGAGAATAAGTGGTTTGAGGAAAAGGAAAGAGAAGTTTATTACTTCGCCAGCAAAGGAGGAGAAATGGTAGACGTTTTCATCTCCAAATCCAAATTTCCTGAACATTAGCAAAAATACACAGCTTTTGAAGGTAGGGCCCCTGGTTCTAGGCTATTGTGGTTAACTGTTCTAATTGTCCCACCTCTGCCAAAGACAAAGTCCCATCTGGGCCCACCTGAGGGGCTGGTGCTGGCCTGGAATAAGAACAAAAGGCCTTCTCTCTCCTCCTCCTGACCACTGGCCTGAGGCAGGGAGTTCTCAAAAAGGAGTGGAGGATGTTTTAAAGAGACAGAAAATTTTTGCTATTTTTTTCAGGCCATCGCCTGAAATATAACACTTCCATATCTATGGGAGGAGGGATGACTACTCTGTTATAAGATCACCACAACAGACATAATAATAATAAAAAAGTTTGAAATATTGTGAGAATTACCACAATGTGACACAGAGACACGAAGTGAGCAGGTGCTGTGGGAAAAATGACACTGACAGATGTGCTCACACAGGGTTGCCACAAACCTTCAATTTGTGAAAAATGCATCATCCACAAAGTACAGTAAAATGAGGTATGCCTAGGTATATATGTATATTATTAATTTTTAAAAAATTTTTTAACAGTCAAAAATTTTTTTTCTTTTTTTTCTTATTCTCTAACTTATTCTTTTGATCAAAATGGAGAAAACAGTCAAATCTTTTCAGAAGTCTGGAATTTTAATAATGAGTCCAAGAGCTCTGTTAATGGAAGATGATGTAACAAAAACAGAAACTTCTACCTCGTTAAAATTTTAATACTGCCTTAAGTCCAGAGAAATTTTTTTTATCCTATTATAAGCAGCTGGAAAATAAGCGAATGTTGGTTTTGTTTAAATATAACTAAAACTGGAGGATGGAAAATGTAACATTAATATGTGTTAGAGGAGTAGGCTTAAGTTCCTATATTTGAGGGAAAAGGGCAAATTAGAATAAGTTAAATATCAAATTAGCCTTTTAAGCAAGTTTTTTTTTTCCCCTGGCTTGAGAGTGTAGGAATGATTTCTCAGAGAAGCATGGAGAAAGGTTTGTGATTGCTCCCATTAGAAATGTTGTTAGCAAGTTTCTCGAAGGACTTACAGTGAATAACTGATTTTGCCATTGTGACAGCCCTCCTCAGACTCTGAATTGAAATGATCTGCTTTCTTACATTAGTACATCATTTTGCAGTTGTGAAGTGTTACAGTAATTTTCAATAATGGTGACAATCTGCTTCATGTCCCTAACTCTGAAAAGAAAGTTGAATTCGTATGAAATGAAAGAAGCATTTAAGATCAGAGTTTGACACAAGAGCAATAGTTTGGGGCAAAGATAAGTAAACTGAATTGAAGTCTCTGAATAGTTCATATTATGTACAAGCGTGGACTTTTCCAAACGACTCTGAAGGTGCTTTTCTTTCACATCTTCTAAGACTACGCTAAATGAGTTCAAGCTTGTCTGCCCAAGTTGCAAGTGGAATTTAAGGACATATAAAAATGGTTAGGTACCACTTGCGGTCAAAATCCTTATTCGGAAAAATTAGTGGTGACAGCAATATTGGCAACTCCATGAGGGGAAAGGCGATGGAGGAGAAGTTTGGGAAATGGGAGGCTCATACCCATGCGTGGTGGAAGTCGGGGAGACAGAGAGAGGGGGACAAAAGGATAATTAATTTGCTTTTCCTATTTGAGAGCGAATCTTCCGATGGAGGCCGCTCTCACTTGTGGAGGGGGAATTGGAGCTGATGTTGCAGGGGGAAGGAAGGAGGATCTGCCTTAACCCACTGCAATTCAAAGAGCCTCCTTTCCCCAGAGCAGGGGAAGAATTCAATTGTGCAGTCTCCTTCAAGTGGTAGTTGGAAAACAACTCCGGCTCTAGCCTGAAACTAAAGAGCTGTGGATCACGGTGCCAGGCACCAAGCTGGTGAAACAACTTCATGTGCAGCGGAGTTCATGAAGTAAGAGAAACCTTCTCAGAGAGGATTTTCTGCATCTGGCAACATCAGAACTTGGATTCTTCAGGTTGCTACAGCAGCAGCAGTGCCCACCTATGAAGGGAATTAGGAGAGCCCCAGGCCAACCGCCTGGGACAGGGCAGTCAGGAGGCCTGTGTGGACACGTGGGTCCATCCCTACCTTTGTGGGGCAGAGGCAAAAACAAATGGAGGTTTGCATACTATTTGCCCAAATATTTAAAAGTTATAAATCAAGAGAAAATATTTTGAAGTAAAATATGTTTAATAAATATATTAATACATTCATAATGACCTAGATGGTCAAGGCTAATTTAGAATTCTTAGATTTCTTAGAATTTATTACCAGAAAGTGGCTGACACAGCCAATAACACCCCTTTTTCTACCCACCAGCTCCATCTTGCACCAAGAGAGGGGGTGTGTATGTGTGGGGACCCCTCAGCTTTCAATCCCAACTCTGTCCACATGCCTCTCCCTGCAAACAGCCACCTCTCAGGCCGGCTCAGGCTCGGAGACAGTGTACGTGAGGAGTGATCCCTCCTCGGTCCTCAGGCGGACCGCAGGGGAGGAAGCCCCACAGGCCCTGCCCTCGGGCCTGCTGGGAGGGGCCTGGCTGCCTCAGGGCCACAGCGATGCCGCCCTGAAGGCATGGGGCTGGGCACAGAGAGAACTAGGTGCAAGAAAGCAGTTTGTGACAAACCGAGAACCCGATGGCAGGGAAGTGGCTTAGCGTTGCCCTGCTCTTGTGATGTGAAGAAAGTCCCCATTGCACTCACGTTACAGGTTCGCATGACGACAGTAGGAGACGCATTTGACTAAAATGGAAAACCCTGTTGAGATCTGCATGGTCTGGTTTTTGACTCTACTGTTTCCTTTTCAGTTCACCCCGCCTCTCCCCAAACCCTAATTCACACCTCCTGGTCCACATTCTCGGCTTGCCTCGCTCCTCTCTCCCCAGCAGGAGGTGATTTTTGCTCCCGTTTCACATGGGACATAGAAACCACGGGGCCGCCTCAAATTCCTACCACTGTCCCCACCCACGCCCTGCGTCCCTCTTTGCTTTCCTTCCTTCCCTTCCCATCAGATCAGAATCTCTGGCCAAAGCCGGCACCATGGAGAGCGCGCTGGGTCCCGCCTGCCAGCTCAGAGGCTCCGATCTGTCCAGCTCTGTGTCTCTGCCTCCCTTTTGGCTCTTTCTAACGGCACGTGAAGGTATTCAACCCTCTCCTGATTGCCGATACAGAAATCAACAACTTCCCCTTAGCTCCCTCCCTCTCTCACAGCCCAGCTTCTGCAAAGCACTCACTTCCTACTCTGCTCCCGGCCTCCTGCTCCGGTTCCCCCTGCACCAGCCGCTGCACCTGCTTTGGATACAGTCACCAGTTACCGTCATCATGTTACTAATCCAGCACACTTTTCAGTCCTTACCTTACCTGAGGTCCCACAGCCTCGGCAGTGTCGATCACATTCTCTTGCCGGAAACACCTCCCTCCCCACCATATAGCACTAAACGGCATAGTGTTAATCCTACTCTCTCTGATAGCATCTTCCCAGGCTGCTTTGTTGCCTCCCCCTCTCCTGTGTGTCCCTTAAATGCCGGTGTCCTTTGGCGGTGCGGTTGATATTATTCTCTTCTCACTCTAACCTCTCTTCTGACTTATTTCTCAGACCTATCTGCTTGGAGAATGGAAAGGAGGAAGCATTTCTTCATCGACTTCTGCACGCCCCCGCTACTGGTGAAAGGTGGTCCAAAGGTCGTTGACATCCCCAGGTGGAGCGGGTGTGAGTGCTGTGGTTCCTGTGGATGTCCCACAGCTGGGTGTCAGAGAAGCCCCACTGCAGGGAGTGGGAGGCGTGGGGGAAAGGACCCTGACAGGTCACATCTGTATGGAGCGGTTAACGCCTGCACAGAATAGATGTGAACTGACAAGAGGGGTGTCCGGTTCACTGAACTGCGTGCTGTGGTTCCATTCCTTTCTCCCTTCTCACATGCTGCTCCCTCCTCCTGAACCCTCGACCACTTTTGTTTATCTGCCAACTTGCTTACTGGCACCTTGCAGTGCAGTGGTTCTTAAACTCTAGTTCGCATCATAATCACTTGGAGGATTTGTTAAAGCAGGTAGTGCTTGGCTCTTTCCCACAATTTCTGATTCAGTAGGCCTAGGCTGGCTCTAGAAAAATCCGCATTTCTAATACATTTTCAAATGACGGTGCTGCTGTCCTGGGGCCACACTTTGAGAACCACAGGTGCAGTGATTGAGAGCACAGACTCTGAGCACAACGGTTGTTAGGAATAAATTAGTGCGCACATGCAGTGTGTTTGGAGGAGTGTCTGGCATACAGTAAGAGCTCTGTAATTGTTTACTTTTAGAGTCAGCTTCAGCCATGACACCCCCGACCTTCTCAGGCAGAGCTGCTGTCCTTTGTCTGGGTTCATGTAATATCTCTTTTCCAGCACCTGTCTTATTGTGTTGGAGAGGGCTGGTCCTATCTGTCTAAAGAGATTAGTAACTGTCAGATGGCAGAAACTATATTTGTTCATCTTTTTATTTCCCGAATATCATCAGTGATTCACACACAATGAAGTGCTTAATAAATGTATATTGAGTGAATGAATGAGTATTATCGTTTACAAATGTTTGTCAACCACTGTCTACTATTTACAAAAGCTCTACTGGGTGAGTCATTCAAAGAGACGTAAGACAATGCCATTAATTCAAGTCTTCCCTTGCCTTCCCAATACTTCCTAGACCAGTTGTCTCCACTTGTCTCCACTTTCTTAGCCTCCACTTACTCCTCAGCTTCTCTTCGGATCCTCTGCCAGTCTCTACCACCCAACACAATCTTTCTATGCAAGGTCATCGACAACCTCCATCCTGCCAAATGGGAAGGACAGTTCTCAGTGTTTAGGTCAGTGTATTTGACACCAATACTTTTTCTTCAAAGGCTCTCCTCTCCCGGGATCCCGGACATCACACTCCCGGTTTTATACCTACCTACCTAGTTTTCTTCCTACTTAATCTCCACTGCCAATTCCTCTTCCTCCTCATCTTCCTCTTTCCACTTTCTGTACCTTTCCACAACCCAGGGCGTGCTCCTGGACACACTTTTCTTCTCCATCTACAGTGTCTCCACAGCATCTCATCTGCTCTCATGGTTTGAAATGCCACTTATTTGCTGATTACGTTAACATTGATATTTCTAGCCCAGGTTTGTCTCTTGAGCCACAGCCTCATAAATCCTACCAACATCTCCACTTGGAAGAGTAATACGCATCTCAACTTGAGCATGTTTAAAATAGAGCCCCCCCACCCTCCACCCCGCATGCCACTGCCCCCCGCTCCCTCCAAAACCTTGTTGTTCTCAATCGCAGTAAATGCTCAGCCTTCAAACTTAGAAAACAGCCTCAATTCCTCCTGTTTCCTCACCATTCTCATCTAAGTCCTCGGACAGTCGGCTCGGGCCTCTGCCTACTTCTCTGAGCTCATTTTGTGTCCTCTCCTCCTTCCTCATCACGCACCAGGTGCAATATCTGCTTTTCTGTTTCTTGCCACTCAAACTCTTGCCCACAAAGGGTCTTTGTACTTCGCCTTTCCCGCTGCCTGGAATACTCTTTCCCTGGCTCTTTGGAACTTTAGTTCATTCTCATTCTTTACACCTCAGGTCAAGTATCACCTTCTCAAAAAGGTCTTTCTTGACTACCCCACATAGGTTAACCTCTGTCAGCTATTACATAACCATGCTGAGGTCCCTTGGTAGCACTTATAACAATCTTTAATTACATTATTTATTTGTTTCATATTGTCTAGCTCTCCCAGCACAGAGTAAGTCCTATCAAGGGAGAATATTTCTTGTCTTACGTGGCACTGTATTCCCAATGCCTAGTATAGCTTTTGGCACACAATAGGCATTTAAAAAGTATTTGTTGTATTAATGTTTGTCTAGTATATTATTTTCTGAATATCTGTTAGCCCTGGAAGGGTGCCATGAGTAGATAAGAAAATGTAATATATTAATAAGATTTCTGCCCTGCTGTCATATCTGTGTTTAGTTTTATCAAAGTGAAATTTTTTTTTAGAATATGAACTGCTGGAAATTAAGACCCTTATATGTGTATATACAGTTGTGGGCATACCTGAATGCTTAATAAATACTCTTTCACCATGATAATAGTGCTTTGTAGTCAATTATATTGAGTAGCTATTAATACAGAGTGGCAAATCAAACTTTTGAGAAAGAATTTACAAGTGCACACGACTGGTTTATTGGTAGCCAATGGATCAGTTGTAAAGCATTTTTAAAAATTTGCTATTGGTTTTGTATTCACTTCCTGTACAATCAAAGCTCTTTAAATATATTATCCAACCAAAATAACATATTCATATTTCTAATAGGGCTTTTAAAACAATTATAATTCCATGTATTAATTTTATCTTTTAAAGGGAAAACAGTGAGAAAGGAAAAGCCAAATGCAATGTGGCAGGTAACTTCTGCCAGGGCTTGCAATAGTCCCACCTCCTGGTGTTCCTGTCCTTGTGGAATCTCTTCTCCATGTGTGTGAGCTGAATGTGATGACATGCTTCTAATGAATGGAATATGGCAAAGATGATGGAATTAGTTTCTAAAAGTCGGTGACTTCTGTCTTGTTTGCACACTCTTTGGTTCTTCTCACATCCTTGCCCTGATGGAACAAACCGGAGAGGCCTGTGTGGCAAGGAACTGAAGGCCACCTCCAGTTAGCCACCATCAAGGAACTGAGGCCCTCAGTCCAGCAGCTCTTGAGGAACCCAATCCTGCCAACAACCACAGTAATGATCTTAGAAGCAAATCCTTCCCCAGCTGAGCCATAAGGTGAGACTGTAGCCCTCCATGGCACCTTGATTGAAGCCCTGTGGGAGACTCTGACACAGAGGGCCCAGTTAACCTGAGCCTGGATTCCTGATGCACAGAAACTACGAGAAAATAAATGTACATATCAAGCCACTACATTTTGGGACAATTTGTTACACAGAAATAGATAACTAATACAGCAAACTTTCATTAAAGGGACTAGGTAAAAACATTAATTGAAAGTCCATTTTGTGCCACATCTTTAAATGTATTATCTCATTATTCTTTGGATCAACCCTGTTCCCTTGTGACTGGCATTTTAACTGACTTTCACAGAGTCAGCATAAGCAGTTATTCACCCTGGATTTCCATTTGGGCTTTGTGCCAGTTATCAATTTATTGCCCGTCAGCTCCAAATTCATCTTTTAATACCTGCTCTGCAATAATGGACAGACTGCCTTTACACATTTCTTCTTGATAGTGAGCATGATGTTAAGTGTTCTCACAGAGGGCGCTGGAAGGACATTGCAGGAGGAAGGGGCTTTTCCTGCTGGTTCTGGTGGCTGCACTGTCGGTCACGGGTGAGGAATTCAGTGCTGTTCTGCCCTAGCCATGATCCCAGAAGGCACAATGCCTCGGTGACCCTGGTGCCTGGCATGATGGTCACAGATACTGTACCCTCTAGGCCCCCTGCCCACACTGGACCCCAGTTCCCTCTGTTTGTCTGTTTCCTCCATCCCATTTGTCTCCAGAAGCTCTCTCAATGCAATCACTGGGCACTCCAGAGCTCTTGCCTACACTGGTACCCCCACTCCCTCTGCATGCTGCCCATTAGCCATAGCTTGCCGGGACCACACAGGGCTGCTTCCTGCTTGCTCTAGGGCTGTGGACCAGCAAATGTCTTTCCCATCCAGTGGACTTCAATGACACCTTCTCCAATGAGGTCTGAACCCGAGCCTTGGAAAGGGGACCCCTTCCATGTTTGTCCTTCCTTGGGGACTCTTCCTTACCTCTAAGGTACTGTATAGAATTTTTTTTACTAAAGTTACTATTAAATTAGAGCTTAGTGGTTCTTTCAATTTTCTTGTTTGAATTACTGTGTAGTTTCTGTCTCCTGATTGGACTCAGACTGATGGAGTCCTCCTGAGAAGCAGAGGAGACTGGTCTGTAGTATTTCCTTCTTTCTTTCTTTTTTAAAATTCGGTCTACTTAGAGACTGTCAAAAATTGCCACTGCGGACTATATTGCAAGTTGTCATGGCAGGGTATTGGGAAAATTTTCAATTAGCAATGATTGCACCTCAGGTAAACCTCATTGACTGCCACTGCGCAAAGCCTGCTCTGTAGGGTTCTACACCGGAATATTGTGGCCCCTTTCCCCAAAGATTCGGAGAAGCAGCAGGATAGAAAGGAAAATGCCTGGGGCAGGGAATCAGGGAGCTCAAGACCAATTGACTGTCTAAGCTCAGGCTGACTATCCATTTCTTCAGTATACACATGTGGGAAATCTATTTTTCTCTGCTACTGCGTTAATGCAGGAACTACTGCTATGAATAAGACACCATCCCCATTTTCCTTCAAGGAACTCAGTGTCTCAGGAAGAGAGGGAAGACAGATAGGAAACAAAGTATTAAAATACAACATGGATATTTCTATAATTGATGTACGTACAAAGATAGCCCAGAGGGGGAGAAGGAAGCCAGTAACTCTTCCTAGAAAGGGAAGAAAGACTTCACAGAGGAGATGCTATTTTGAGTCCTGAAGGACTTTTAGCCGGAGCAAGGCATTTCGGGTGGATAGGGCAGCATGTGCAAAGACATAGAGCTGTGACAATGAAACAATGATACTACTAATAACTGACAGAGAGAATGACTAGTTATCAGTCACTAGGTTAAGAATCTTATATAGAATATAATCCTCGTTAATCAATTCTAATGAATTAATCCTCATAACAACCCTGTGAGGTTGGTTAGGGAGTTCCTGGTACTGATGCATCTCAATAAAAATGTGTTGAGGACTGAAAGTTGAATAATCTCTATTTTTAAAATGAGGAAGCAGAAGTACAGAAACATCTATTAGCTGCGGAGCTCTGAGTTGGGTGTACATTGAGGTATGGATGGCGGCGGGAGGGCATGACACGAGGTTGGAAAGGTAGGCAGGGACTGGGTCATGAACAAACTAGTATAATGTCACCTCTTTGTGCCTAGTTCTCTCAGCTGCAAAATGAAAGTGCTAGACTAGAGACCCGTAGGTCACAGAGTCTCTGAGTGCTTCGAACTGGGATATTTTCAGGGATAAGATTCTGGGCCGTATTTGAATCACTCATTAGCCCTTAATATTCTTCTTCCCATGAGATTTTCTGAGTTTAGGAGGACAAAATGTGTATGTTTCCCAAGAAAAGAGGAAATGAGGTTGAGTCGTGACTGATTTCCTGAGGTCACTTACCTGAGTCCTGGGAGTTTGGGATGTTGGTGGTGATGGGATGGGCGATGTGAGTGGGGCAGGTGGGCTGAGTGTGCTCCCACTGGATATGTGCTTAAGGAAGATGAGGCTGAGGGGGTTGGCAGCCGTGTCTTCTGCCCCATCCCACAGATGTTGAATGAATTAACGACAGACAATGGCCTACTACGAATGACGCCGAGTCAGCGAGTCCACGCTAGGCAGCTGTGGATGGGCTAGGTTCTCTGCGTTAGGCCATCCCTAGGACAGATCGACTTAACAAGAGACCCGTGGCAGTGGGGCAGCAAAAGCACAGGTTTTGAACTTAGCTGTGACTGTGAATCCTTGCTCTGCTACCTACGGGCTGTTTGACCTTGGTCATAGTCATCGTACCACTCAAGCCTCAGTCTCCTCATCTTAAAATGGTGTAATAAGTACCTCTTTCATAAAGTTGCAATTATGCTTAAATGAGATTAAATATTAAGGATGCTTCTTATAGAATACAGGCTCAACAAAAAGAAGCTGGGATTATTATTAATCAAGGTATTTCAGGGTCAGTACTCAAATCTTCCTAAAGCAGGAAAGATTGAGGGAGGCAGGTTGAATGAATGATTAGATGAAGGTTGAATATAAAATTTTAATGGGCATAGATTATTTTAATGATACTAAACTGGATTCAAGTTTTATATTAATTTTACTCTATAGACTCACTGTATTAAAACCTCTTTCCACAGTATTCATGTTCTTCATCTATTGTTCTCTAAACCTATAACATAGTAATCATTCTTAATTCCCTGGTGACATCTCATGCTAACCCATAGACTCAAAGTATGTCCATTGTCATTACTTTCCTAAGATATTTGGTGACAAGTTTGATTTCATTATAAATTGTTGAATGGTTGCTGAAACCAATTCTATTGACCTTGATCTTTTGAGAAATTGATATCCTTCTTTGTTTTCTGCTTGTCTTCATGGTGTTCTAGCAATTACTGAGATTTATTAAAGTGTTTCAGAAATTATTTCTTCTGTGTTGGAAACATAGCCTCTGGTCTTTTGTAACTTAGAAGATATTGAAGCTTTTGTTGTTGTTTTGCAAAAGCAAACTTTTCTTGAAAATGAACGGTTTTACTTTTAGGAGAAGCCTCTCACCTAATAGATTATCTAAGACTTCATCTGTGCTGCAAAATGCTGAGAAAATCAGTCGGTAGACATCAGCTTAAAAGATTTCCATGCAGTTAGGTAGAATTCTGAGCTATGTAGATGATACTCAATACTGGCAGTAGGTTGTTCCTGCTTCTAATAGGGTGAAGAGATAATAAGGGAAGGAAAAAGAAAAGAAAAATTACAAAACCTAAAAATGCGCTTGTATTTTCACCTGAAGTTGTTAAGCATCTGACATTATTGAAAGCTGGCAACCTCGAGTTTTAAGTCATTAACAAATGAAGTAGTTAATTGAGGCGAGTCTTGAAAAGACTGTTTGTCAGTGCCAATGTCAATTTCTCTCTGTCTCTCTGACTTTCTGTCTCTCTCTGTCTCTCCATCTTATTCTTCACACCTCCATCCTTGTGTTCCTCCCCTTTCTCTCTTCTTTCCTTGCTCTCTTTTTTAATGTGCATATAAAACAAAAGACTTAGTACAAGGAATTGGCTCCCACAATTACGGAGACTGGCAGGTCCAAAATCTGCAGAGCCAATATCCAAAGGCTGGAAGCTATTGTAGAACCAAGTAGAGCCCAGTTCCAGGTAAAGTCCTCCTTTCTCGTTTTAATTTTTAAAATTTATTTAAAATTTTTCTCCCCATGCATGCATACATCCATTTATATGCATGCATATATAATTTTACAAAAACGCTTAAATGAGATCATATCATAATAATTTTAGAGCTGTAATTTCTTTCTCTGTTCCTCCTTGTGCCTCTCTCCTTTCCTTTCTCCCAAATAGGCAGGCTTTTTGATGAATCCCTTTTCTTCAAGCTCTATAATTACAAACTATATATATACACACTAATATCCATAACTCTACAAATAAAGGCAATTTTTCAGTTGTTTTAAAAAATGATATTGCGTTATTCCCATTTCTCTGCATTTTCTTTTTCTTACTCAAAAAAACTTCAAGAAAATCTCTGTATTTAGTAAAATTCGAACTCATTCTTTCAAGTTTTGCACAATATTTCATGATGTAAATTAATCTTAATATATTCAACGGTTCCCCCAATGGATGGACAGTCACTTGTGTGCAATTGTTGACCATTATCAACAATATTACAGTAAACATACTTGTATTTTTAGATACTGATGGCTTTGTTTTTATGTGGTATAAAGTGTGATATATGACCAATAGAATTGCTAGATCAAGGGGTATAAGTGTATGAAATTGTAATAAATGTTGCTGGATTGTTTTCCAGAAAGTCTGTGAAACTGTCATTTCACTCAGTAGTGTAGGAGAGCCTCCCTTCCCCCACATTCTTGTAGTAGTGGATACTTATTCTGCTTTATTTTTCGTCAGATTTGATATCTCATTGTTACCTTTTTTATTTTGCATGGACTTGAACATCTTTTCCTGTGGTTGCTGGTCACTTAGATTTGCTCTTCTGTGAACTGCCTATTTATATTCTTTGCCCATGTTATTACACATTATTTTGTAAGAGCTTTTCATATGTTATAGATGACTTTTTGTTGCTCTAAGGTGCAAAATGTTTTTTTCCCCAAAAAGCACGGTATATCTATTTTATCTATTAATTTTGTCTGTGATACTTTTACCCTAATTAAAAATCATATTGTCAAATATTTATTTCTGCCTTGTTCCTGTCCTCTTGCTTTCCTCCTTCCCTCCCTTCCTTCCTTTCTTCCTAGTTCTTTGTTTCTTTCATTAAGTTTTGCTTTTTCTCACTTGATTAATATATTTTCTTTTATACCTAAGTTATATATGCAGTCTCTTACATTTTCTTTTAACATTTTAATTTAATTTAATTTAATTGTGTTTTATATACAGTGTAGAGGCCCAACTTTATTCTCTCCCCAGTACTATCTCAGTACTCTATTAAATAATCAATTTATTACTCAAGAAATTAATATTTCTTAGGGGGCAGGAGGGATGAAGAGAAGTCGATTAATGAGTACAAATACACTGCTTGGTAGAAGAAATAAGACCTAGTGTTTGATAGATCATTAGGGTGACTATCATCTACAATGGTCTATTGTGCATTTCAAAATAGCTAGAAGAGAATAATTCAAATGTTTCTGGCATAAAGAAAAGACAAATATTTAAGGTGATGGACATTCCAAGTACACCGATTTGATCTTTGCAAATTATGTGAATGTATTAAATTATCAATATGTATGCCAAAACTACATCAATAAAAAATTGTTTAAAAAAAGAAGCTAATATATACTTTTGCCACATATACACTGAGATCTATTTCTGGATTATCTATTTTATTCCATTGATTTATTATTTTTAATCTATTTTCATTTTAATACCATAATGACTTTATTACAGTAGCTTTATAGTGTGTCTTCCATTGTCATTAGATTTTTAAAAATGCTTTTTTGGGCTATCCTGGATATTTACTTTTCTGTATAAAATTCAAGATAACTGTATTGAAATAGAGGATTCTTTTGATATACTAATTAGAATTGTACCGATTCACATATCACTTTTGGGAGAATTGACATTTTTATTATTGTCTTCCCATCCAAAAATGCTATATCTTATTTGTTCCAATTTTGTTTTGCCTCCTAATAAGATTTATACTATTCTTCTATATGTGCTGTGCTTGTATTGTTGCTACTTTACAGTTTTTATCATTTTCGTGAATGGAATATTTTTCCATTTGCATTTGTAAGTGCTATTGTTACTGCAGAGAAACGCTATTGATTTAAAAGTATTTCTGTTGTACCCAGCAGGTAGATAATTTCATTGAGTATATTGATCATAATTACTATTCATTCAACAGCTATGTATTGAATGCTTTTCTAAGCACTAGGGATATAGCAGTTGACAAAACATACAAAATCCCTGCCCTAGCAGAACTCACATTCTAATGTTTACAGTAGCCAGAAGGGAAAATATGGTTTCAGTCATTGAGAATGAGAGATAAGATAGGTTGAAAGGACAAGCTCAGAGGTACTTATATGACTTAACGATGTCCCGCAGGATATGACAAGTGATGGTGAACCAAGGTGCTTGGTCTCCTTTTCAATCTGACTTTCCTGGAATCTCCGTACTGTCTTGAGAGGTTCCCCCAGTTCTCCCCCTCAATACACCTCTGCTTCTCCACAGCACCTTTTCTTTGATGTATCACGTGCTCTCAGAGTTTAGGAGCTCTGAGACAGATCTTTTAATTTACAAAGTTGGGACACATAAAAAATTCCTGTGTTGCCATTTGAAACTCAAAAAGAAAGATAATAGGCAACGGCGCTGTTATTTATCCAAGCCTTTTAGAAACCAATTATTTAATCACTATGTGAACTTTAGCTCCTTTATCTACATACATATTTACAGACTTTTCATGGATTTTCATTACAAACAGTGTTGAATGCTTTGTTAAGGTGTAAATAGGTTATCGTTACTCTGGTGGTCCTGTGTACTCATTCGGTTCTGTCACAAGACATGATATGGTCTGATGTGGTTCAGGCTCTTATAAATGTGTACTGATAACTTGGCTTTGTGTCCTTTCCGAGATAGACAAAATTAATTTCTTTGTTGCATTTTCAGATAATTTTTGAGATATCAATATACAAGTCATCTTAGTGATTAACAATTGACTCTTTGTCTCTTCTGGAATTTGACTCACATCATTTTCTCTAGCTCTGGGAATAATTCTTTTGATGACTATAATAAATCAAAGATATCTTTTCCAATAATTTGCTGCCTCATAATCCTGATAAGATTGTTAATCTTTATTATTGCTTGTCTAGACTCTTGTGTATAGGGGTTGATTATGACAAATCTGAGTTGTACATTAATCCCTCTCTAGTTTGTTTTCAAGCTTATTAATTTAAATTTATAAACCAATTTCTGTTTATATACCCCTAGAACAAGAATATTATACTGACTTGGTTCAGAGGCTCCATGTACATAGCAAAACCGGTGATCAATAAAGGATTCCTTTTTTTTTCTTTCTTTCTTTCTTTTTTTTTTTTTTAGAGACAGGGTCTTGCTCTGTTGCCCAGACTGGAGTGAAGTGGCACAATCATGGCTTACTGTAACCTCAAACCCCTGGGCTCAAGCAATCCTCCTGCCTCAGCCTCCTGAGTAGCTGGGACTACAGGCAAGCACCACCATGCTGGCCAATTTTTTAAAAAAATTCTGTAGAGATGGAGTCTCACTCTGTTGCCAAAGCTGGTCTCAAACTCCTGGCCTCAAGAAATCCTCCCACCTTGGTCTCCCAAAATGCTAGGGTTACAGGTGTGAGCCACCACACCTGGCCAATAAAGGATTCTTTAAGTAATTCAGCTATTAAACTTTTGGGGGGTCAAGTGTAGACTAGGGATGAGCTACATGGCAGACAGAAGTGTACTGAGTGCCTGATAATCATGTGTGTTGTGAGCGGGAGACACTCAAAGATTAAAATCATGCCAGTCTGTGTACTCTCATCTCATCTTTCTCCAGGTTGCAAAGAACCACATACTGTCTCTGTATTACATTAGTGTGGTTTCTTATTATTTCTCTTGTTACTGTTGGATTTTCCCAGCTAGACATTATGTTCCTTGAAACTAGGGATTATGTCTTTATTTATTTATTACTGACCAATCTTTCTTTATCCTCTGTCCACAAACATACATATGGCACTTAATGCGTGTTATTAACTTGCAAGTTTGGAGGCTTAAGTCTGGCTAGGCTATCCTGGGTGGGGTTAGGTAGTCACCTGGAATGTACCACATCAATAAGATGAAACCTCTAATGCTCTTTTCCTGCTACAAAACATCCTAATACAGAAGAAACAATGTAAGGGTAAACATTGGAGTCCTGTCCTTTGGGAAGCCAGAGTGTATGAAACATTTTCTGGTGAGTCAATGTTAGCTCCTCGGTAGCTAATTACCTCTCTTAGGAGATAGCAGGCGGCAGCAACAGGCTGTCCCTATGGCCCCTGCTTCTATTTTGGAATGCGCGGGCAAGTGGAGAATTATCAGAACCAGAATGCCCCTCTTAATCGTGTCACCGTGTCTCCTTTGCCTTTAAGGAAGTGGTTTAAAAATGTAGTTTGAATTCAGTGCGTATTTCCCATTCTTTCCACTTCTGAGTATAGATTTCTTCTATTCTTGGCTATTTCGGAAATACCAAGAAATATTGCTATGGTTTGACAGTGTCCCCCAAAGTTCATGTGTTGGAAACTTAATCCCTAATGCAGCAGCATTGGGAGGCGGGACCTCATAAGAGGTGACTGGTCGGAGGGCTCTGCCCTTATGAATGCATTAATGCTGTTAGCAGAGTGGCGTTGTTGTCAAAGCGAGCTCGGCCCCCTCTTGCTCTGGCTCCCTTGTGTTCTCTTTGCCTTCCACCTTCTACCATGGGATGCCACAGCAGGGAGGCCCTTACCAGATGTGGCCCCTCCACCTCGCACTTCCTAGCCTTCAGACTGTAGAAAATACATTTCTTTTCTTTGTACATTACCTGGCCTGTGGCATTCTGTTATAGCAACACAAAATGAAAAAAGACAAATATTTTGCCTTTTAAGAGACAAAACTCATTGCTGGAACAGTTACAAAAATACTCCTCCTGAATGTTTGCATGGGAAGGTTACAAAGTGGATGATTGACTTGTACTTTAGGTAGAGAGTGGCTGAAAATGCAGGGTTAGGGTACAGATACTAACTGTGCGTTCTCCTTGAATCTAATCTATGTTGCTGTTTAAGACAGAAATGCTAGTAATTGCTACCATTAATTCTATTCTTACTAAGTGTCAAACACTTTATTTACAACACAGTTAAACCTCACAACGAATCTGAGAGGTAAGTGTAATTATCCTCATTTTGCAGATGAGGAAATGAAGTCTATATAGAGCAGCTGGGTTATCTGCCAAAAGTCACTTAATTGATAAGTAATAGTACCTTATGTGGCTTGGAACTGTGGCAGTGAAACTCTGAAACCTACGAGCTGTTAAACTCTCTATTATACCAGTAAGAAAGTTTCATACGCTCTGGTTTCCCAAAGGACAGGACTCCAATGTTTAGCCTTAAATTGTTTCTTCTGTATTAGGATGTTTTGTAGCAGGAAAAGAGCATTAGAAGTTTCATCTTATTGGTGTGGCACATTCCAGGTGACTACCTAACCCCACCCAGAGTAGCCTAGCCAGATTTAACCCTCCAAACCTGCAAGTTAGTAACATTCATTAAGTGCTGCATGTATGTCTGTGCTACAAAATCACATGAAGTGGGCCGGGCATGGTGGCTCATGCCTGTAATCCTAGCACTCTGGGAGGCCGAGGCGGGCGGATTGTTTGAGCTCAGGAGTTCGAAACCAGCCTGAGCAAGAGCGAGACCCCGTCTCTACTAAAAATAGAAAGAAATGAATCGGACAACTAAAAATACATAGAAAAAAAAAAATTAGCCGGGTATGGTGGCGCATGCCTGTAGTCCCAGCTACTCGGGAGGCTGAGGCAGTAGGATCGCTTGAGCCTAGGAGTTTGAGGTTGCTGTGAGCTAGAATGATGCCAAGAAACTCTAGCCCGGGCCACAGAGTGAGACTCTGTCTCAAAAAAAAAAAATCACATGAAGTGGGCTTGGCAAAGACCATTCCTCATTGTTTTGGGGTTGTGTTAATTAGGCAGAGACCTTGTTCTATGCAGTAATGAATAACCCACTACAGAACATATTCAAGTGAAAAATTTCTTTGGCTATATAACAAATATAAATGTGGACTTTTACAGGTAATTATTTAATTATCTATTGCATTTTCTTTATGGCAATACATTTAAGTTTGCAACAGCATGCACGTATTGGTAGACTTCAAATTGTTATATATCTATAGTTCTAATTTTTAAAATAATAGTAGAGAACTACATTTGACCACCAGATGGCAGCAATGTAGGATTTTGAAAGGCTTTCAAACAGACTCTCGTTCCAGAGATCGGATACTTTAATTTCATTAATTCAGATTGTGCTTTACTGAAATATATCTTTACATTATTTTGGAAGAAAAGATATATTTAATCTTGACATAGAGAAAATGAATTTAAACTTAATTATTGGAAACCTGGATTAAAGAGGTTTTAATATATAGACATGTTTATAATAATTAGCAGAACAAATTCCTTTTTAAGAAATCTAACACATTAGTCATAGCATGTAAATGTGTAGTTTTAAGTACGAATGTTTCTTATCCTGTAGCAGAACAGACAAAAACCTGTGTTGGCTTGCACTTTGTTAGCAGTAATGTTGCATTAGGGTATGGACTTAACAATAACAAGAGTACATTTTAATAACACGGTGTACGATTTAGATCGAATCAGTTAGTCTGAATTAGTGTTCATTTTACTATATGTTTCAACACCAAATTCAAATATGGAAATAGTGGAAGTAATAATAATAACAATAATAACATCTCACATTAAAAGAGTTCTGAATTGTTGGCTAAGCAATTTGTTGTACACAATCCCATTTTACAATTAAAAGCTAGTAGACTGACGTACATATAAATTCAGAAATCTATCAGAATATTAGTTCAGGAAATACTTCTCTAACTCCTTCATACTGTCCTAGATAATTTTTTGAGGAAAATGTCATTGTATTCAATTAAGTTGCTGATTTATGAAGGACAGCATTTTATTACTACTAAACCTGTCAGGACAATCTGAAAGATATAGTTTGGGATAATTGTCTCAAGGGGCCCCGGAATCTCGGCACTGTTTAGCGATGCTACAGAATGGGTCTTGGATTAAGATCCATGGGGCCTGGGGTTTCATCCTATGCTTGTCACTGACTAGTTGTTGGACTCTTTCATGCCTATTCCTTGTTTTTTAAACTGAGATGTTGAACTAACCTCCCTTTCTACCTCCAAAACCTTATGACCTTGCAATGTGGCCTTCCCGACAAACATAAGCAACACAGCTGGAAATACTTGCAAGCAAATAGATGCATAATTTCACCGAGGATCACCTTTGTCCCAAACTCTTAGAAGATTGATTCCTATGGAAATTCCTTTGGTGGGAGTTAATATGTCCCTCATGTGTAACCGTTAGTGAGGTTTTGTAAAGTGACAGACAGCATTCTTGGATTATGTTCAATTTTAAAATTACAATTTAAAAAAATTAAAAATCACTTAACTCCACATCTAGTGTCAAACCTAGGACTTAACAGGTTTCCGACACATCTGAGAATTCATTAGCATTCTTTTCCTTTTGTTCTTTGACTTCTCTTGACTTCACGCTCTGTGTACTGATTCTTCCTCAGCCATGCAAGAAGATCTAAAAGTATCTGTCTATAATACTTATTTTTTAATGCCGAACAATTCCTCTCCCCAGGCTAGTGTTAATTATACTGTCAGGATGCAGTGGTAGAGTTAGCTCAGTTAAAAAGAAAGAAGAAGAAAAAAAAAAAACCTACTGATAACTTGAGGCAAAGTTCTGTGGTTGAGATCACAGAAGAAACACTTGGTGGATAGGGAATTAAATTTCTGTATAACCCTCTATATGGATGTGTGGAGGTGTGTGATGATCCCCGATTCAGTGAGGTTAAAGATAATAAACCTTGATTTGCTCCATCTCTGAGGCTCTTCACCTGATTGCTATCTCAGGAGAATGTACCTATCTATCCTTAGAGGATAAGGCAGACTTCCCCTACTCTTTGTTTGGTGGGGGTCCCATATACTCTCCCAGGACCCAATCGTTAATCCCATTGTCACTAAAACCAGCCTCTAATCAGGATGTCTTTCCTGTCCCCCCACTGCGGTGGGGGCCGCCTCCGCTGTCTCCAGCCCTGCCTTCTCCCTGCTGAGTGCTTTTGAGCAACTTCCTTAGCCTCTCTGAAACTCAGTTTCATCATCAGTAACGTGGAGACGCTAACACCCACACACGATCATGGATATAAAGAGACCTCGCATGCTGCCTGGTGTGCTGTTAAACTGCATTGCTCCTGCCCCCTTTTATTTATTTTGTTTTTTTTACCTTTCCTTGAGTTCTTCTCCCAAGAGTGGTAGCAGTGAATGTGCTGGTGACCGACAGCCCTAAAGGCTTCCTGCTCTGTGTTCCTGCTGTGTATTGTCCTCATACAACGATTCCTAGACTTTGGACTTGTTGGACTTGCAAAATTTAAGGAAAGTTTTGAGGGCTGACATAGGATTGCAAACATTTCACTTAGCCAAATACATTACCAAAAAAACCCCAAGACAAAACCAAAACATCTACCATTTACTGTTACCATCGTTTCATAAAAGAGGTGATATTTAACACCCCAAAGGCAGGGAGGATGGCCTGAAACAAAAGACAATTTCTAAATGTAATACATTTAGTATGACAGGAATGAAAGCGAAGGAGCTGCTTGTCCACGAGAAAGAAGCCCGTGTCATGGGCAGTAAGGGGCCAGGACGCTGTGTCCTGTGCATCGGGGTGACAGGGAAGGCACCCTCTTCCAGCATGGACGCACCCATGACGCCCAAGTCCCCTGCAGCATCGGGAGAGAGTGTGGGGAGATGGATCTGAGAGGCTAGTGAGCCACTTACAGGAAAAAAATGGTAGCAAAAGGGTGAGATAAGAAGTGAGTTGAGTTTAAGAAAACCCTAGTGGAGGAGATGCTGAAGGGTGGGAGATGACAGAGGGGAAAGAGGACGTCAGAAAGTTTTGATATGTTTTTCTCAGAGACTGAAGTGAAAAGTAAATTATTTTTCAACAGTTTAGGATAATGGGCTGATTTTTACAAAAGGGATCTACGAGTAGAAGCAGGCTCTCTCGGCTTCGTGCAGTTCACATTCGCGCCGGTACATATCACTCCGTATTGTCCTTATTCTTCTCATTTGCACGGGTAGATCTGGGCGCTGGCCTGGAGGAAAACGGCCTCGGCATCTGGGCAGGGGTGGACGCAGGGGCCACGGTGCCCCCTTGGCCCCAGACCTCACCTCTCTCCCCACTTCCCCTGTCCGGCCCCTGGGGGCTGTCTAGTTCTTGGTGACTGTTAAAATGACTGTTGTCACCACCAGTGCCACTCTTGTCTCTGCAGACTTATGGCTCCAACCAGGGCCACGCTGGGAGAAGACTCTCTCCGTCACTTCACACATTTTGTATCAGGTTCTCTGCAGGGTTTCTGGGTTTTTCAGTTTTTAAGTCTCCAGAGAGTGGTCCAGGGAGTACTTGAAAAACAGCGCTTAGAAGTTCTGCTTTTCGATGCTGCTAAATGTTTTGGGACAGAGTTGACGCTCACTCACTCCTAACTGCCATCTGCTTACATTTCCTCCTCACCTGGCATTGATTTTTCCAATGTTGGTATCTTAGCTGGGGTTTCCTGGGAAACAGACTCAGGGGTGGAGATTTGGGTGCGGGTGGTTTCCTGGGGGTGGTGTCAGGATGACACCGGTGGGGGCAAGAAGGCCACAGGACTGGGCAGCGGAGGTAGTCTGTGAGGCAGTCTCAGCACAGGCTGGGCCCCCACCCCCCGCCCCCTCCCGCCCCGACTTGGGGGTCTTTGGCCTTTCAGCATGGGCCAGTCATTGGATACAGCCCGCCCCAGGGAGGGTGTGACCTCGGCCACATGACTGTCTGACTGAGGGTGGCCTGGGGTTGGGTCGGCACTGAGAGTGAGGGTGCAGCCCTAGGGAGGGCGTCTGGGCGGAGCACGCCACTCTGTCCACCACAGTGGGAGGTTACCCACTCTTGCTTTGTCCCCGTCCAGGGATTTAGGGCATTTGCAGTGCAAGGTCACTTAAGTTCCATAAATGCCAAAGTCCTCGTCACTATTTTTTTTTTAAGGAAGCCTAGTTGGACCTATGCAAAAAGGATTTCAGGAGTCTTCAGGAGCATTCCTGAGAGGTCCTTGGTGGATTTGCCCTCCCTCGAGTTTGTTAATATTTATCCAGAGCTCTGCAAAAGGCACGGTTTACCTGTAGCTAACAATTATTTTAATCTCAGTTATCTTTTGCATTTTTATGAATACGGAGACCAAGGCCCAGTAAAGTTAAACAACGTGCCCAAAGTTGCACAGCTAGGGTTAGATCAGAGTGGTCATTTTAAAGCCATGCCCTTTTGCTCACATGCCTGGGTTCTTTCCCCGCCCACGTTCCTCCATCGCCCCTCAGCAGTGAGCGTTGGTTATCCATCTCTGAAATGGCCTTAACGCAAGTGACCGGGGGTCTCATTTTGGCACATCCAAAGGACAGTTTTGAGTCCTGTTTTTATACTTGATTTGTCTTCAGTACTTGACTGTTAACCAGGGTCCTTCTAAAAACATCTTCTTCTTCTGGCTCCTGTGATTGGACACTCGCCTGGCTTTTCTCCCTCCTTTCTAACTTTCTCATCTCCTTTCTAGCTCACCTTTCTCTGTCTATACATTAGATATTTCTGTTCCCTGAAGTCTGGTTTTATGCTGTCTTATCATCTCTCTCTATACATTCTCTCTAGATGATCTTATTTGCTCTCATAGATTTGTTCCTTTTCATAGGCTAATGGCTCCTAACCCATATGTCTATCCTAGATTCTACTTTTGAACCCATGTATCCAGCCAGCTGCCTGCTAAACACCTCTGCTTCAATGCCCTTGGGTCCTACCACTTAACAGTTACACTACTCAGCACTTTTTGACTGCAAATTCATACTGAATGAAAGTAAAATTTGAATTCACTTAGGTCAAAATAGGGAATTCATTGGATTATGTGACTAAATCTTAGGCACCTGGAATCAGAAACTCTTGTACACTGGACCTTGCTCCAGTCACTTGCCCTGGCTCTTCTTGGGATGTTGGCTTCAGGATGACCACGGGCAGCTCATAGGCTCCTATCTCAGAGTTCCAGAATATAAGAGGAAAAGAGCTTTTCTCTTTTGCTCCATTTCAAAAATACCTTGAAAAGACTCTCCTGGCCCATCCTACATGGGCTCATCCTAAAGGCCAATCACCGTGGCCATGTAATAAGAATAATAATAATTTTAAGGAGACCTAACATCATTGCACACGTTTTATGTGGCAGGCATCATGCTTAACATTTCCATGAAGTATTTCAAATAACCTTTGCAATAACTCCCTATGTGGGTACTATTATTATCCCTATTTTATAGACAAAGACTGAGTTAGAAAGATTGAGTAACTTGTGCAAAGTCACACATCTATTAAGAGGAGGAGCAATGATTCAAACCCAGACAATTAGACTCTGGAGCCTGTGATAATCACTAGAGGACTCCTACTCCCTTCAAAGAAATATTGCTCTTCAAAGAAGAGAGGGGATGTATCAGTACTTCACCCCATTTCTTTTTCTTTTATTGTGGTAAAATACATCTGAGATAAATTTGCCATTTTAAAGTGTACAATTTGGTAGGATTAAGTGTATCCGCAATGTTGTACAACCATTCTATAGTTCCAAAGTTTTTTTTTTTTTTTTTTTAGACAGGGTCTCACTCTGTAGCCCAGGCTAGAGTGCAGTGGTGTGATCATAGCTCACTGTAACCTTGAACTCCTGGGCTCAAGCAATCCTCCTGCCTCAGCCTCCCGAGTAGCTGGAACTACAGGCACGCACCACCACACCAGGCTAAATTTTCTGCTTTTTGTAGAGATAGAGTCTAATTGCCCAGGCTGGTCTCAAACCCCTAGCCTCAAGCAATCCTCCCGCCTTGGCCTCCCAAAGTGCTAGGATTACTCGTGTGAGCCACTGCACCCGGCCACCCAAAACCTTTTCCTCACTCCGCATTGGAGACCCTGTGTCCATTGAAAAGTCACTTCGTATTCCCTCCTTTCCACAGCCTCTGCCAACCACAGAACTGATCTCTGTCTTTATGGATTTGCCTGGTTCAGATATCTCACATAAATGGAGTCAGACAATGTGTAGCCCTTTGTGCCTGGCATCCTTCACTCAGCATTGTTTCCAAGATTCATCCATGTAGTAGCGTGTGTTTTATTCCTTTCCATGGCTGGATAATATTCCACTGTTTGGACTGTATCTCACATTGCTTGTGGTTACATTTAAAGGAGCTGTCTTGCGTAGGAAACCCATGGAGACCGGAAGGAGATCAGTGGTGGCCAGGGGCTGCGAGGAGGGAAGAAAGGGGAGTGACTGCTTCACGGATGTGGGGTTTCTTTTTGGGCTGATGGAAACATTCTGGAATTAGTGATGACAGCTGCATAGTGTTGTGACCATACTAAAAGCCACTGAATATTACAGTTTAAAATGGTTAAAATGGTGAATTTAAAAAAAAGTGAAGACAGGCGAAATCAACCGAGAACTATCCATTGCTACCTTGAGCAGAACATGCCCCCAAATAAATTCAACTTCCTCATCTGTGACCCTCTGACCTGTTCCCCACCCTGCCTCTCCTCTGGAGTGAGTGCAGCCACGCATGTGGTGGCTCAAGTCACAAACCCAGGCCATCTTGTCTCCTCCCGCTAAGTAATTGTGAGGCACACACATCCTCCTCTTCCTAAACTATCTCATCCATCCTTTCCTGCCTTCACTTTGTTATCATTGTTACTGGTACCATTTACCGTTTACTCAGCATTTCCCGTGCACCAGTCACCGTGCTAATGGCTTTAATCCAGCCCACCCTTATTTTTCACTTGTCTCCTAACTGCAATAGGTTCTCATTTTCATCGTCTTCTATTCCGTTCTTCTCACCTGCAGAGTGATGTTTTCTGAATTGTTAGTGCGCTATGTGACTTCCATAGCTTACCATCGGTCTTAGACCACAGGCCACGCTCCTTAATGAGACTTTCAAGCCCTCATTTTCTCATTTCCTGTCTTCTCTGCTCTCGGGCCTCACTTCTCATTCCTTCCTGCTCCTCCCTCCGGGCTTCCAGGATCACTCACTGTTTGTCAAATATCCCAAGTTGTCTCCCTCACCGTGGCGCGTGGGGTTCCCTTTGCCTGAGACACTCTTCCTTTGGACCCCCTCCTCACCTGGACACCACCTGCAGGTCTCAGTGGAGCTGGCGCTTCCACGGGACGTCTGCCCTGGGCTCTCCATGACTGGTCAGGAACCCCTCTTATGTGCTTGCAGAGAATCCCACACGCCATCCACAGCCACATTTGCTACACTCTGTTGCAGAGGCCGGTCCAGTTGGCTGTGAGCTCCTGGGGCTTGTATTCTTCACACGCCTTTCCCAGCACCTGGCACGGGATAGGCTCATGTAAATACCCGCTGAATGTGTTATAAAGCTGTCACTTAACTTCTAGGAAGCCAAACCCCACATTATCGGTGAGAACAGGATACCATCAGAGTAAGGGCTCGTCGCACAGGCCTATTACCCCGACCTGCCTCTATGTCTCCAGCTGTCAACAGGAACTAAGATGAGTGTGTACGGTGTAAGTCCCCTAACCCATATTGTGACTCATGCCACTGATAGGAATCCTGCAGAAATTGCACAAGGATAAATGATAATCCTGCAGGGGTTTGTTTTAAAGAATGGCTGTAGAATTCTTGCTCACTGGTTATGGTCAAGGCCTTTTTATGCTCTGCCTGTAGCTCTTTGAAAGAAGACATTTGAAAAATACTGTCTCCTCCTCCTCTACACCACCGTGAATATCTCCACATCGCAAATCTCTATTATTTCCCCTTCACCGAAAGTCAGTCAGTCTAGAGGCATCCATTTCATGGACAATTATTACAGATTATACTGATGCAGAGCACATTTAATGGCAAGAAATAAAAAGGATTGACTGTCACTGCAGACTTGTCACATTTGATAGTCTGGAGAATTTTATTTCCCTGTTGTGTGGTGACGACGGTGTAAAGTCTGAACTGTGAGCTACCACGTTCATTATCTACCCAACTCTTCATCCATTTGCTTCCCCGGTTTTCTGAGGGACCCTCAAGCCATAGAAGAGTTTTCTCCAGAAAGAAACAAAACTAGCCCACGACTGTTAATTTTTGCTCTCATCATGGAAGCAACAGATCCTCAAACTGTAGTTAATAGGTAACGAGGAAAATTCTCTTGTAGGTAAAAGGGAACAATATTGACTGTTCGTACCTGCTTCTCTCAACTCCTCCTGTAGACCATTCCATTGGAGGGAAAAAAAGCACTGACACTTTCCTGCAGCCCAAGGAGGCTGAGTGAGAGGGGGAACAGAAGAGTTTTTATCTCATCAGCAAATATTCACCACTGCTTTGTCCGCAGAAGCTGCCCTTGTGAAGATGATCACTGGTACTTTGATCACTACAGTCAGAAGTGCTGCCCTGATTGCCCCAGACTCTAGCACCAAAAGAGTGCTGGCCTTGTACCATTGGTGCTGGCCACTGGCCAGGCAGGTGCATTTTCAGCTACAGAAGATGAGAGTTCTTGGGCTGCTTCTGGCAGAGCAGTGCGGCATAGTGGAAAGATGACAGGCTTCAGAGCCAGCAGACCTGGCCTTGCATTGCAGCTCTCTCAGTTTCTAGCTGTGCAGTTGTTACTGGAAATTCCTGAGTCTCAGTTTCCTCACCTGTAAAATGGGCTCAATAATGTCTACCCTGAAGTGTTATTGTGAGGAATAAATAATAATTAAAATAACTAACAAATATTGAGTTTGTGCTCTGGGCCAGGCTCTGTGCCATGTCTTTTATAAATATTATCACATTTCATCGTCCTGACAAGCTACCAGGTTGTTTGTTGTTATTTCCATGTGACAAGTGAAGAGACAGGTTTAGAGGGGTTGAATAACTTACCTGAGGTCAAACAGCTAGTAAGAGTCACAGCCTGGGGGAACCCAGGTTGGTAGGTGCCAAAGTTGTTAACATCAACACAAGTTTTTCTCATGCTTAAGTAATATACTGACTTCTTTAAAGGGAAAAAACAAACAAACAAACAACAAAAAAACTTGGATGCCTATTTTGTTAAATGTTGCTAAGTTTGCATAAACTGAAAATTAAGTGTATGTTTGACAGTGTATGAGAGAGATGTCGCTTTCCTGTTTGCCGAGTGAATACGTGCTTCCTACTAAAGACACAAGCGCTTCTGAGATCAGCATGACTCTTCTGCCCCAGGCCTGTCACAGTGCGATCCTCCTGCCACTGTCCCCCATGTGAACTGCTGCAGAGCCTTTTGTCTTGCAGCTCCTAATGTCCTTGGGCCTTCATTTAGCTGAAAAGCAGGATTTCCATATTAAATTCACTTTTTTTGATTTCACATTAGCTTTAGATACAGAGCAACTGGCTGCCAACACGTTCGTAAAAACAATTGGGAGGCAGGCACTTTACCAGTGTTCTCAAATTTAAGTAATGGACAGACCCTTTGAAAGGAAAAGCAGTGTTTCTTTGCCCTATCGTTGTAAGACTGCTATTCATATGATTGAAAATGTGCTTTTATTACTTTTTGAAAAGACTATTAGTTTAATGGAGACAGAAAATTTAAATATTTTCCTCGGAATCCTCATGCTATCAAGAATATAGTTCAGGACCACCGGTTGTTTGTGGGCCTCAGGGAGACACTGATCTTCACAGTGTTGATGTTCCTGCTGCTACCTTGACAATGGAAGGGTGCACGGAAAGGGTTTGGCTGCAGCAAGTGTGTGTCAAGATTTGTAAAATAATTAAATATTTATCTCATTACATTTTTTTTTTTTTTAAGAGATGGGGTCTCATTCTGCCACCCAGGCTGGAGTGCAGTGACACAATCATAGCTCACTGTAACCTTGAACTCCTGGGCTCAAGTGATCCTCTTGCCTCAGCCTCCTGAGTAGCTGGGACTGCAGCCATGTGCCACCATGCCCAGCCAATTTTTAAAAAATATTTTGTAGAGAAGGGGTCTCACTATGTTGCCCAGGCTGGTCTTGGACTCTTGACCTCAAGTGATCCTCCTGCTTCAGCCTCCCAAAGTTCTGGGATTATAGGTATGAGCCACCATGCCTGGCCTATTTCATTACATTTTTAACTATATATTTTTTTTTTTTTGAGACAAAGTCATACTCTTTTGCCTGGGCTAGAGTGCAGTGGATCAGCCTAGCTCACGGCAACCTCAAACTCCTGGGCTCAAGTGATCCTCCTGCCTTAGCCTCCCGGGTAGCTGGGACTACAGACGCGTGCCACCTTGGCTGGCTAATTTTTTTTCTATTTTTTTAGTTGTTTGGCTAATTTCTTTCTATTTTTAGTAGAGACAGGGTCTCGCTCTTGCTCAGGCTGGTCTTGAACTCCTGAGCTCAAGCAATCCTCCCGCCTCGGCCTCGCAGAGTGCTAGGATTACAGGTGTGAGTGAGCCGCTGCGCCCGGCCTTAACTACATTTTTTGAATTGGCAATATATTCACATGGCCCAAAATTTTAAAAGTATGAAAAGGAGATTCAAGGTTTAAATCAACAGGTTTTTATACACTGTGCAGGAATTGGCTAATATTCATACTGTTTTTGATCTCTTTGCTAGTCAAAAAGGTGAATAATCTTTGAATGATATGTAGAACATACAGACTCCCGTCTTTTTGTGTTTCTTGTCACAGTTGACTTCAAATGCCAGTACGGCATTTTTTAAGAAGCATGAATAAATAAACACAATATAATATGCACCTATGTATACCTACGTGGATTCTCCCTGGTAACGGAAACTGAGTTTTGGATAGAAGGCTCCCAATATTGACGAGAAAACACATGATGTGTTGGAATGAATGGATCTTCAGTAAGTCATAGACATGCTGCTGGCTGCATAGCATAACATTTCAGGATCCTGAAGACAGGAATTAGATTTGTGTTACTGGGAAGGCTTTGGAGCGAACAGATGTGAAATGCTAAGCCAAATGAGTGTGCGAGCTTTCCACATCTGTCCGTTTAATTTTCTGTATTTTTGCTTCATTATCTGCATCGTTGGAATGCTGTATCTGTCATATGCCAACAGATGGCAATATTATAAGATAATTTTTTTAAGATGGTTAAAATGAACGACATTCTTTGCTGCCTCCAGATTAGTCAGATGGAAGAAACAAGAAAGGTCTTTATTGGTTGTCTCTTTGGTATTAAAGAATCTTATTTTTCTAAATTTTTCATAAGACATTGGCAAAGTTTTTTGTACCCTACTGCTGCCTCTTTTTGGCCAGTTGTTTTTTCCTTTTGCTTAACATTTAACTTCATATCTGACCCCATCTTTGCTGTATTTTATGTGCAAATCTTGATATGTCTGCTTTGAAATGCAAATTAAAACAAAGTACATGACTATTGGTATAACTATATTTTTAAAGTAGTACTAAAGTAGTATTAGGTATATAAAATGTTTAATGTCTTAAGTATTAGCAAATGTTTACACATTTGAAAATTTCTTTGCATCTTTAGAGAACAAAATATAAACAAACCACATTCATATTGCCCCTCTTCTTTTTTTTTTAAAATGTTTAGACTAGCGGAAGTGTTTTTATTTCAGAATTATGTGTTTCTTCAAAATTTGTGAACTCTTCCGGAAAGTGAATGTTGTATTTTGGACTAAGTTTCTCTTCTTAGTAAGTTAAGATCCTGTAAAATCTGACCCCCTACAATAGAACCTCTAAAGACATTTAAGGACCTCTGGGTTTTGGTTGTTGGGATGAGCTTTGGACCAAAGGCTTAAGATGAGAAAGAAATGAAGTTGGAGGCATCCAACCTGTTCTGCTGCAGGAAGGAGGAGCTCTGTTATTCTATCATGTCTCTTTATTTGCCACTTTCCTGGTTCCTTTCCCTCTGCCCAGCTCCCTCCTAGGCCCTGGGAGCATCTCATGCAATATCTCTCTTTGAAGAATAGAATCCATGTCTATCCACAGATTTTCAGACATCAACTGTGTGTCAGAGAGTTCAAAACATGTCCCCAGGCCTGACTGCCCTTGGAACTTCTTTCCTGAATTTCAGCTACCTGCCAGACTCTTGGTGCCTGATGGATTTACCCACTGGCACCTCCAATTCAATTTGCCCAAGAGAATTATTTCCCTGGATGAATACAATCCATTTCCCACAGTGTGTTGGGTAGAAAACTTTTCCATGGTGAGTTCCTTACTATCTGAGTCCCGAGAGATGCTCAACAGGAAGAGGTTTGAGAAATTTTGAATATTCATCACCTCTTTGGATATTCACAATGCTTACTAATGTAGTCAAAGCTCTGAGAAGACTTGCAGAATAAAGTGGTTTTAACTCAATTTAACCCAGCACTTCCCAAGCTTATTTGAACACAGAACTCTTTTTCAAATGTAACCCCTATTGGCATCTTGGGAAACTAGTACCTGGTGAAAACCTTGAGAGACACAACCTATGAGTCATGTTTGATTTTTTCCTTTCCTCTCCCTGCTCTGAAATTCGAGGTATACTATGTATATAGTAAGTGTACAAATATTATACATACAGCTTGATTTTATGTATATGTGCACCTGTGTAACTACCACCCAGATTAAAAAAATAGACCATACTCTATGATTCCACTTGTATTAAATATAATACTAGACGAAAGTAATCTATGGTGATAGGAGTTAGAGTAACGGTGAACCCTGGTGGTGGGCATGAGAGGGTGATGGGGATGAAAGATACGGACTACGAAGGGACCTGGAGGAAAGTTATGGGTTTCTGGAGCTATAGATAGAACCGTTCTATCTCTTTCCCACTTGCTGTCACACTCACCGAGTCCTTATGAGGCTGGGGCTTGGTGCCCCAGTGGCCTTCTTGCTTTCTGTTCCCACTGCACACCCTTTCTCCTTTCTGGGACAGCGGCTTTTGCTGTCCCTGAACTATGCATGTCCTTCTCCCTGGGTGACTCTCCTGTGTTGCTGATGCTTCTCTTGTCTCTGGCATCAGGGTACGTGTCACTTGCAACTAAATCTGAGCCCAGAACCTCTTTCTCTGGCGCTGCCCACAGCCAGAGTGTTTACTCCGTTTGTTGCGCTTACTTACGCTGTGCTGCCATGGCCCATGTAGGTGTCTGTCTCCCCACTGGACCGTCATTTTCTCGAGGGCAAATGTCTTCATCACGGCTCTAGCTCAAGTACACAGATGACATCTTTCTTCGAGTGAATCTGAAGCATTCTATCGCATCTTCTTGTGCCGTGTCTCAGTCTCAATTTTTCATGCAGGCTCTAGCCCAAGTCCTTTCTAAAATGCAGACCTTGTTGTGTGTATTACTCTCTCTATCAATCTCCTCCAATGCTCTCCCGAGCTTGCAGAATAGAGCCCAGACCTCGGACCTCATCACCTGTCCTGCGAGGACTGTGCGGACTCGCTGCGCTCTGCCACACACAGCTTGTCTCCCACCACTGCCTCCGGATCACCTCAGTCCCGGGACCCAGCCTTCTCCCCGTGCCCAAGCACCGCAGGTCCTCTGAGGTTTCCAGGCCCGTGTCTGTGCTTTTCCCACTGCTTTTCATACCTCCACTTAGGTTCTTCAAGGCTCGGTTCAAACATTCATCCATCCCATGAGCTATTTTACTTTCTCCCAGTTCGCAGAGACTACCCTATGCTCTGAGACACAGAGGCGAGCAAGACTGACGAGAGCCCCACTCTCATGAACCCTACGTTTAAGTGCAAAGGAAGCAATAGTAATAATTAAGTAAATAAGATACAATTTCTGGAAATGTTATGAAGTTAGTGAGTTTACATGTTGAAGACTAACTTTCTAGAGCATTCTTTAAAATAGTGCCGTCATTGGCAGATGTTTTAACTAATACCATCTTATTGGCTTTATCGAGCTTGGAGATTGAATTCTGGGACCTCCCATATCAGGATCCTCTGTCTTTTACATGTTGATTCTTTCAGTGGTTTTAAAAATGTCCCACAGCGTTGTTCTTCATAAGATTTTTGCAGACTTTTAAATATGGGAAAGCACAAATATATCAGGCTTCAGGTAAGAGAGGTTAGTTGCACAGTCATGTGTCTCTTAATGATGGGGTATGTCGTGAGAAATGTATGTTAGATGATTGTCTTTGTCCAAACATAGAGTGTCCTTACACAAACCTAGATGGCATAGTCTACCATGTACCTAGGCTGTATGGTATATCCTATTGTTCCGAGGCTGCAAACCTGTATAGCATGTTAATGTGCTGAATACTGTAGGCAACTGTAACACAGTGGGAAGTATTTGTGTATCTAGACATATCTAAACATAGAAAAGGTACAGTAAAAATATTGTATTGTAATCTTATGGGACCATGATCGTATATGCTGTCCATTGTTGGCTGAAACACTATTAGGCTGTGCACGACTGTACTTCATACCCCTATCAGCTTTTAAAGATTTTTAAGCATCCACCTTGAAGTAGGAAATCAAAGAGGTAGTGTGATGTAGCAGAAAGAGCAGTACTTCAAGAAGCTTTAGTCTCATTTCAATTCCCAACTTTTCTATTAGCAAAGTATGTGACCTTGGATAATTCACTTAGCTCATTGTGTTCATCTGTAAAAAAAAAAAAAAATATATATATATATTTGAAATTGCAAATCTAAATTTTTCTCCAGTGTTAAAATTCCTGCAACAAGCAAGAATAGGTTGAACTATATCTTGCTTAAAGGAAACCTCATTTTTGAAATTCTGTCTGTCTTTATAAAAGAAGTTAGGGTTTATAATTTTTTTCCCTGCTGTTCTTATTGTTACTGTGTGAATGACCACAACACTGCTGACTTTAAGGACAAATTCTCAGTCCTTGTCTCATTGGTCGTGTCGGTAGCTCTTGACCAGTTGATCATTTCCTCCTCTGTACTCAACCCTCTGCCATACATTCTCTTAGTTCTCCCTTCTACTCCTCTGGCTGTTCTCAGTTTCCATTTCATGTTCTTCTTTACCTTCGTGACTTCTACAGAGTGGTGTGACCCGAGGCCAAGCCCCAGTTTTGTTTTCTATCTACATTCATTCTAATCATCTCATATTAGTTATCTATTGCTGCATGACAAATTAGCAGCTTAAAACAATACACATTGATTATCTTACAGTTTCTGTGGGTCAGAAATCTGGGCGTAACATAACTGAGTCCGCTAACTTAGGGTTTCTCACAAGATTGCAATAAAGTGTCAGCAGAGACTAAGGTTTCATCCTTCTTCTACTGAGGAAGGATGTGTGCCCAGGTTTACATGGCTGCTGGCAGGATGAAGTCCCTTTGGACGGTTGGAATCATGGCCTCACTTCCTAGCTGGCTGTTGGCTGGAGGCTGCCCCTAGTTCCTTGCCATGTAAACCTCTCCAGTATGCCAACTTGTTTCGTTATCCTTCGAGATGTACTTCTGCTTATTCCCGCTTGCTGCAGTTAATCATAGAATTAATGATGTCTAATAGGCATCTCAAATTTAACGTGTCCCAAATTGAATTCCTGATTTGCAATCCATTCCCTGACCTCAGGTAGGTTCCTCCTGCAGTTTTTGCCACCTCAGTAGATGGCGACTACATTTTTATAGTTTCACATGCTAAAAACTTTGCAGTCCTCTATGGCTTCTCTCTGTCTCTCTCTGTCTCTCTCTCTCACACACACGCACACATCCCACATTAATCAATCAGCAAAATACAGCAACTCTGCCTTCAAAAGACTTTATACCCAGAACTCAACCGTTGCTTTCTACCTCCCCTAACACTACCCTGGTCCAGTCCATCAGCATCTCTTGCCTAAATTATTGTACCAAATCCCCATGATTTCTCTGCTACTGCGTTGCCACCCTTCAGTCTCTTAACATAGCAGCCAGAGTGTGTTTGTTGAAAGGTAGGTTGAATCGTGTCATTCTTCTATTCTGAATCCCTCAGTGGCTCTTTGTTTCACTTGGGTTAAAAGCTGACATCCTTGTGACTGCTCCAGGGCCCCACCTGGCCCTTTGCTTCCCTGCTTAGTCTCATCCCCACTCTGTCTGCTCCAGCCACACTGGCCTTGCTGCTCCTTGAACACACCATCCGCATGCTTTAAAATGTCCCTGCGATTGTTTTAATTAGGTACAGTATGACTTGTAAACACAGAAGTGACTGTTATGAAGGAAGAAGGTTTTACACATGGGTCCTTAGAAGCAGGAGGCACAGTGTGCCCCACTGGGCCACCCAAGCACTGGGTCACTCAGGAGGCAGAGTTGGGGTGGGGTCTGGGGAGAAAGGGGAGGGGGAACAGGCCTGGGCAGGGCAAGCAGGTTTAAGACCTGCAGGGCCAGTTTGAGTGTTTTCAGCAGGCTCTAGTACAGGAGCTGTCTCTGGTTGTCTGAGACTTGGCCCTGGGGTGATTAAGACAAGAAAGTATTGGTCCTCAGTGTAAGAACTTGGGCGGTGGCTGGAGTACGGGCTTTGGGTTGGCTGGTTTGTGTGTGAACGGTGTGCTCCTGGGCACAATTGTTGGTTATCTCTAGGAATTAGCTAACCTAGGGTGGTCTCTCCAGGATCAGCAAGGTCCTAGATGCCAGAGCATCAAGAATACAGAAAATAAGAAAATATAGTTAATATGACGTGCTCCCGTGTAAGCACAATCGCACTTCTTGTTCCTTGTGTGTGGATGGCCATCTCCACAGATGTCTGCATGGGCTTTTCCCTTGCTGAGCCTTTACTCAGGGTCCCCGCGCGTCTGACCCCTGCTCACCCAGCCCTGTCATCTCCCTCCATCCTGCTTCTCTCTTCTCTTAAGTACTCGTCACTTTTTGACATATATTTACTTATTTATTGTGTTTCCCCCAATTAGGATGTAAACTTCATTGGTATAGAGACTTTGTCTGAGATATATATTTATATATATTAATATATATCAAAGTATCTATATATTTATATTTCTGTGTCAGACAAATATATATATATGTATGTATATATATACACATCCATCTTCAGAAGCCCTGAATATGTGAATAAATAAAATGCTTAATTAAGGATACTGATAGTGTGGGGTTTTAAACAATAATTGAATCAGAAATAATGTTATACTAGGCATCATGACTTGGCCATTGAAGTGTTTTAATTCACACAGCATCTCCAGTGAGATAAAGCAGTTAAGCCTCCTTCCCACACTCCCATAAATGTACACATGTGAGCGAGCTAAGCCCACCTCCTGATGGGACAGTGGGTGGGCAGATGAGCTGGTGGGGAGCTTGCTCCACTCTGAAAGTGAGGAACAAGTGGGGACCCCTGTGGGAGGACCAGGCCCCCAGCAGGGGTCAGGACTTGGCCAGCCCAGATAACGCCCGAGGCCCCTTCGGCATTCCCTGGAGAGGACCCTGGGCAGAAATTCAGCTCAATCAGTCAAATTATGATTGGAGATGGACCAATGACGTCATATTTGACATCACACACATCTGTCCCCCGAGGTTGACTGTGTGACTAAGAGTACCCCTGCCCTGCAGCCAGGGATGAGAGAATAGAGGAGCTGACTAGTTCCTGACTCTTCTGGTTTGTTTACTGGACAAGAAATAACCTTTTTTTTCTTTAATAAGAGTTGGAATTAAGAATGCCCAGTTTGGTCAGCACTGGAGCTGGCGGAGAGGTCTTTACAGTGGTGCATTTCTAATTACCCAGATGCCATTGCACAATACAATGTGGGCAGCTTTAGGCCATAAATCTGCCCCTTAGAAATTGTGTGTAAGAGTCAGTTTCCAAATGAATTAGGAAATAAATAGAAGATGCACCTACCATTTTAACAGGGGCTTACATTCTGGACATTTTCCAAGCATTTTCACATGCATGACTTCATTTATTCCATATATACTTACTGAATACCAACTACTAACATATGCTTGGCTCTGGGCTGGGCACCAAGGATGAAATGAAGAGCAAGAAAGATGAGTACGAGGCTCATGGTCTAGGGAGGGAGATGATAATAAATGACCACCAACTAAAAGAAGTCTGATGACCCAGGAATGCAGTGGTTAAGGAGGAGTAGGGCCTGTCAGGAGGCTGGAGAGAGAGCCGGGGACAGAACCTGGAGGGCCAGAGGGGCATTTGGATTTCATTGTTGGAGCAAGGAAAAGAAGTCATTGAGATGTTCAAGTAAAAAGTGACATGATCCAATCTGTGACTCTTACTCGTCCTTCCAGACATTCTTTAAAACATGTCCCACACAATGTTTATTTTTATATTTGGTTTTTGATTTCTTCTTTTCTTTTTATATTCACTTAGTTAGGTTATGGCTACCATGGCAAAAAGCAGTTGCTAGATTTAAGGATACCTTTTTAGTCTTGGCATAATAGCAAAAGAATCCTTGAGTAAGAGATAAATCTGAGGCGTGGCATGATGGCTCACGCCTGTAATCCCAGCACTGTGGGAGGCTGAAGTGGCAAGATCACTTGAGGCCAGGAGTTTGAGACCAGCTAGGCAACACAGCTAGACACTCATCTCTACAAAAAATTAGCCAGGTGTGGTACCACTGTAGTCCTAGCTACTCGGGAGGTCGAGGAGGACGGCTTTAGCCCAGGAGTTTGAGGTTGCAGTGAGCTGCGATTGCACCACTGAGCTCCAGCCTGGGCGACTGAGTGAGACCCTGTTTGTGTAAAAAAAGAAAGAGAGAGGGAAATTTGATTTTGAATCTTAACTTTACTATTAATTACTTGTGAAAATTTTAATAAACCATGTATGTTCCCTATCCATTTCCTCAACAGTAAAATAAAATATTTCCTCAACACTAAAATAAAGGAGTTGTTTCCGAACATTGGCAAAATATCTTGCAGCAGGAAAGTTTTGCAGTCTTTCTCTGGGAGGTATTGGGATACCCTCAGAAAGCTCTTACCAAACATGTAGACATCTGCTTAAGATGACACTCACTTTGATCTCATAATCTTTATTATCACGTCAATCTATAGTCACCTGGATTTATCCACTGACACCTATACCTGTGCACTCTTGACTTCCCTCCATACCTCTAAACTTTAAAACATTCCCGTGTTCATCTGTGTGACCAGAAGTATAAAAGGTTGAGAAGATGAAAAGGAGCTGTTCTACTCTGTTGCATGATCCAGCTTTGTGATATTAATAGAATTTGGCTGTTGGCCAAGTCTTATAATTACTTGGCTTGCTGGCTAATTAGGAGGAATACAACGACTTGCATTATTAAATGGTGTCACGGCAGGTGTAATGGCTGCGTGAGTGGAGTTGCCTTGAGGATTAATCCTTGAGTCTTCAACACTCTCGGTCATCATAAGGGTCCGACTTCAGGTAAGTTTGACCTTTGGCTTTGCACTGCGTGGACCACGAGGAAGAGAACCTACCACTCAATCCTTGGCGTAAGGCTCTTGGGACAGTTCAGGCTCTGACCCGTTGCCTGCTTTGCCTGCTTCTTTCTCCCCAAGTAGATGTTATAAACCAATCCAGCTTGGCCATAAATCCATTTTCGTTTTTAAAAATTTTCCAAAGGTTCTTGTGCATGATTAAAGCTGGAAATTGGCACTTGGGCACGGCAGGGGACACATTTGCTGCTTTGAATTTAGGTTTTCATTTTATCAAGCAACACACTTCCCCTCTCTCCTCCAAAGCAGCTTGGAGAAGGTTCCCCAGAGTCTGTATTTATTGCAAAAATATAGAGCCATGAGCCACATTTTAATTCTATTAACTTTCCTATGCAATGGATGTTCAAAAGAGAAATGTTGATTAAGTGTACATATAAAAGTTAGAAATTTGGAGGCAAATGTTTCCTAAGCTATAACTACTTCTCTAGATGTCATTTCTCTGGGGCTTTACTTATTAATTTAGAGCCGAGGCCCACTTTGTATTTTACATTTGCCCATGTGGTTTGTTTATAAACAATTTGTTTATGAAAGCTATATGTCTTGTTTTTAAATAAGATTGTGATATTATTACTGCTCATGGCAATCTCCAGCCTAATTTGATAATTCGCATGGTACAATTTCTCTAATTGAATTGTGTGAGTTGTAGACAGTGTGAGAGGCTCTGAGCTACCTGTTGTCCCAGAGCTCTGCTCATTCCCTCTGAGCAGAAGCTGAAGTTTACAGAGGGATCGCCTGGTAAACAGGAGTTTAAAGAAACACATGCTGAGACCAGTGCCGACTAGTAAAAGCTTGGATAATGTAATAATGTCACCCATAGCTCTGGGTGTACAAACTGCAGATTTATGCAAGTAATTAATAGTGTCTTGCCAAGAGAGTCAGTAGGCTTTTCAAAAGGAATCTTTCTTTGTGTCTTTTGATATTTAAAGAGCTGTAATTAGAATGGCAGAGCTTTGAATCCTTTTTTTTCCGCCATCCTCTTATACACATTAATTTATGGACCAATCCAGTATTACAGACAAGCTAATGAAAGAACCACACACTCCCTTTATAATTTTTTTTTACAGTTTCACTTGTGTGGATGAATGTAAAATAGTTAATGCTATAAATAAGCATAATGATGTATTTCTTCTCTCAATTGCCAGTTGTTGATGCTGTAGTCTCAGACAATAGAAGAAAAGAATTGAATTTAAATCTCTACCCATCTCGCTTTCTTCCTCTCTCTTGTGCACCAGTTAAGAAATTCAAGTGTTTCTGCCATTATAAGGTGTTTAGAAAAAAAAAAAAAAAAAGACTCAAACTGGATTTTTTTCCTCTACTCTTTATTTTTAGCGTCAGGAAAAAAAATTACATAACTTCTGCAGTTAGTTTAGGCTTTGGCAGTTTCAAGGTTTAGCATGTTAGCTCCACAGTAATATTCTCTTTCCCTCTGGTCAGGATGGGAAGATATCTCCCATGGTTAGAGCACAAAGATGCCTGGTCTTCAGCATGCCGTGCAATGGGGGGTCCACTAACAGTGACCTGCAGATGTTCACAAAATTAGTTCAGCTTCTTATGGGTGTACTTTGACCAGAACACATGGATGTATTCCCTGAGATTTTCGAATGTTCCCTTTAGGACTTTGAAATAATTTTTGCTTTTCTTGCAAACAAGCTATTTTTGGGGGAGGTGGTATTTGACCTAACTAAAGGTATGAGGCTTATTAGAACATTTTACTTAAATAGACTGCTGAGTGCAAGGGTAAGGCCAGGGCTCATGGCCTTCCAGTAGCTGGGGGGCAACATATGAGCCACAATGCTATCATGTTTATAGAAGCACCAGAGCCAAGACACTTCAAGTCCATGCATATGATTTTTAATAAGTGAAAAATAATGTTCTTTTTTGAACAAAATACACATTGTGCAGCACTCAGTTCTTAGGAATTAATGACATATTCCATAATATTAATACCAACATCATGAATGCCAACTTTCTTCATCTATTTAATTTATGTATTTCCTCCATGAATTCAGACCTTGAAGGGACTTGTGCATGATCTAATCCAAATTTCATTTATTTCATGGAAGATAAAACTGAGACCCAGAAGGAAGTGGTGTGCTAGGGTCCAGCAGATAGTGGCAGAGCCAGGATTTAGGTCTCCATTATTTACGGGCAGCACATTGTTCTGTGTTGCAACCATTTGTTTTAATGACATCTGTCAGTTCAGCTGGTTTAGAGCAGTCGTTTTGCTGATTTCTCAGTTTGTTGATTCTTTTAAGCCATAATTTCTTTGAGGGTAAAGGCCTTGTGCATTTAATTTGCTCTTTATGGTACCTGGGAGAACTTTATAAAAAATAATGAGAGTGTATGATGTGTACCACACTCCAGCAGAAACACAGTATAATTTTTTAAAACCAACCTTGTGTAGCATGATCTTGACACTGCAAGTATTCGCCTTAACAATTCCAGAAGGGAGTCATTAAATTTGAACCATATTAATGACAATGACACTTCTTGAGAAAAATAGAACTCATATAATAGACACATTTTAATACATGTTTAAGCATAATTTTGTAGACAACAATTACAAGTAACATAATGCTAAGGATGTTAGCTCTGTGTTTGCCCGTTCAAGCCCATGTGTTCATTTGCTTTTTGGGGCATTGTTTCCTGATATGTCATGCTGTTTCAAATTTGTGCTTGTTGGCTTTGGAAAGTTTCTTCCTTATATCAAAACTTTTCTACTAATTGAAAAGAATTGTTTGACGTTTTGTCTAAATTTGCTTAAGTTTCAATCTCTGAGTACCGGGTGATTAGTATTTATATTTTCATAATAGTTACTACTGTTTTTCATCTGCCACTTCACAGATCAGCACCAGGAGGGAGAGAAAGCCTGTAATCTGTTTCTATCCGTTTATGAGATGATGGGTGCACACCCAAGAAGGAGAGAAGACAGGGGACTAGGTATAATATCCTTGTGGACATGTTAAATAATCAACCTAACTAATGGCATTTTATAGGAGGGGAGTCCTTATCTGTGGAATGTTTTAGCAAGATGTCTCTGGTTTGAAATGCTTACAGTAAACAAACCTAGAATCTATAGATTTATGGAGCATGCTTCCTAGAAAATATCTCAGAAATAACTTTCTGGATATAATTCAGAGATGTTTCCTAACCTGAAACGCTCCCTGATGTGAGAGAAAACTGCTCTTCCCCTGGAGAACTCATGTATTGCCCTGAGGCAGAGGGTACAACTGACGCGGAAAGTACGGACCTGGAGAGCTGTACTTGGAATGCCAGATGTGTCTTGGCCGTGCCTGTGCATCTAAGTCACCTACAGTCTTGAGATTATGAGTAAGCCTGGTACTGGATAATGTCCTGGATTCACGTGGATGATTTGACAACCTGATCCGTAGGTTTGCTCATCAGTGGTGCGGGGGAATGAGATTTGCCCTCCTTCAGGGCTCTTTTTTAGTAACACTGGCCGAAAAGTAACACCAGGGTCTGTTTCCTGAGGCTCATTACTCTCTGTGTCCTGTAGTGGAGACGCCTGGCCTGTGTAAATCCTTTCATTTTTTAGGGACAGAAGAGACCAGCTGGTAGATTGAAGATTACCTGAAAAATTCTCTTCAGCTGTGAAGAAAACATCAACTCCTTTGGAGTTCCACTTTGGAATTCTTCAGAAATTCTCCTTTTACCACTGCCACCCAGATTTTTACTGTTCTACAATTTTATGACCCCTGTGTTTGTGAGCTCTGGGTAGATAGATGGCAAATAGCGGTAGTGGTGTTGAGTTTTCTTTTGCACAACTGACGTCTATTTATTTGTATTGTTCTTGAAAGAACAGCACATTTTGTAGTCACGAACTGAGCATTAGACTGAAAGTCAGATAAAGGTCCCATTCTGCTTCTAATTACCATTCTGAATTTAAACGAGTAATTTACTTTCTGGTCTTCACTCTCTCTTTAAAAACGGAGCTAAATATTTTTCTTTTGTGGTGAAAGTTCTCAAACTATTTATGTTTGTACCTGGATGTACATGCATGGGTGTATGAGAGACAGACAGATTGTAAAATCTTGCTGACCTTGGTTCCGTCATATCCAGCAGAAGATGTAATAACCAAATACTTTGTAATCGATTTTTTGATAATAGCACAGCAAACTTTATGAGTATTTGAACTCAAATATTCAATATACACTCAATAAGATAACAATAATTCCATTAGACTGATTGGCAGAGGGATTTCTGGAACACATTCTGCAAATAAACCAAATCCATATTAACTATATCAATTTTTGTGACTGTTTCTATGAAATTATAGCTTTATAGCAAGTTACCTTGTATTTCCCTATCTTTTTGTTCAATGGGGAAGAAACTTTTTAAAGCTGGAAAAGGCTTTTGACTAATATATGAAATCCTGTCCAAGGTCAGAAAAAATCAATTCATTGGCTTCTAGCAAGGTACAAAATCGAAAAGTAAATTAAAGAAATTTATTTACCATTTTAAACTCTAGTCTTTATCCTATATCTTTTTTTCTAGTGTATAGCTGAAAGGAAGAGTCTTTTAAAATATATAAAAGTGACAAAAATCAAGATTATAATTGTAAGGCATCTAACTTTAAGAAAACAAAATTTCCCAAAAGGTTGTTAAATACTATATTAGCTGCTTAAAGTTTACATTTGAATTCACTTCAACAACTCAATTTATTGAGTACTGCTAAGTACTATCCTTGACACCAGAGATATACTAGTAAACAAAAAAGATAATCCCTGCCCTCATGAAGTTTGCATTCTATTGCACAAGAAAGAAAATAACATCTTCTGGAAGATGTTGCAATATGTAACTTATAAAACACATTTGAAACTGATAAATGGTAAGGAGAAAAAAGAAAGCAAAGAAGGAATTGTCTTGGTCAACTCAGGCTGCTACAACAAAATACCACAGATCGGGTGGCTTATAAACAACAGAAATTTATTGCTCACAGTTCTAGATGCTGGGAAGTCCAAGATCAAGGTGCCAGCATATTCAATGTCTAATGGGAACCTGTTTTCTGGTTCCTAGATGAGACTTTCTGTGTCCTCACATGGTATAAGGGGCAAGGCAACTCTCTGGGGCCTCTTTTGCAAGGGCTCTAATCCCTTTTGCAAAGGGCTCTGCCTTTGTGACCTAATCACCTCCCTAAGGCTCTACTTCTGAATCCCATCCCACTGGTAATTAGGTTTCAACATATGTATTTTGGGTGGACACAAACATTTAGTCCATAGCAGCAGGCTGATGAGTTCTGGGAGTTGGAGGCTTCTGAGATTTTAAATAGAGTGAACAGGACAGATTTAAGAACATGAAATTTAAGCAAAGCAGGTGAGGGAGTGAATCTTTTGACTATTTGGGGAAGAGAAGAAGAAACAGCCAGTGAAAAGCCCCTGGAAGCAAGAGGATGTCTTGAGTGTGTGAGACTCAGCCAGGAGGCAAGTGCAGATGAGGGCAGAGCAAGAAAGGAGAGTAGTGAGAGATAGCAGAGAAGTAATGGTGTGTGTGTGTGTGTGTGTGCACATGTGTGAGCACCGTATATGTATAGATCACGTGAGGCCCCGTGGACCACTGTAAGGATATGGCTTCCTCTGAGTGAGCTGGGAAGTTACTGGAGAGTTTTAAGTAGAGGTATAACCTTACTTAAGTACATTTGTAGTATTCACTGTTGGAATAGGATAAGGACTTCACAGGTAGATGCTTAAGACACAGATTAGCAAGACTAGATAAGACTAAAAGGATCATTTTGGTTGCAATGTTGAGAAGAGGTAGAAGCAGAGAGACCCTTCTGGAAGATGTTACAAATAATCCAGGCAGAGTTGACGGTGCCTTGGATAGGGTGAGAGTGATGGATGTGGTGAGATGTGGTTGAATTCTTTTTTTTTTTTTCCAATTGCTACATGTGACTATGTGTTTTTTAAACATTTTTTATTTTATTTTATTTTTGTAATTTCAGAGTATTATGGAGGTATAAATGCTTTGGTTACATAAATTGCATTTGTACTGCCTGAGTTAGAGCTACAATCACACACTGAACCCATTAGATGTGAATTTTCCCATGCCTTCTACTCCCCTCGCACCTGCCCAACATCCTATGAATGTTACTTCCCATATATGCACATAAGTGATGATCAATTAGTAGGTGTGGTTGAATTATGTATTTATTGCAAACATGAGTCAACAGAATTTGCTGACAGATTGAATCTGAGATATTAGAGAAAGAAAGAAGTTAGAGACAATTTTCCAAGGACTTTACCTTGTGTCTGGAAGGACAGAATTGCCAATAATTGAGATGAAGATGATTTTAGAAGAAGGTTTTTAGGCTCAGTTCTGTGTACGGTAAATTTTAGATGCCCAGTAGACATTCAAATGGAAATATCAAGTTGGTAGTTGAATACATGACTCTGAAGTTATGAGTTTGGAATCCCCAGTGAATCGACAGTATTTAAAGTCATGAGCTTGGGATAGGATGAATGGGGAAATAAGTGGAGAAGAGAAGCAGCCTAGGAAAGATTCCTGGGAAATTTCAACATTGAGAAGTTGAGAAGATGAGGAAGGATGAAGAAAAGGCACCCAGTGGGTAGGGGGACAACCAAGTGAGTGTGATGTCTTGAAAGGCAAGTGAAGACTGCTCCAGGGAAGACAGCGATCAGCTGACACCAGCTGTTGACTGTTTTCGAATATGATCTATTGAGATTCTATTTTGTGCTTTTAGGAAATTCTCCAGTATTTGTCATTTTATATACTAAAAAGGGGGGAAATTACTATCACAATTCCAACATAAACATTATTTAAAATCAAGCATTTTTCCTCTAAGAAGGGAGTAGGATATTCTTTTTCTTTACTTCTTTGGGAGAAATATTACAGTGAGCTCACATTCATTTGTATGTCTTACATCATGGGACATACATATACATATATACATATGCTGTGTGCACATGTATATGTAGTATTTACGCAATAAATATTGATCTAACAGGTCAAAATGCAATATTTAAAATCTAATAATCAATTATGAACATATGCTTTAAAATTTGACAAAAATACAAGTGGTTTCTTTCCAACTACATGCAAATGTAGAAGATGCTATTGCTACATATCCAGTCATGCACTTCTGGTTCCTGAGGTTATTTTTTGTACTTTGTTGTACATTTGGAGAAAGAATTATTCAATTGCAAGTGTGTGAAATCCATGAAGTAAACAGGGCATTGTACCAGATGATCTCTGTAGACTCACCCAGTTCACAGGTTCGAAGAATAATGCTATACTTCTGGCCTGTATTAAACCAAGTAGGGGAGGGTGAGAAGTTAGCAGCCCTTCAAATAAGCTGGATTAACCCCACCACCATCTTTCTTAGGGAAAAGGCAGCTCAGCTTTTTAGAGCATACAGGTCATCAGCAAAAGTTAGATTATAAAAGTCTTCAAGTCACAATCGCTCCATACAGTAATAGAATTGAATGTGATTTAGGCTTAAGAGTGAGGGAAATGAATTTCTAGTTAAGAGCCATGAAAATCAGCACTATTCCACATAGTTTAAATAGACTGCTATTCTCGGTTCAATATAGACATTCATTCAGTTCAGTTTCCTTGAGTTCAGAGGTAATAAAAAGATACACATTTTTCCACAAATTCAATCAATTTTGGAAGGGCCTATAATTTTTAAAGCTATTTTTTGTTTAAATTGCATAACTACTAATTTTTCACTGCCAATTTCAATGAGAAATATGACAACCCAAATCCTTCCACATCTGTTTTAAGACTCCACAGAGAAAGCGTGAGATGACATGATGCCAAGAGTGGTCTTTTTACTTTTCAATTCTTTTCTAATGTTTCAAAGAGATTTTAAAATTGGGCAGAATCTTCTGAGAGTATTGGATCAGAAGTTTCCTCCTCAACAATGATTCCTTTGTTATTAGTGTGTTGTAAACTGAACCTATTTGAGAATGTTCCAGGAGCTTGTCTCACTTAAAGAAATTTTCTTCACAGTTGAAACTAGTAATGGATTAGGTGTATCGAAACTGTCTGAGAATGAAAGCTGATTTTAAGGTGAAGACGGAGTGAAGTAAATTCGAAGTATTCACTGTTGGAGTAAGATAGGAACTTCACAGGTAAGTCCTTGAGACGCGGATTAGCAAATCCAGATTAGATATCATCTGAAGTTCCAGAAGAGAATCCCTAGGTTTATTTTCCACCTTTGTTTTGGGCAGCAAGATGTTTGCTCTGCACATGACCAGATGATCACAAAGTGAGGTACCTCATTAATAAGACAAACAATTATTTGGATGTGTGAATTCAGCAGCAATGGTTTGAACTAGAAAATGTTCCCAAAACATAAGATTCTCTGCAGCACTCAGCTATTTAGGCCCTAAGACGATACAAATTCTCTTTTCTCTGGTTTCATAATCTCCACTCTTTCAAGTTAGGCAGGAAACTGTCTTGTGTTTGGGTTTTGGTGTACATGTTCTTGTTGAAAAATGTGTTGTTGTGCTGTTGCAACGTCTCTCATCTGGACCTTGTACCGTTGGTCAGAAAAAAGTAGAGAGACTTGCTGAGACTGCTGAGAGCAGCAAGTCTCAGCCGTTGTTAAGCCCGGGCTCCATGCTCTGCATTCTAGGCTCACTGTAGGCTTAGCCTTCCTGTCACAGCAGAGCTACGGAGGATCAGGGGCTCTATTTTCTCACCTGCTATTTACTTCTTCTAAATTTTTTAATTAGAAAAGAAATACATTCATGTGGTAAAAAAAAAAAAAAAAAAGAAAGAAAAAATCAAACAATACAAGAGGATATAAATGAAAACTGATTTTTCTTCTCACTCCATATTCCTATGTCCTCCTAGTCCTTCCCACAAGAGGCAACTGTATTGTGAAGATCTTGTTCTTCCAGAAATAATTCTGTGCCTTCGCAAGGATAAAGTATATCTGGCCCTCTTCCCTGCCCCACTCCCTCAAATCGTTTGTGTTAAACAAGAAAGCAGTGGAAACGTGCTAAACCCACTGTTGCACTGGGACCTGGAACCAGGGTCAGGTCTGGTGCCTCCACTGCCTCCCGGCTTCCCCACCCCCCTGATGGGTTCTGAGCTGCCCACTCCCCACACTCGTCACCCCCCAACCCCACTCTCACTGCCCACCCTCTCCTGGTCCTCTGTTCTGCCCTGAGAGGGCAGGCACAAGTCTCAGCCATGTCTAGGGTGGAGTATGGCCATGGCTATCCTTGTCCCAGGCTGGCTGCACCACCACACATATGGCTAGTGATTGGGGCGGCGGGTCTCTTCCCCACCTGCCATCCCGGTACCAAGTAATGGTGTGGAGGTCCACCACGTACTTGGTGGTCACGCATCTGCTGTAGGTTGGGATGGGTCTGTGGGAAGGGGTGCCAGTGGAAGGGGAAAAACCCATTAGTTGGTGAGTGACACACTCACACTCAGTCATGGGAGGGGGCCCTGGGCCCTGTGAGGTTCCACACTCAACCAGAGAGTATCCCCATGCCCGGCGGGTGGTGGTTAGAAGGAAGGAGACATTAAAAAGCAAATAAAAGGCACCAGGACAGGGCAAGAGAGAGACTAGGAAAGAAGTCATATATTTTAGTATCTTTAGTGGTCCTTTTTTTCATGCTTTTTTTAACAGGCATCCCACATTTTCATTTTGCATTTGGCCATGCAGACTATGTAGCCAGACTGATTGCGACCATCATAAATACGTGGTGCCCAACCTCAGCTGCTTTCTCAGCGCAGTCAGCCAGCCTAGCATGTCTCTCTCTCCAGCTGTCTCCCCTTAGCTCACAGTCACTAAACATTTGCTACTCTTCCCAAATTCATGCTCCTTCTGCCTCCACCTGCATCTTAGTGAATAGCGTTATCTCTTACTTCAGAGAAAAATAAATAGAAGTCACCAGATGGAGAACTCCTCCTGATTCTGACCTGCTTTCTCCCACCCGTTCTGTGCCTCTTATTCCATGGCGGTGGTGTCTCCTTCCCACTAGGGTTTACCCTCCCCATGCCCTGGAGTCCATCCCTTCCTGCCTTCCCAGGGCTGAGTTCGGTTATCCCCCTCCCTCAGGAGGTAGGAGGTGGCACCAGGCTGTGGGAAGGGCAGGAGCTGTGGAGACATTGCCTGGGACTGGATCCCAGCTTCATCTCTTACCTCTTGTGTGGCCTTGGGCAACTCTCTGTCTGAGCTTTCCCATGACTCTGTCTCCCTATCTGAAAATTGGAATAGCAATGGTACTTATTTTACTGTGTTGTTATAAAGATTAAATATGTTAATATTGATAAAATGATTTGAAGAGGGTTGGCATGTAATACAAGGTATATAAATGCTTATTTAATAAAATTAAAGAAAAATGTCTTCTCCTTCATCTTTGAACTTTTCTTTCCTTGAATCCTTTTAAAGCAGTTGCCCCTCAGTATCTGTGGGTTCTAGGACTCCCTAAAGATACCAAAATCCATGGATGGTCAAGTCCCTGATATAATATGGCATGGTATTTGCATATGATCTGTACACACCCTCCTGTATACTTTAAATCATCTCCATTTTACTTATGATACCTAACACAATGCCTACACATCATTTCATTCATGTGGGTTCACCATAGTACTCATCGTGCTACAAATTTAGGTTTTACTCTTTGGAATTTTGTGGAATGTTTTTTCTGAATATTTTTGATCCATGGGTGGTTGAATCCACGATGTGGAACCTACAGATATGGAGGGCCGATTGTATTCATTTCTTTACCATCTTAAACCTTCCTTGGCCCCGAACTCCTCCAGCCATAGCTCCACCTCTTTCTTCGCTCTGTAGCTAAATTTCCCTGGTATTAGCCACACACAGGACTCCACTTCACCTCCCATTCACTCCCGGACTTGGAACAAGATGGCGTCTGCCCCACTGTTCACTGACATTGCTCTTGCCCTGAAAATCCATGCAGTTATGTTATCAAACCCAACATACATGCATTTAAAAAATGTTTGACCTTTCCTCTGAACTTGAGATTTTTGGCCATTTCTTGAAATCTCTTTTCCGTAGGTTTTTCATAGTAAGCCTCTTCTTTCCTCCTCTTTCTCTAAAAATTTCTTCTTAATTTCCTTTGCAAGGTCCTCTTTCTCTGACCACCATTGAAGGTACGTTTTCTCTCTTTCCTCCCCATAGCTGCAATAAGCACTTATCAGCTGGTGATGTCCACATATGTAATGAAAATCCAGAGTTTTCTGCTGAGTCCTAGATTAATTTATCTATCTGCCTATGGACATAATCACTTGGATGTACTCGAGACATCCCCAATTCAGCATGTATAAAGTTGAACATACTGTTTCTTCTTCACCTACTTCAACCTGCTGAACACCGAGGGTTCTGTTTAATTATTTCTCTTTTCTTCAGGGAAACTTCATTCTCTTCTTTCATCTTCCATGATCAGATTCTGGCTGCCTCTCTAACCTTTTCTCCTTTCAGGCCCCACCTTGACCTGTGGGCCACAGCTCACGTGGACCTCGGGCACTCCTCTAAATACACAGAGCTCATGCTTCTGCATCCTGTTCACAGAGCCACTTCCCTTCATGGCTTCAAGGTGAATACCTAGTTATCTTTAGATTCTCTGTGATCCAGATCCTCTGGGACTTGGGGCCTGGGTCAGGCCTGGTCCCTCAAACTCAAAAGGACCCACAACCTCAGATGAGCAGGTATTGTCACTTAATTTCTTTCTAGACCTCAAGGCTGTCTTTATGCCTCTGTTCTGCCAGGCCAGTGGAAACCTAATCGCAGTCTTTCTGGGAGTTGCCTTCCTTCTCTAGACTTAAGGCACCCATTTTGGGATAGGGCCTGGTTACCCAGGTTGCTGACAAGCATCTGTGGCCTTTTCCCAGTAGCCCCAGTAGCCCCAGTAGCTCTAGCAGCTGTCCGATGCTTCTGCAGTACTCTCGGGGCATGGAGGTTTAGATCAAGTTCTCACTGCATCCTGACTGTAGATTCCCAGCCAGTCATCCATCTCTGGGGGCTCCTCAGCATCTCTGGGGCAGCACGGCTGTGAAGGCAGGCTACATTCTTGCTGCCCTCACATCCACAGACTGCTCTTCTGTTCACTCATAGCCAGGAAACACCTCTTTGTCCGGTGGGGTGAGAAGTCCTTGTCTTACTGATATTTGTCTATCCTCTGGAATCCTCTTTTCATATTTAACTCCTCTGAAAACTCTCTCAGTTATTCTGAGGCATGTGTTGAGAACTCAAGTGCTTATGGGGGTAAAGTAGTTACTCTAAAGGACTGAAGCAGGTGAGTATAGGAGACAATAGGGAACGGTGGGGACTGGGTTTATTTAAAGGGGCAGCCAGTACTTAGCTTCAGTTGGCTGATGCCATGAAATTTGTGGGCCTACAGTTTGTAGAAGTTACAGATGTTTCAGGAGGAACTGGAAATTTAAAGTCTTATATAAAATTATCAATTTTTTATGTTGGCAACAAAAATCTAAACTAATGAAAATAGTGTTTAAGTCAAATAAATTATCTCATGTACATCCCATGGAATGCTGGCTGGTGACCTTGGTCCTACGGACTTAGATTTGTGCATAAGAAAAGCCATAAAGCTTATAAGGTACTTCTGTTGACATGTGGGGAGAGTGAGAGGGAAATATCAGGGGGCAAAAAATTCCCAAATATTAATATTTGAAATTATTATTCTACCACACCTTTCCTGACTCTCCGTCTCTGCCACACCAAACAGAAGTGATTAACCCTCTCCTCTGAGTCCACATGGTTCTCTGGACTGGGAGCCACCAGGGCACCCAGCAGCACCACTCTATGCTAGTAGTAGCTTTATGTTTTTAGCCTGTTTGCTTACATATCTCTCTCATCCTGCTAAATCCCTTAAAGTGGGAACTCCATTGTTAATTTTTGTTTTTCTATTGCATAGTCCATGATAATTGCATGTAATATCTGCTCTGAGCAGGGATTTGAAAGCAGAAAGGGGAAAGAACACTCTATGCAGGAGAGAAAAGTATATGCAAGTACAGAGAGCCACAAATCACCAGTGTTTTGTTTTGTTTTGTTTTTTAATTTTGTAGTGCTTCAGTTTTCTAGGAGAATGAACTAATAGCAGGGAATGAATAGAAAGAAGGAAGGAAGACAAAGACATGCAAAGGGCTTATATGCCATTTTAGCAGCTTATATTAATCTTTAGATGATAGGGAACCCATGAAGTTATTTTTTTAAAAATCAAGATAAAATAATTATATTTTATATTAAAAGATTGATTAAAGGGGTATATTTGGTGGCGTTTTGCTTCTGTGGCAGCCCAACATTGTTGAATGCCTTCGTACATTTTGGTAATATCCTACATTGTGCATTTTACGTTCCCAAACTTTAATTCTGGAAACTCACATTCCTAGGCTCTCTTGAAACTTGAATACAGGTGTGTGACCTCAGTTCCACCATTCAGATGCACAAGTGCAAGACTTGGATTTGGAACTGGGTGTTGACTGGAGTTGGCTAAGGGTGGGGAAATTGCTCTTGTGGCAAGCACAGAGACAGACACACCTGGTTCTTTGGAAGCAGCAGTGGCAGAGTCCCTGTCCCTGTCCCTAGCCTCCCAGGTGCCAGCTGGTGGCAGCACTGGAGCTTTTACTGAGTAGGCCCTCGGGTATGGCTGGGCATTTCTTCTGGATCATTAACCTCAGAACTGGATTCCTGGCCCTTCTGGAGGTTCTGCAAGCTCCTCAGTACATGGAGATTCTGTTACTTGCAACTAAGACAGTGACCCATACAGGATGACATCTGTGAATACACTGCCATCTTTCCAGTGAGGGCCGATCAGGGCTTGTGTAGGGGGAAAGCATAGAGATGAGCACGGAGCACACATTTGAAAAATGTTAGGAAAATTTTCTCATGTAAGTGTCATTGATTAGGTATGCAGGAGATTGAGGAAATGAGGGGGACAAATCAGGACAAATGTCGAGGAGGAAAGAAAGGAAGTTGAAGGGTTTAATGCTGTGTGACCTCCGGCTTCTACAAAACTGAGAGCAGTCGTGTGCTGTGAGCCGCTGGCATGGGAACGGGCTTGGGGCTGGAGGGTCGTCAAAAACATTGATACAGTCACAGTGCTCGGCAGCCTGGGCGTGGGAGATGAGGAAGTAAACAACTGGCTGGTCCTAGCTTTTTAGGGAGGCAAGTGAATCCAAAAGAAGGCTGGTAGACTAAAGGGATAGGAAGGAGTCAAGTAGCCAGAGCGGGTTCCTCCTGTCATTCAAGCTCACGTCTGTATCCTCAGACGCTCCATAACCATTCGATGTGGGAACGAATGAATCAGATGTCACCAGAGGTAAACAGACAGAGAGCTAGAGAGGAGAAGTACAGAATTTAAGATCTTGCATCTAATGCTAGACCTTTGCTTCCTCTCATTTGCATACTAAATGTAGGGCTGCAGATGGCTTCATGTTATTACAGCTGCTGAATCAACTTACATTGGCTGCAGAATTCTATTGCCCTTGCCACACAAAAAGACCTTGACGTATTGAAGAATTCTTTGGGGTTGTTTCAGAAGACAATGGCAAGAGTAGGATTAATTCAAATGACGGGTTAATATGTACTTTAGGGTCCGTCAAATCATCTCAAGGGCAAGAAGAGATCTCTTTAGGCTCCGTAGATCCTTTATTCTCAATTCCATGTTGCATTTTATTATTTAGGCACCGCCAGCTTCTTTTCTCTTTGTGATTAGGTTGCTTAACATTTTGCGGTCTCCGTTTTTTTCTCCCCTGCTTTCCACACTTCCATTTTTAATAAAGAAAGAGGAAAGAGTGAGTGTCTTTTCTACCTATTAAAATAATTTTACCTTTGCATCGGCATGTTTCTCACTTTTCATGATCTGTGAAAATGTAACTATTATAACAGAAGTGCACAGAGACATGTCTGGAAGTCTGTCTGCAATCACATGGCCCCTCATCACATTTAGGAGATCCCAAAAGACCAATGAAAAGTGCTGAATGATTCGAATAAGAGCTTGTGAGGAAAGGTTAAATGGATTGGGATTATTCGTTCTGTATCATAAGGGAATTTGCTAAAAATAATATTAATTTGTCTTAGACAAAGTGATCCGTTTAAGAGAAACTATGATATCTTTTAAGAATTTCCTTCTCTGTGAATCTTAAAAGAGACATACCTATCTTAGCTAAGCTAAAGGAAGTCCCCTTGGAAGTGTGATTTTAGGGCTGTATCAGGTCCATTGAGGAAGGGGAAGTCACACAGAAATTTGGGCAAGGAAAGTTTAATGTGAAGAATTATTAGTTACAACAGGGAACTGGAGTTACAAGGGACTGGCTCAGATGAAGTCAAAAGAACTCTGAAGAATATGGGAATGGCAGAGACATGGAGCAGCACTGTGCCTAGGCTGAGGTAGGGTGCCCCAAACGGAGGCCCTTGCCTGTCCCCCAGGTGTAGGTCAAGTCCTTCCTGGAGGAGGCACGGCTGTGGTTCATAGAATGGCAGGGAAGTTGCTGTGGTCCTGCTTTGGTGGAAGTTGCTGGAAATCTACTGCCTAGGCACCAGGGAAAGCTGTTGATGGGATGGTGCCTCTGCTACAAAGCCTCCTGGAAAGGGGGGTGCTAAGAGAAGCTGCTGGCTGCCGTGCACTGCAGGAGCTGGCCATGGAGAAGCTGTGAGTGCTGTATGAGCTGGGCCCTGAAGATGCTGTAGGTGCTGCAGGAACTGGGCAGTGGAGAAGTCACCTGTGCTTTAGGAGACATCTGAGAAAGCACATCTGAATAAAAGAAAATCACTTCTTCCTGGAATGTCTCTCCAATGCCCTCAACTGACAAAGCTTGATATTGTGCCACCTGGCAAAGAAAAACTATTAATATTTAAAGGCTCCGGATCCATTTTTGCAGAGCAGGCAATGAAGGGTGATTTTGGAGATGAGGCAATAAACTGATAACTGGTACAAAGGCTATTTTTGAGATGGTGAGAGGTAAGGGGAAAGGTAGGCTAAGAGAGGAACTCTGGCTTTGGTTCTAGCTGGTGGCCTCTCAGAATGCAGCGAGGAGGGTGATATGATGACATAGATCCTGTGTAATTCTAAACAGTCTGTCTCTGTTCTGCCACTAGTTCTTTACCAAGCTTACATTCCCATTGAAAGAACCTGTTATTCCCTGGGCTAGATATTCCTTTTTAGTCTTCAGTGGTGTTAATGATGTCCCTTTTTTATTGTTATTGTTGCCAATCTGAAAAACAAATACTTCTTATCCTAGGTTACCTTAGATTTTATGATTAAACACTTAGATTTTAAGATTAAACAGTCTTTTCTTGTTGCTCAGTGTGTAGTAAAGGAAGGCTTGGCCCTTTGCTCTGTATAGCTGGGTGTTTGGTTGTTCAGGGGGACTTTCCAACCTCTGAAATTTGCATTTAGCCATATTGTTTACATAGTAGCCACAGCTGGGGAATGAAATATTTCTTTCTTCCAAAACTTGTTTGTGCCTCCAAAGATCTTTCCATTGTTTTTGTAAGTGAAAGAGTGACAGGCATGGTAAAGTCACTCAGTAAGTCTTGCAAAGACTTTTTGGTGTACAGTCGTGCCCCCTCATCTACTGTTTCTCTTTTTGCAGTTTCAGTTACACACAGTCAATTGAAGTCTGAAAATAACTGCAGTATTTTGAAAGAGAGAGAGAGAGAAGGAGAGAGAATATTCACATAACTTTTATAACAGTATATTCTCATCATTTTTAATTTTATTATTAGTTATTGTTGTTAATCTTTTATTGTGCCTAATTTATAAATTAAACTTTCTCATAAGTATGTACATAAAGGAAAAATATAGTATACACAGGGTTTGTTAATATCGATGGTTTCTGGCATCTATTGGGGTCCACAGATAATGAGGGACCACTGTTAATATATCTTCCAGAAATTGAGAATGAGAGTAACTGGGAAGAGAATTCTATTGCAGGTCAGATGGTTTTTAATTCTCTGCTTTCTGCAGCAGGGGTCCCCAACCTGTGGTGAGTTGTATAATTACTTCGTTATATATTACAATGTAATAATAATAGAAATAAAATGCACAATAATGTAATGTACTTGAATAATCCCAAAACCATCCCCCCACCCCCGGTCTGTGGAAAAATTATCTTCCATGAAAACGGCCCCTGGTGCCAAAAAGGTTGGGGAACCACTGTTTTACAGGAATTGAAGGAGATCCTTAGTGGCCTTAGTTGATGTATCATTGGGGAAAAAAAAAGGACTTCAAAAGATATATCAGTTCATGAAATTTTTGGAGAGTAATTTAGAAGACACTTAAAGACTTCCGTTATATCGTTATAATAAAACTCCTTCCATTCCTGTCTACTTACTTAGATGAACAAAGTTTCTTAGTGCTTACCTATTTGAAATTGAAAAATAGAAATATAATTTTTGTTGAACATGTCTCATTCTGGCAATGAATAATATTCACCCACAGATACATGGACTAATTGAAAAAATGCAACAGACTCATCTATATCATTAAAAGCTGTTTTTCTAATGACAGATTAAAGATGTCCCCCCAAAAAACCTGGTCCCTGGTTATCCTGTCAAGCACGAACCTAAGCTCTGCTGTGAAAGGACTTCGCAGAATTAAATTTACTCATCAACGATCAATTAGTTTACCTTAAAATAGGGGGATTACCTGGTGGACCGACCTAATGTAATCACATGAGTCCTTAAAAGCAGAGGCATCAGTCTGAGAGATGTAGCAGAACAGACGTGGTCTGAGAAGGATACATAGCACCCTGGCTGGTCCTGAGACCTACCTGCAAGGACCAGAGAGAAGGTGCTGGGAGCTGAGGCTGGTCCCCAGCCCACAGCCAGCAAGGAAAGAAGAGGACATCAGCCCTACAGCTGCATGGCACTGAATTCTGCCAACAACTTAAATGAGCCTGGGTCTGGAGTCTTTTTTTGAGCTTCCAGAAGGGAATGCAGTCCCAGCTGAACCTGGATTTTGGCTCATCAGACTCTAAGCAGACAGACTTCTAATCCACAGAACAGTGAGATAACATATGAGTGTTGTTTTGAGCTGGTAAATTAGCGGTAGTTTGTTATAGTTGCAATAAGAATGAATAGTTACTTGTTATGTTAAATGATATTTAATCAACACATTTAAAGTATGTTGTTTTGATAAATTGTAACCAATAGGAATGTTTAAATTGACAACATTTTGAAAGAAAAATCTTTAATACTTAGAACTATATATATATATAGTCACAGAAAATAATAAAGTTTAATTTCAGTTTATATACATATTTTTACAGCAGGGAACTGTGAAAGAACAATAAAAATATTATTAAGCATGAAATATATTGCATTGGGATAAAATTCTGAAAGGAAAGGGGAATAGAAATAAGTATATATGGAGCAAAAAGAATAATATAAGAATTTTCACTGATAAAGAAGAGCTTCTTTGTGTATATTTTAGAAATGAATAAGAGTGGGTGTCAAAATCATATAGTATATTCCACTGACTATATTTAAAAGAGTGATCTCATAGTTTTATTTTAAAAAATCATTATTTACACTGCCCTGGAAATTACATATTTTCCAACTATCTGAAATTTGTTGAAAAAATTTTGTTATCAACTTAAAAATATGCAAAGGAGCATATACTCTTTCAAAATTCCCTCAAGGAGTAGGCAAACAAGAAAGTTTGAAGACCATTGGCTTTAGGGGCTCCATTTTCTCAGTTTATATGTAGCAGTACCTTCCAATTAGGGTGGATCTGGGGAAGAATGCACATGAAGCTAAGATGGTTCATTCATTCATTAAGCAGTTTTTCTATTCCAAGTTAATCAAGCCTTAGAGGACTCACATCATATGTTTAACTTACATGAGTTCCACTATATTCACTCAGCAAATTAAAATGGGGAGAAATAACAACTTGAATTGACCAGACGGGTCTGCTTGGTTTCTGCCCAGTGTATGCATGTTTTGAGTGACAGTGAGATGATGTTTCAGGTCTTGGTCTTCATGCTGAGTTTTATGTTACTATTTCAATATGCACATTTTTCTCACTTCATGGCCCTAAGCCCAAGCCAGCTAGCTCTTCTGGTGCTCACATGAAAAAACAACACCTATTTCAGAACCTACCTCCCATACTTGATGCTGGGGGCAAGACACTGTGCCCAGGGACTAGGGTACATAATACACACCACAGGAACTCTATCCTGGAGAATAAACAGTCAGGTTGTTTCAGTAAAAACACAAGAAGGTATATGTCCATCTGTTACTGAAAGTTCAGCGCTTGTCCCCGTGGCTGAGTGAAGAATGAGACGAAACAGCTTGAGGAGAAGGAAAGAGAAGTTTATTAATTTGCTGGCAAATGAGGAGGATGGGAGAATCTCATCTTAAAGTGCCATCATCCTATCTATAAGCAGAAATACAGAGCTTTTAAAAGGGGGTTTTCAGCTTTAGGCTATTGCTGTTTAACTATAGTATCTCTGGTGAAGACAATCTTCTGATCTAGACAATTCTGTTGAGCCATTTCCTATGGCACAAAGAACAAAGGAGTCTCCCCTGCCCCTCTGATTACTGGCCTTGGGCAAAAATGCAAGTTTTAATTCCTAAAAAGAGTTGGGGGAGTGGTTTAAAGAGACAACTTGTAATACATTTTGCCTTTTCTTGTGCCCTTACTTCTGTTACATATTCCTCACTGTCAATTTTACCCTTCCATATCTGTGGAAGGAGGGGTGACATAGTCATCAAGCTACTTCCTGCTAAATTGGGTGATATTTTAGATGGAAGTTTTGTTAAGAATTACCAGGTGAAAAAGGGCATAAGCAACAAGTACAACCATGAGGATTGACAAGGTGAAATCGAGGGGGATCCCTGATAAGAGAAATTTTACTGCTCTTGGTATCTAAGACACCAGTAGAACTGTGGGTCCTTACTGTTGCCTTGCACACAATGTCTGATACAGGGCTGGGTGAGAAAGAAACATGGGACCTCTAAGGACGGAGCCATTAGTCATACTCTGTTGGTGATCCAAGAGACCAGCTTCTGCAAATTCAGAGTGTAGGAAAGGTAAATTACATACAGGAATATGACAAACCCAGCAGCGAGACAGATCAGCAGAAGAGGAAATCCTCACTAAGGAGTTGTCTCTCCATCCCCTAGATGGAACAAATAACCAAAGAAAGAATAGCAAAAAGAATATCAGCATTTTTGTTTTTCTTTCTTCTTAAACAGATACTTTAGAACACCCAAAGGCTGGCCCTTCCACTGGGGGTTGGGTCTTCTTCCTCCATGGGACACCTCTTTACTCTGGTATGGTGGACCCAAGGTTTTACTCCTGACAATTTCGGTGAGGAGTGAGTTGTTAGAGGCACCTCTTAGGGTCCCTTTCACTTCTGTGCCAGTGGTTGTTTGGATCCTTGTTCTTTCCAAGCTTTAAGCAATACTGGTCTCCTGGTTTAAAGGGGTGGAGGGGTGTCTCCAACTGGGGCAAGGACATAAAAGAGGCAAAGCCATGCATAATGGTTAGCATCTGACCCACTCATTTGGCATATTGTTTTATTCTGCTTTTTTTTTACTCATGGTTATATTACTACATTTACCTCAGGGTGCTCAGGAGGGTTTCTCATAACCTGTTTCATAGGGGCTTAATGTAAACCTGCTTCTAAGGGCTACCCTTATCCTAAGGAGGGCAAGCAGCAACACCCTGTTCCACTTTAGATGGTTTTCACGCAATTTCCATTTTAGATGTAGGCTTTGCTTACTTACTGAGTTACCTCTGATAAAAAGGAGGGCCCGTTATCATTCTTTATGGAGGAAGGTAGACCATACCTCGGAATGAGTGTCTTCACAAGGATTCTGGTAACTTTAGACTCTTTCTTCATTCAGGTAGGATAAGCCTCTACCCAGGCTGAAAAGGTCTCTACTAATACAAGTTTAGGTACCTGAGTGAAATTGCCAATCATCGAAAGGGTGAATCCCCACACGTTGTGTTCCATGTGCAGCAGGTTGCTTTTCTGTCTTTGGATTGTTTTGAGCATGTAGTTTCTTGCACATGGGGTCCTCTTAAATGGGGTCCTACCAAATCCATTAAGATATCACACCACTAATGTGTACATTCATGCAGGTGCCTCATAAGAGGCTTAGCCACAACTTTGGGTAGGAGAATGAGTCCAGGAGAATTCTGTCTCCACTTAGCTGTGCCATTCCAAATGTCAGAGCCCCAGTCTTTAGTTTTAAAGAGGGTTTATATTGATATAAATCTAGCCAGGGTATCAAGTCCCCAAGGAATAGATCACCTTTAGCGGCCTCCTTAGCAACTCTGCCAGTGGTCTGGTCTCTTTTTGAAACATAAGTGTCTCCCTTTTTGGTGAACAGGACAGTGCATGATGGCCACCTGCATGGGCTCAGCCATGGTCTGTATCAGGGTCATCATTTTAGTGGATGCTTAATATCCTTATTTCCTGCCATTAGGAGCCCCCTTACCTTCCAAATGGCAACATGAGCATGCACAGTCATAAAAGCATATTTAGAGTCCATGTAAATGTTCACCTTGTCTCCTCTGGATAACTGAAGAGCTCTGGTTAAAGCAATCAGCTCAGCTTCCTAGGCTGAAGTCCCAGGTGGCAGTGCCATTGTTTCCAGTACCCATCATTCTGTGACCACAGCATATCCAGCCCTTCATTGTCCTTTGTTCGTAAAGCTGCTCCCATCGGTGAAAAGATCCCAGTCTGGCTCTGGCATCAGCTGATCTGACAGATCCATCCTGCTAGAATAGATAGCCTCCAGACCTCTAAACACTCATGCTGTGAAGGCTCATTCTCTTCAGCTGATAACAGGGTGGCCGGACTGAGAATAGACACAGCCTTTAATAACAAGTCACAAGTAGCTGCTACTGCCTACAGGGAAGGAGGCCACCCTCTCACAGTATTGTCCAGTGGCTTTGACAAGTATGCCACTGGCTGTGGGATGTCTCCCAGTATCTGTACTAAGAATCCAAGGCTCAGTCCTTGTTTTTCATGAACGTATAATTTAAATTCTTTCTACGAGTCAGGCAACCCCAAAGTGGGGCCAGTCACAAGGCTCTGCTTTTTTGTTTTGTTTTTTGTTTTTTTGGCATTTGGACAGTGTATGGTCCAGATTAGGGCCTCCCCATCTGTTCCTTTAAGGGCCTCATATGAGGGCTTTGCTATTAGTTCAAAGTTTAGGATCCTGATGTGACACAACCCTGCCATTCCTAGGAACCCATACAGTTGTTGCAGGTTTCCTTGCTAATTTGGAATCCTGGATAAGTAACCTGCTGTTTGCAAACTTGTCCAATTGCAGCTTCCACCAATCCCCCACTAAGCCCTCACCAAACAGAGCAGGAGAGCCCTTTTAAACCCCTGAGACAACACAGTCCAGCAGTCCCATGAAGCTGCTATAGTCCTATGATCCTGCCATTCAAATATGACAGAGTACCTTTCATAGTCACTTGTACAATATCATTAATGGCATGCAGATACTGCATGAATCTATACTCATTGGCATGGGGAATTTAAATTCTTTCTGCAATTCTTGGGGTCCTGTTGATCTATACAGCTTTACTCACTTTTTGGTAGTTTTCTTCTTGCAAATGCTGCAACATTGTGGAAGTCTGCTGAAGCCCAAACTTTAAAATGAACTTCTCTACATTGGCAGCCTCCTGTATGCTTCACCAGGCCCTGGTATTCATCCAGCAGGAGATTGGTGACACTCTCAGAGGTGAGCTTCTGCCATTCCTAGAATAGCTCCTGGTGCTCTTGCTGCTCACGTAAGTCCACCAGATTTGGCAGCAGAGGTGGTGGTGGGAGCAGCTCTAGCTTTGACAGTGGCTCTCTGGGGCCTGCTTCCTGGGCCAGTGGGGATGAGTTCCTCAGCTGCTGCTTGCCAATGGCTGTGTCACTGCTGCCCACCCACCCCCCTGGCCTGGCTTATGGAGCACCGTGCGCAGCTGGTGCTGGGGGTTGGGGTGGTGGCCAAGGGAGAGGACCTGGGCCCCTTCTGCCCATGTGGCTTGGCTGCAGTGGTACTCCTGTGCCAATTAAAAGGCCCACTAATCCAGTCCCCACTGTCAATTGTACCTGGGGCTCCTGTGGTGATATTTGGATTGGAGCCACTAGTGAGGTGTAGAGCCCCAGGCATCCTTCTTCATCATTTGAGTCCTGGACTCGAAGAACCATTTGCTTTCCTGGGGGTTTCTTGTTACCTGGAGCTCTTTGCAATTTTGGGCAGCATTCTTTCCAATGTCCTTCCTTTTTACAAAAAATATGCTGATTGTACTTCAACCAGGGGCAAAGTTTTTTGCCCTTTCCTTTTGACTATCTCAAAGGACCCTTGGTAGGTGCAGCTAACAGGACACACATAGATTTTAGTCTCTGTTCCTCCCTGGCATTATATACTCTAAAGATGATCACTAAGCTGGGAGGGATTCATGCCAATTGCCCCCTTCCACACGCTGCAGCTTCCTCCTTATATCTGAAGCACTCCATCCTATAAAAGTATATTAACTATGAGAAAATTTTCAGGGGCCTCTGGATCTGCATCTGTATATTTCCAGTATGCCTGATAGATGTGTTCCAAAAATTCAGAGGGATTTTCATTAGCTTTTTGTTGTAATTCTTAGACCTTGTTTAAACTCTTTTGTCTAGGCACTGCCTCCAGAGGCCTGCCAGAGAACACTTTTGGTAATGATTTGTTCTCATGCTGTCTCTGTCTGCATTAGAATCCCAATTTGTGTAAGTCCAATAATACGCTGCTGGCTGTCCTTGTGCGTTCAAGCCCACTATCTGATATTGCCATAATGGAAATTGCCCTACCCTGGCTGTGAGGGCCCTCTGGCCAAATTGAGTTCCCTGCCGGGTCTTAGAAGGAGAGACTATTCCCACTCCAGAGTCATAAACCAGTGAGCATGGGACTAAAGAATTAGTTCCAGTCATGCCTTCCATGGGCCTTCTCATGATGTCAAGACGGTGGCACTGGTGGTGGGTGGTGGCAGTGGCAGTTGCTCCGCTTATGGCTTCACACAGGGCTGCTTTCCAGGCTGGCTTGGGGCCTCTGGTGGGGGTGGGGGGAAATCTGCTTCCATCGGTGCACTCTGTGACCACTGCTTCAGAGGCCATGGTGGATGGGGCCATGAGGGACCCAGCAACACAAGCTCAAGTGCAGCTGAGACTGCGGCACCTTCCCAGGTGGGTGGGGAGCTGGTGGCAGGGAAGCAGGTTCGTGAGATCCAACCTGGTTGATCCCTCCCCAATTTTATCACATGGCCTTTCAGCCTCTTTGTTATGCAATTGTAGGAAAGAGTGTATGTATGGGATCTCATCCCATTTACCTGCACTTTGACAAAATAATTCCAGTTGTAAGAGAGTATGATAATTTAAGGTTCCATTCAACAGCCACTTCTCACACTCCAGCATGTACATTGGATTACAATAACACCATTCTCTTTTAGATACAGACTTATAGCTGTAAGTTGGCCATTCAGCCAAGATTCTTCCCAGGGGGCTTTCAGATGGAATAGAAATGGAGCTTCCCATGTTGAAACAAAAACTCACAAACAACAACAATGAACACATCATGACAAGTAGACAATACAGAGAATTCCCGGTGCAAAGCATCTTAATGCCAAAGCCTTACAGAAAAATTCACAAGCAACAAACACAGACAATACAGGCAATTCCCAATGCAAACAATCTCAAATGCCAAGGCCTTCCAGCAACTGGGAACCATTCAAATGAGAACCAATTCTCAATTGAGAATCAACATCTCCTAATCCAAAAGGAAATGAATTTCCCAGGTTCCCTAGTTCCAATCGACTGTGACTTCCACCCCCAAATGGTACCTCTAAACAAAATGCCCTGCCATAGGGCTGGAAGGTTTGAAAACCTTCCCCAAATGGGTGGAATCAAGAGTCTCAGTGTGCATACCAGGGAACTCACCCAAAAAATGACTAAGGAGTTGTGATACTTCCCAAATTCATTTCCTTTTCCTGAACAAGGTTCAATTTGGTAGGAGCCACATCTAATTCAGAGAGAAAGAGATGGGAGTTCCCCGTAGCGAAACAGGCTTCAGGAGCTGCTGGGGCAGTCCCTCACTCTCTCACCCTGCAAAGACATTGCTCCTACCAGCTAAGACCCATGGCTTGACCTGGGATTACTCCCTGCCTCTTCCAGCTACAGCAGTAGTTGCATGGTGCCATTCCACTGGGGTGCCAATGGGCCCACCCAGGGATGCCAAATTCTGTTACTGAAAGTTCGGTACTTGTCCCTGTGGCTGAATGAAGAACGAGGACAAGTGACTTGAGGAGAAGGAAAGAGAAGTTTATTAATTTGCTGGCAAATGAGGAGGATGGGAGAATGCTGTCTTAAAGTATCATCATCCTGTCTATAAGCAGAAATACAGAGCTTTTAAAGGGGGGGTTTTCAGCTTTGTGCCATTGCTGTTTAACTATAGGATCTGTGGTGAAGACAATCTCATGATCTCTGCCTGGACAATTCTGTTGAGCCATCTGCTGTGGTACACAGAGAAAGGACTCTCCCCTGCCCTTCTTATTACTGGCCTTGGGCAGAAATGCAGGTTTTAATTTCCAAAAAGAGTATATGTGGAGGGGTTTAAGGAGACAACTTGTAATACATTTTGCCCTTTTCTAGGCCCTTACTTCTGTTACATACCTGGGTTTTGATCTTTTGACCTATAGGATTTAGCTGTCTGAAGAGTCTGCCCTCTAAGGGTTTTGAATTCATTGATAAAGTTTTTTATTTTCTGCCTCACCTCTGAAGCCTGGTTTTCCTTTGGAATATCATGTCCCTGTTAATGGCTGGTCTGTCTACTTGGTCACCGATCCTAGACACATGGGATCCTAGTCTCCTCTCTTTCCAGACCCCTTCAAGCCACAGTCAAATCTTGTCAAGTTATGCCTCCTCAAATTTTAAATTGTGTCCCTTCTTGCTGTTTGCAAGTCCAGCTGTAATTAAGGTGCTCACTGTGGACTGTGCCCTGGAGTTCATGATTTTCTCCTCTGATTCGAACCCTGGAGCTCAGTACTCCTAGACAATAATTTTAAGTGCAGATCTGCTCATGTCTCTCTTCCTCTTAAAACCCCATTTCACAACAATCTCGATCTTTTTTGCTCTTTTCTCTTTATCTGAGGCAATGCCTCCCCTGCAGCTGTGTTGCTCAAACATTCCATCCTGTTCTGTGCCTTCACAGGCTGTGTCTTCTGTAAGAATGGCCTCTCATCCATCATCTTCTTGTCCATCTGGGCAACGCATCCACCAAGAATCACTGTGTACAGGGTAGAAATGCCACCACTACCTACACCACCACGATTACCACCGCCATTCAGAATTTTTTGGGATCTAACACATGTGAGTAGGGAGTGCGCTCGTCACTTTCCATGTACAGACTTTGTTTATATGACACAACAACTCAATGAGGCAGTTATTATTACCTCTCTTTTCCAGATTAGGAAGCTAAATCAGAAATATTACATAATTCGTGCCAGCTGGTAAGTGAGTGGGCCAGGATTCAGAGCCCGGGAATCTGACTCTGGAGCTCATGGATGGAACCACACAGTTTGAAGCCTTGCTGGGGGGCAGGGAGCAGTCACTCACCCTCTCCACAATACTTCCTGGGTAAAATGAGAATCTTAATACCGACTGGCAGGATTCTTGCGAAAATTAGCAAAAAATATTAAAAGGAAACTGCTGAGTCTTTATAATAAATAAATCTGAGCTTCTGGAGATTTTTCCTTTGCTACCCCATAATGGAGTTCATCTAAGTTTGGGAAATTTCACTAAAGTCTAGGAAACAAAAATAAAAATAGAACTAACATCGTGGGTAACACAAAGCTAGATAATTTTGTCCAGAACATATAGACGACTTGGAGTTACACATACGTGATCCAGGACTACCAGCACTAGTTACTAGTATGTGATCTTGACTGGCTTTTGAGGTTTAGGCTATTCATGTGCAGGCTTGGAAACAATGGTATTTATTTGGTAGAACTATTGTGAAAGTTGAATTTAATCATAAACATGCATTTATTAAGCCCCAATCTAGGTATTCATGGACAGCTAATATTAGAACAGTTTTTGACTTAATCCTCACAGCAAAGGGAAGAGGATGCTACTTTGATTCCCATTTTATGGATGACAAGAGCAAGGACCAAAGAGGTTAAGAAACTTGCACAGGTCCCACAGCTGGTGACTGTCATATCCAGGACTAGAGAACCCAGGCAGCCTGGTTCCAGAAGCCATGGCTCAACCCCTGTGCTGCATTGCTTCGAGGTGTGAGAGGAGGCCTTATCGTCATGGAGCTTACAATGTAAGGCAGTACACATGCAAGGGAACAAATAAATGCATAAGCAAAAATCAAATAAGTGCTGTGAAGGAAGTGCATAGCACGTGCGACAGAGAACAGTGGGGAAGGGGAGTGTGAGATCCGTCAGAGAGGGGGGTCAGGGAAGTTTTCTTTGAGGAAAGTGACATTTATGCTTGGATTAAATGAAACAATGTGTTTGGTAAAGGGCAGTCTGTGCACCAGGCCAATAAATGTATCCTTCCTTTTCATATGTTGAAATAAAACATTTTGTTGACCCTGCATGAGTTCTCACTGCTTCTGACCTCCTTGAAAGGGAGACTCCCAGGAAAGGTTCACCTTTGTCTAGGTGGGAGCTTTGGAAAGTGAAGGAGCTCAGGAAATTTCACCCCCAAATATGACTCCTTGGTATAAAGAATAGTTTGAATTAAAGGCAACTGGCCCTTGGAAGGGGCTTTCCCTCTATCTGCATAACAAGATGGACCCATCAAAAGAACAATGGACTTCCCTTCCCCTCGCTATTATCTCACTATATTGCAGAAAAGAAAGTCAAGAATGCAACCAGACCTGGCCCAAATCATTTTAAGCATAATATCTGTCTCTCAGGTTAATTTACAAATCAATCTGTTTCCCCCTCTCCATTCATTCTCCCAAGTATCTATTCATCTTCCTTAGCAACCATTTATTGCCCTTAAACAGAATTACCTATATTCCTCATCTTCCACCTCCCCTCTAAAAAGGTGGGTATAAAAATATCTGGATCCCACTGAGATACTGAGTAATCACTCTGTGATTCTCCCCATGTGCAGAGTAAATAAACCTCTCTCTTATTAATCTGCCTTAACTGTGAGTTGATCTTTCAGCAAACTTTCAGGGGAAAGGGCAAGTTTCCCCTCACCCACAAAAAGTTAACAGAGGGCTCCTACATTTAAACAATTGGCATATAGATACTTACACATTATTTTGTTTGCACATGAGATCTTTTACTAGATAATTGAGAAAAACCAGCTATTTACAGGTATTGTCACTTTGTGCCTTTAATAATTTGTTATATTTCAAAAGCATCCACTTGGTTCTGTTGTTCACAATGGCTTTGAAAAGGTGTTAAGACTTCTGGAAACTCATCGCGGGTGAGTGGTGTCTTTGCCTGTGCTTTTTATTTCTAAATAATAGCTGATTTCTTTGGCAAACCTATCATTTCTAACTTAATGGGTAGTACTCCAGTAATTGAACCAGCATTTTGAAAGTTACAATGGCAGCCAAGGAAATCCTAACAGAAGTCTGAAATAAGATAAATGGGGGAAGGGACGTATTATCTCTTCTTGTTCATCTGGTTGTTATTATTGTTAATAATAATAATAAAATACTACAAATTGATATAACTGTCTTTTTAATCATCCCTTAAAATGTACTTGGGAATGTCATATAAAATACCAGTTGTAGAAGTGTGATGTAAATTATAGTACAATAAAAAAAAGAAAATTGGCAATAGTGGGTTCTGCCTGACAATTCCTGCCTGATACTGTGAAAGCAAAATAGCCACAAATGTTTTGGGGCCATTTCGTGAAAAAACAAAAACAACAAAACCACACTTTTAGGTAAGCTTTACCCCTTGTCCTGTTGCCCTGATTGTCATTTACTGCTCTGTAACAGATGAGTGTCATGGTGTGGCAGGGTGGCTGTGAGGTGGCCCAGCCTTCTGACACTTTGCGCTTATATGACCTACTCCTCCTGAGCGTGGGCTAGATTTAGTGATGCAATTCTAACTCATAGGAGATGGCAGAAATAAGGGGCTGTCTCTTCCAAAACTAGGCTGTAAAAGATTATGACTTCCATCTTGGGTGCTCTCTCTTAGGTCCCTAACCGGGAGGAACCAGCTGTCATGCTGTGAGCTCCCTGTGGAGAGGCCCACAGGAGGAGGACAGAGGCTTGCTGACACCAACATGCAGGAATCTGAATCATCTCCTTCCCTCCCCCATGGCATCCAACTGTGCATCCAAAGGAGACCACAGCCCTGGCCAAAGTCTGGATTCTCTCCTCAGGAGAGACCTTGAACCAGAGGTAATCAGCTAAGAGACACTCAGATTTCTGATTCACAGAAACTGTGACATGGTGAACACTTATTGCTTTAAATGCAAACCGCTGGGTTGTTATGCAGCAGGAGATAACTAATATAGATGGGGAGTATAATGGGAATGATAAGTTATGGAGTCGGCCCTCTGTCTCTGAAAACAGTGTGTCATAATGACGTGATCCCAAGGCTCCACTGTGGCATGGGGCCAAAAGCGCATGCCAGGGTTTATCCAGCCTCTTGGTTTTGAGTTTCTTTTCATTTCCCCATACTGAGGCTAATTTGGGATTTTCTGGGTTTGAATGTATCTCCCAAATTTCATGTGTTGAAAACTTAATCCCCAAATTCAAATGCTGATCAGGAGGTAAGGCCTTTGGGAGGTAATTAGGATTAAATAAGGTCACTACAATGGGGCCGCCATGATGGGACTGGTGGCTTTATATGAAGAAGAAGAGGGATCGGAGCTGGGGTGCTCTCGCTTCCTCTCTCGCCCTGTGATATCTCCCGCCCTGTTATGACACAGTAACAAGGCCCTCACGGATGCGGCCCCTCAACCTTGGACTTCCCAGCCTCCAGAACTGTAGGAAATAATTTTTTTTTCTTTGTAAATTACCTATTCTGTTACAGCAATGGGAAACAGACTAACCCAGGTTCTTCATTAAGAACAACAGACATGGAATCTAGCCACCTAGGCGAAAGGAAAGTTATTGGAAAGGTGTCCAGAATGGGATGGATGGGGTAGAATGGGCTATAGAATAAACAAGAGGCTTTGAGACCAGGCTTGGGAAGAGGCAGGAGCCCACAGAGTGGCAGAAGCTAGGGAGAGGGAGCATGACAGCATTCTCCTGGCAGCAACGTGGTTCAGCACACCAGCACCACCATATATGACCTCTGATGTTACTTTGCATCCTCACCTCACTCACTTGGGATTCAGAACCCTGGGAGCATCCGATTGCCGATTGCCGGTGCTTAGTTACAGGCCCTGCCCTGGTGTGGGAAAGAAGGGAGGGGCCCTTTGGCTCTCACAATAGAGGGCAGGCACCAAGGGTTTACCTTTGTGGCAGGGACTGTACCATTACCCACTGTTTACTTTCCTCACCACCACATTTTCCCAGCTGCCTTCACACAAAAGTATGTGTATTTTAATTCCAATCAATGGGCTCGTATGAGCAAAAATGGTTTATGTACCTTTAAAAGGCAAGGTACTTATGCTCCCTCTTTCTCATTTCTTCTTTTTATAGCTGAATGTAAAGATTATGGAGGGCCATCTTTGACCCTGTGGACAAGGGCCGTTCCTTAGGGATGGCAACGCAAAGAAATGGAAGGAGCCTGAGTGCTCAGTACCATCGGGCTGCCCTGCAGGCCTGGGCCACCACCTCGAATGTCGTAAGTGAGAGAAACTTAACTCGTTTAAGTGAGTTCTTGTTGAAGCAGCTTCATCTGTATTGTGAGGCTACAACCACCAGGGGAAAGGTTAGTTCCCCAAAGGAAATCAGGGCGCCCCCAGGAGCAGGAACGCGGGCTGGGTGGCCAACATGGCAAATGCCGTCACACTGTTTAGGAAGCACCTGTCATTTCCTGAATTAAAGGTTTCTTTCATTTTTCATGATGGCACAAACAGATTAGCAAAATAGAATTCCTGTGTTAGATTTATGCTCAGGTAAGCTAGTTTCAAGTTTATCAATTTCCCTGCAAACCAACATGTTCTGCACTCAAGTTTTCACATCCTTCATCCTTTCCCCATCCATGGGCACCTTTGCATGCAAAAGAACTCTTAGGATCATAGAATTTTGGAGTGGTAAGGGACTTTAATGAGCACAGCTGGAACTGGGATTCCCAAAGGTCTGTGTAGCACGATCTCCAGGACAGCTTGTTGAAAGTAGGGCTCCTGTCCTCTCCCCCCGACCCAGCCCCACTCACTCAACTTGGTGGGAAATTCAATACTAGTTGTTCTTTGTGGGCTCTCTCCAGTTCTCTGGGAGATAAAAAAAAAAAGTCCTAAGTGCTCCTGCATGCCTAGTAAAGGAGTATAAGAGGAAATTGTGCAGTTTTCCTTCAGTCAATGGGGCTGTCCTCAGGTGTTGGTCATTTGCTATGTCTTGACACTTAAAGGCCACATTTGGCATTTACTTCAAAAGTAAACAGGCCTCCAAATTAACCTGCGTTGTGGAGGTCTTGTGATTCGTAGCCATTCAGGGCGCCATCCTCCCTGAGTAAAGAATCTTATCATGAGTTGACGTACTAATGTTGACGTACTAATAATGCATAACCTACTGACACTGAAAAGAACACTGATTTATTTCTGACTCATAAAGTATTACTATTGTCTTGCATGTATACATTTTGGCCTGTATGTGGCAATCTGTATCCAACAGTTGTAACCTCTGTATTGTGCCCTTCAATGAAAAAGGACAAGCTGGGTATGCAGAGTTCCCCTCCCTTCTAAACTGTGTAATGAAAGCATTCCATTCTAACTCGTAACAGACTCGTGAACACTCCCAGCATTGCTGGTGTATACTCTGGGGTTGATCCTCCTATTTGGCTTCCAACAAACCTCTATCAAGTTATTTCTGCCTCAACAGCTTTAATTTCAGCTGAGTCTTTGTGGAGATCAAAACGGCTTGCCATCCTACTTGCTCTGGCCACTTCCAGTCCTTTAGTGGTGAGGATCTTCTGACGGTGGTACCACCCCCAGACATTACTTAGGCTTGGAAGACCTTGAAGCTTGTTATTGAGTCTGAGACTCATGCCCCCCATGGAAACTGTAACCCTCTATTCCCTAGTGCTCTGCATCTAATGCCTGCCCCAGGGCGGGTTCCCATTCCTCCCTGTCTTGCCCTTGGTGCACAAAAGTTGCCATGCCCTCTGACCTTCTGGTAATCCATGTGGATTCCCTTCAGAGCCTAAGCCACAAAAGCTGGTAACTTACACCTCTGAAGGAGTGAATGGAAATGCCCTCCGAGGGCCAGGTAGGCAGTAACTTAGCGGTGAGCAGAGAGTGGAGCCTGTCTGGTGAACTGCAGAGCACATGCTCAGTCCAAAGGGGAAGTTGCTACTTGTATCCTGCTGATCTCAGTTGGGAATAAATGCCCAGTGTAGCTCAATCTTATGATTTTTCAAGAGAGGTTGAAAGTTTGGATTTTTTTAAAGGAAAAAATGTGAAACATCCCTAATTTAAATATTGGTAACAACTAATTTACATTTAAAAAAATTGCAATGTAGGATTTCACATTCAGAAACACGATTTACACTGTGGGTCCCAGTTATAACCTATGGCTAGAATTTAGGAATACAGGCCATGCTAAATGCTCCTGGTGTGCAGAAGGGAAAAATGGCTTTTGATTCTATTCCAAGGAGTATAAAGCAAGGAGAAAAAAAAAAATAACAAGACATCCCTTACTTTCTCAATAAATCACCCTCTTACATCAATTATCATGTTGCAGGGGTTAAACGATAAATTCAATAGTGACAATACACAAAGGAGAGTACAGGAAGTCTTCACTTGATGTTGTCAATACGTTCATGGAGATTTTGACTTTAGGCGAAAGGATGTACTGCAGGTTCTCAAATAATAACGTCCTTTCTTTCACTGTTGTTTCATTATAATGTTGATGAGGAAAAAACTGGTTTTGCTATATGTTGTTTTGCTTAAAGTCTCAGTTTCCAAGAATCTGTTGATGATGGTAAGTGAGGATTTGCTGTAGTTGGCAAATGTTGAGTGATTAAACGATGGTTAGGTTTTAGCTTATATCCTTGGCTCTATTTCTCTGCTTTCTGTTGTACTTGCCTATTTCTGCACTAGCACCAAACTCTATTATTGGGGCTTTATAAGATATTTACTTGGAAAAATCTTAGAAGTGGCACAGGATATTGTTGAAGTAAATTATTTTAATTTATCATATACAAATGCATGTTTAGATAGATGAAATCAGAAGCATCCAGCTTTTTCATTGGAGGGAGTTTACCTAGCGCTTCACAAGTAGGGGAACTGAGTCCCAGAAAGATTAAGTGGCTTGCTTATAGTTTTCTATCTGATTGAACATGATGTGTTTTGACTTCTTGTCCAGGTCTTTTGTCTACACTGAGCTCCTGCAACTCCCCCATAGCCTACTGGCATACCTGATATTTTCACCCGTCACTCGTAATGATTAAGGTGTTAGGTACAGAAGTATCCTGTATGCATATCACCTGGGAAAGCAACATATTAACATGTTAGTTCCTGTTACGTTCCTCACGTTATACTGCGGTGAGGGGAGTGGGAAGAGAAAAGAGAAAGGTCTGGGGATGAGGAACTGGCCTGGCTGCGTGGTGCCAGGATGGGCTGGGGAAGTGGAAAGGTCACTGGTAGATGGACCATTGAGAGGACTTGAGGACAAATCTCACTATTTTCTTGAGGTTTCCTTTGATCTGCTTTGTCACAATAGTAAAAGCAGGGAGCCTAGGAGAAAATGATGGATTAGAAGCAATTTTCTGGATGCTTAAACAAAAGCAGCAACATGAACATAATTAGCAACAGTAGTAAGCATGGAATGTATTTCTGCAAATAGTAATAGAGCAAAGCTAACTCAAACCTGATTTTTTTTTTTAAAGAAGTATGTTGGTAAAGATGTGCATTGCTGGTGAGAATGTAAAATGGTGCAGCTGCTGTAGAAATGGTATGGGGGGGTCCTCAAAAATTACACATATGAAATGAGCATATGAGCCAGCAATTCCACTGCTGGTTGCCCTAAAGAATTGAAAGCAGGGACCTGAACAGATATTCATATAACCATGTTCATAGCAGCCTTATTCACAATAGACAAAAGGTGGAAAGAACCCAAATGCCCATCAACAGATAAATGAATAAACAAAATGTATTATATATATATACAGTGGAATATTATTCATCTTTGAAAAGGAATGAATTTTGAATATATGTTGCCATATAAATGAGACTTGAAGATATTATGCTAAGTGAAATAAGCCGGATCTAAAAGAACAAATAATCTAAGACTCCACTTACATGGGGTATCTAGAGCAGTCAAATTCAGAGACAGAAAGTAGAATGGTGGGTGCGAGGGCCTGGGGTAGGGGACGGAGGATACAGGTTATTGTTTAATGGGTATAGAGTTTCAATTTGGGAAGACGGAAAAGTTCTGGAGATGGATGGTGGTGATGGTTGCACAACAACGTGAATGTATTTAATGTCATTAAATTGTATACCTGAAATGGTTAAAATGGTAAATTTTATGTTATTTATATTTTACCACAATTTAAAAAAGTATTTGTCTCCCCCCACCGCCAAGTAAAATTTTAAATCTTTGAACATCATAGCCTTCCAGTTTGAGTTTAATTTGCTTTTCTTCACTGGAGAACACTAGAAACTCTGGACTCCAGCTGGGACTCAATATACTAATTTAACCTATTAGACCTTTACAAGAAGAAATTGGGTTATTGTAAATCCTGCCTGAATTTTGTAGTTCACTTTGAGTGCACACTTTTGAGGGAATATAATATAAAAAATATATATGTATCACAATAATAATTTCATCATAAAAATGTAACAGCGCTCCAACTTAAGTAAAGAATAAACACACATTTATTTTTCTATAACTGAACTAAATGTTAATCTTGTGCACTAATCTTTAGGGGTTTGTAAAAACTGAATTTCAACCTATTTGGACTTCCTCTCCTTTTCCTCTAGTTCTGTAATACTTCTGAGAGGATGGGAGATGTGTGATCCTCAGCTGCCATCTGTCCACATTCGCATCCACTGGGGCGTCGTTTAACCCACCTGGTCCTTGGCTGATGGTCTATGAAAGTCACTGCTGACTCATCTTCATTCCTGGTCCATAGAGGCCTCCTCCAGGCTGCTGTCACTGGTTTTTCAGCTCCATTCTCGAAGGCACACAGGCATCAGCTTCCAAGCCGCGTCAGGGCCCTGGTGGTGCTGTGAGACTGGCCACTCCCAGGCACAGGCCCTGTTTGTTAGAAACACCTCCACAGAGCTTAGGCTCAACGGTGAAACCAGGCCACCTGGACCCCACAATATCACCTTAGCGTGACACACAGGGAAAGTGGGATGGAGTCATGGGTGTGATGTTTACTTCTGTCTTCTTTGGCTCTGCTACTTCCTTTATTGCTATCATGAAAGATCCGCCTGGGAGAACTAGGAAGGGGCACACAAGAGGGGCAAGAAGCTTACCAAGTCATCCTTAGATAGCCTGGGGCAAACAACACCTACATCCTGGTTCAGAAGTAACTTGTATTTGTTGGGATACGGAAGGATAAATGTGGCAAAAAGGGTAGTTTTATAGTATTGCTTAATGTCCTCGTTTCTCCCACTATTTAACTAGACTATTCTAACTTTGTTTTCTCGGGCATGTCAGAAGGAATCATAAAGAAAAATAAAAAGGATTCAATTCTTAGTATTTGAGTGTCAATGGCTAGACCTGTGCTGTCCAATATGGTAGCCACTAGCCCGCAGCAATGTAGCTATTTAAACTTAAATAAGGCCAGGTGTAGTGGCTCACACTTGTAGTCCCAGAACTTTGGGAGGCTGAAGTGAGAGAATTGCTTGAGGACAGGAGTTTGAGACCAGCCTGGACAACAAATCAAGACCCCATCTCTACAAAAAATTTTTTAAAAAAATTATCTGGGTGTGGTGGCATGTGCCTGAAGTCCTAGATATGCAAGAGGCTGAGCCAGGAGGATTGCTTGACACCAGGAGTTGGGTTGCACTGATCTATGATCAGGCCACTGTACTGTAGCCTGGGTGACAAAGTGAGACCTTATCTCTTAAAAAAAATTTGAATTAATTAAAATTAAATAAAATGTGGCTAGTACAAAAGAAAAGTTTCTTATTTGTACTAAACACATTTAAAGCACTCAGTAGGTAAATGTGGCTAGGTTACTGTACTGTGTATCTCGGAATTACAGATCATTTCTACCATGGCTGAAATTGGATAGTGCTAAGCTAGACCATAATACCTAACAAGTAAAAGCCAAGATTTTAGCCTCTGGGACTTGAAAGGATGTCCTTGGCTGGGGAAAGGGAAAGAGCGCAGCTGGCATTAGAAAGGAGAGAGGAAGGTGGGTCACCTGAAAGGGGAGGAGTCCACATCTAGAGGGACCCTGTCTCCACTGGGGGACACTCCTTGCCGATGGCATCTGGGAGCTACATGGGAGCTGAGTAGTGCCTGAAAATCATCAGGTGTCTGTTCCGGATTTCAGCATACATAGCCTCATGGCATGAGTCATAGGAGGGTCTGTTGGTTCACGTCTGGCTTCAATGCACTGCCACGATTAACATGAAGTATGATGTTGTGGGTGCTACAGAGGACATAGAGGATAACAGTGTAAATTAAGAAGGTGGTAAGCAGGTTGCTTAGCGCTGTTTCTTTAAAAGAGCTGAACAAAGCCATGGTCAACTTGAAAAGATTCAGCAAGGTCATCATTTGGAATCCTCTTCCAGAAGTTCCCAGTTCATGCAGTCGGCCATCCATTACTGCATCTGAGGGTGGTGGGGATAAAAGGTAGAGATGGCAGGTAGTGGGTGAATGCAACGCGGGGATGGTGCCTGTCCATCGGAAGCTCTGCCTCAGTCCATTCTCTCGAGTTGTAACGTTTCTGGATTTCAACGTGGGGATCAAAATTGATCTCGGATTGTCCCTGGGAGACTCTGGCTTTCCCTAACCCACGTTTATCTGTCGCCCTCTGCCTCTACTCCAAGAGGCCCACGACCAAGCTCTAGTAAGTGCGAGATCATAGTCTCCACCAAACCCTGACTGCTCCCTGTCCCGCTGGCCCCAACACCATCCGCTCAGTGTCCTGCACCATGTTCAGTGGGCAAGAGGGCAGAAAGGATGCAGGTGGGCAAGAATTAATTATCAATCTGCCCACTCACTGAGGACAAAACAAATAAATGAAGAACTATGAATGAAGTTCTTGTCTAAGAACCATTTACAGATGAATGGAAAGGTCCAGTATAGCAGTTCATGAATGCTTTCAAATTGAAACTATTATGGCCTTAGCTTCTCATTCACCTGTGTCAGAGCTGGCCCAAAATTGCTTTGTGAGATGAATTTCATCTTTGACTATGGTCCTTCTTTGCACAATTTCATTTTGAAAGTAGTGTGCTTTTTTTGTTTATTTTTTAAGAAACTTGTCCTTATTAAGCTTCTTAACTTTGACTCAGGGAAGTCACCACATTGACTGTTAAAGAGTACAGGTCTGGGGCCAGGCGCAGTGGCTCATGCCTGTGATCCCGGCACTTTGGGAGGCCAATGTGGGAGGGTCACTTGAGGCCAGGAGTTCAAGACCAGCCTGGGCAATATAGTGAGGCCTCATCTCTGCAAAAAATTTAAAAAAAAATTAGCTGGGTGTGGTGATATGCTCCTGTATTTCCAGCTACTTGTGAGGCTGAGGCAGGAGGATGGCTTCAGCCTAGGAGTTCAAAGCTGCAATGAACTATGATTGTGCCACTGCACTCCAGCCTAGGTGACAGAGTGAGATCTTACCTCGAAAAAAAAAAAAAAAAAAAAAAAAAGCACAGCTCTGGGCATTAACCAGAAACATAAAATGTGCATGCTCAAACTTAAGGCAGCACCATGTGCCACAGATTCCAGCCCATCCCTGGGAGACACAAGAGCCTCACTTGGACTCCAGTGATTCATCAAGAAGTAGGCATGTGACAGAAGCTGGGACAAGCTGTACCAATCTCAGGACTTTGGGGAAAGGGGTGCTATACCCCTTGAAGTTGCTGACCTGGTAGAATATACATCTGGAACTGCCGGTGGCCATTGTTGCTGGTGTGTGGCGAGAGTCTTCTCGAAAATGAATATACACAAAGGAAAGGCAAAACTGAAAGGTAGGGAGAAATTCCTGACAACAGTGCATAAGTGCCTAAATCTGACAATGTTTGAAATTATAGATTAATCACTTACTTTTTAATTCTTTTAGTTTGCACTTAGTTACATGAGTCAATAAGTTCCTTTTTCTACTTAAGCCAGTTTGAGTTGAGCTTTCTACCATTTGAAACTTAGAGTTCTGACCAATACAAGATATTAATTTTTACTTTTTTTTTTGGGAGTCCTCGATAAAACATTCTTTATGATTTCAGATCCAGGAATGGCTTTTTCCCTTCTGAGTAAATGATTTATTTTATAAATACTGTGTATCACATGAACACTTCTGCTTTGTGCTGAGAGCTCAGAACCAAATTTTGAATTCACTTCTAGTCAGTCATTGGGGCTTTACCACATTTATTCTTTAAATGTACCCACATTACTCATGACTCTATCTTATTTTTTCTACTTTTATTATTCTTTGGCCCTGCTTCCATCACGTTTTTTACTTTATTTTACCTTGCTTTATTTTATCTCTGTAAGCTTGTCTAATTTATTTATTTTTTCTGCAAAGGCAGGATATAAATAAATAAATAGCCCAAATGATGAGAAAATTCTGTAAGATTTTGTTTATATTTCTATTGTCAACTAAGAACATCTGTTTCTTTTGAGAAGATATGTCTTTGGTGCATTACAAACATCACTGCCTGCCCGTAAGAGATAATGTGTATAATCTTGCATTTCTTAATAGGCTTGTGGCTTTACTTAACATCTTTGCCAAAAATTATTGTTTTGAGGGGAGAGCACAAGGTCTTATTTAGGTGGTTATATAAATTCTTCTCACAATAAAAATGTAAACAGGACACGAATACATGGATTTGCTATAAGTGAGCCACCATGTAGGGCTGCCACCCTAAATGACTGGTTCAGGCATTTATTCTGCAACATCTTGAAGTTTTTTATGTGTTGTTTCATACATGTGAGATTCTCTGGTTAGGGGATGTCTTCTCCTTACACACTCTTTCTTCATTCGGATTCTCTTGGACTGCTGTAGTCCAGTCTCCCAGCCTTCTGTTCCTCAGTTTCTGTAAAGGTCCATCTCTCCCTTCTGCAGGGCGCTCCGCACATTGTTGCTGGAAAGATTCCTTAAACGCCTGGACGGACATGCAGGTCCAAGTCCCTACTGCATTTCTGTAGCTGCTTGTGATTTCAGAATCACTGGTGATGGGGCCCCGGGATTTTGTCTCTCCCATTCCCAGTTCCCATTCTCTTTCTCAGTCACACCTGTCTGCTCACTGTGTCCAGATTAGAGTTTTGCTCATGCTTTTCTCTCACTACAAGTGTCATCTCTAAAAAGTCCTTCTCCTTTCTCTATTCATCCACATTCTATCATTTCTGAACTTTGAACTCTGTGACATGCTTCCCAGGCACCATGCTCCGCACAGATCTTTGTCTACAAACCTTCCTGGAGTGCACTTTCAGATGCTAACATCATGCTATGTGCAACTGCATGTATTTTTCTCTGAATTACACATATGCATTCCTTTTATGTAAATATTTTGTTTCTCAAGAATACATTTAAAGCTTCTTGGGAGAAAATATTAGACCTTTTTTTTCTTATCTCCAAAATATTTGACACAGTGCTCAATGCATTGCATGTATTTAATAAAAGTGAACTGGATGGCGTATGAATTAAGAGACCTGCATGTAGTTACAAGTGTGTTTTTGGTTAGCTGTCTGACCCTGGACTATTCGCCATTTTACCTTTTCAGTCTTGTAACTTCTCATTTAAAATAAGAAAAAAATGAATGTCAAGGGCTCTGTTGAAACAAAAAATAAATCCCATAGAGGAATGTTTGTAAACAAATAAGGGAATCCTCTTCTTTGTCTTAATAGTGATGGAAAGAGAGCTCATGTTAGGTAGGGGAGTAATCCCCAGTGTCTGGTTCTGTTCCTGGGCACACACCTCTGTTCAAACTTGCAGGCTCCCTGCCTGTGAGGTGCGGCCAGGAAACCCTTCTGCTCAACGGAATGTGAGTAGATCACATGTTCCCCGTTCAGACCTTTCTCCACGTGCTGGTGGAACAGAGAGAGCTTGGAGGGTTTGGCGTGGGTGGGGAGAGACACAGAAGACTCTCCTCTTCTTCCAGGGTACACAGCTGGGCTATATTTCCTAGACTGCCATGCAGTTAGGTGTGACTGTGAAATCGAGTTCTGGCCAGTGGAAGGGGAACAGAAGTCGCACACCTAGATTCCAGGCCTGGTCTAGAAAATCTTCCCATCCGTAATCCTCCTTCTCCCTTTACTCAAAGGATGGATTAAGACCTCCAAGGACCTAGAGGAGTGTGGAGCTACAAGGTGGAAGTAGCCTAGACTCCAAAGAACATAATGGAACAGAGAGCCCTCACCCTCCCCACTGTGAGGTCAGCCAGGAACTGAGATTTCAGGGTTGATTTATTTTTTTCATAACAGCTAATGTTATTTGCCCTAAGCAATCCATGTCTTATGAGTCAACTAGAAAGATAAGTGCCTCAGATAAATTTTACTCCAGCTAGCAGGGGCAACTTCTTTTACCTACACAACTGCTTCCCTGAACTTTTGCCCAATAATTAGAAGGTCTGGGTCACCCAGAGTAAGGAAGACCCTGGGCCACAAGCTGCCTGCGGACAGTGATCGTGTCTATCTTACTCCCACTATATCCCCACCACTCATCGTAGTGCGTGGCGTGTGGTAGGTGCTCAGTAAGCACGTTTAGAATGAAACAGTCCCCGGAAGTGACCATGATAGAGGTGTGAATTTTCCTGGTCCATTTCGGATCTGTGCCAGGTAGTATATACTCAGGGACTGCACATTTATTTCAATACTGCAAGTATTTATGACAAACTATTAGGTTATTAAATATGAAATGTCTGATTTCAAATCAAAAGTGTAGTTTATTACATCTCAAACAAGAAGCACTACAATTGATCCAAGTATGCACCTAAACTATCAACACAGTTTTGCCATCTTAATGGTAGCTTGTTTATGCCAGCAGCGAAGAAGGCTGGAGAGCAAGTGGCCACGAAATTGCGAAAGGTGTTTTCCACAGCTTGTTCAGAATTGAATATTTTCCCTTGCGAGAGGTGATCCAAAGCCTGGAAGAAGTGGTAGTCAGTTGGTGCAAAGTCTGGTGAATACAGTGGATGACAGAGAGTTTCCCAGTCCAGCCTCTGTAGTTTGAGCAGCTTTGTTTGTGTGACGTGTGGTCAAGCGCTATCTTTCGAGAGGATTGGCCTGTCTCTATTGAACAATCTCAGCTGCTTAATCGCAAGCATCCTCATCATTTCATCCAGTTGATTGTAGTAGATGTCCACTGTAATAGATAGGAACCCTATCTTTGTTGACTTAAAGTGAGAAATACTAATATAAATAGAAAATTATTTTAAAATGTTAAATAATTTTAAAATATTAGGGGGTCATAGCACTCATAGAACTGAGTAGGAATCTGTGCTGTTACTTGGTCTCCTCGGAAGAAAAGTAGTATGCAAAGGCAAGGTATTATTTTCTCACAAAAACTGCATAAATCATTACAGCCATTACCTCTTTAGGGGTTGTGAAGGCCCTGTGTCTGGGCTGGACAGTACCACACAAATAGGCAGCTACTACTCAATAGAGAAAAGAGGCTTTGGGCCACCTTCACACTAATTCAATTTTATAAAATCTTCCCCTGGGTCTTGGTCAGTATGTAGGATATTGGTTTTTAAATAACTGCGTGATACTCATTTTGCCCATCAAAGATTATACTTGCCATGCAGTTAGCTGAGAAGCCTCACACCTGGTTCTTGGTTCACTAAGCCGGGCTACCAGTGGTTTCCATGGAAATAACAGTAGAAATGTCTCTATGTGTCTGAGGTGTTAGAGCTGCCAGCTGGGCTCTGAGGAGATATGCTTTTTCCCTTGATAACCAGGGCTGATCACCAGGCTGGAAAGAATTGCAGGGCGCCACGACCTCTGCCCAGGCCCTAAAGCTACAGTCATTCAGATGATTGTGGAACTCTGATATTTTGCCTAACAATTCTGGTAATTAATTGAAAACCTTCCCCACAGAATAGTTATTTATAGGATATCATTCATCTCCAGTGAATTGGGTCAAATATTAACAAATATTGGGTCAAATATTAATAGATCTGACATAGTTGGTGAGTGACTTCTATAAATATGAATTTGCCCAGATTGCTAAAAATTCTCTTTTATTTAGAGGAGAAGAACACCTGAATAATGTTTATCTTTAAGAGTAAACAGTAGAAATATTTCATAATATATTGGGAATATGTGTAAGTGTCTTTGTTAAACTTTGTAACCCTGTTTAGACTCTGCTGAAAACTTAACTAGGACAATTGGCCAAACTGCCTAATTTCTTATTGCTTTTGCTTCCTAATTTGTTAAATAAAGTTTTAATGAAGAAGTTGTAATGAAGACTGTGGTCTACGCTGACGACGTTATAAAGTTCCTGATAGAGTGTGGATGTTACTAAAGTATATCAACATGTAAATGCAGCTAACATCAATTGAGCAACTACTATGAATGGTCACAAATTGGGCTGTTTTGGAAATACGAACATTCTATTTTATTTATTATTGAAGTATAATCCATATATGGCCCATCAATTTTCAAATGATTTAATACAATATGATAGATTCTAAAGTTATACTACACACAATTGTCTTTGATGATTCAGAAGTCACTGTATAATATGTGTAGTATATTATGAAAATCGATTGATAGAATATAGGACCATAAACCCTGAAAATGGGAAAGATTGGATAGACATCCCTCCTTACCTTTTAAAATTATTATTTAATTTTAAAAATTAGTACTTGACAACCTTATCTTTACCACAAAAATAGAGCTCAGGAATGTCATTCTGGTTCTTTGTTCCACTGGCTCAGGCTATAAATAGAAGAGAAATTAATGAACTATGAAAATGAATGTGATAATATTAATAGGTAAATCTCATTATTGGGAATTTTTGATTAAAGATTTATCAGTGTACTTGCAGGAAAAGAAACTGTTCTGATCTAATGTTTAAAATGTGTGCCTGTGAACTGCAAGTGGGAGTAGCTATCCACACTCACAGAAGATCAAATATGTATGTTAACTGAAGCCTGGCAAATCATCAAGGGCAGAATGCGATCTTGTAACCACTATTAAAAACAGGAAACAAGATATTTTGAGTAGATTTAAGGTTTACTCTAGAATATGGAAATTCCAACCAGAAATACAGTAAAGTTCGTTGACATTTCCCATGTCATTTGATTATCTTACCCTTCATTGGATACCAGTTTCCTTTTTTTAATTTCCATGTTAGCAATTATTTTTTATATTCAAGTCACAGTACTCAAGATATTACAGCTTTTGATATTTGAATTTAATATCCTTATATAGGACAACTGCCGAATCCATTAGTTAGCCATCTGGTTGAGGATGGCTTGCCTGCTATTTCTTTAGTCTTTCGAATTCTTGAAATGTTTTGTACTTGTGATCATTTGCAATTCAAATGTGTGCGTGCACGTTCACGTATATACTGACATCTTGCTGTACCAGTTCACTCTTTCAGAGCTGAATGAAATGAAAGGATGACTTCCAAGAAGATTTAGTGATTGAAATGCCAAAGGGAACTCATTACACAGTTTTGTCCCCAAGTGTATCAGTTTCTTATGGCTGCTGTAACAAATTGCCAAAGACTAGGTGATTTAAAACAAGGCACATTTGTTCCCTTATAATTCTGGAGGTCAGAAGTCTGGAGTCAGTTTCACTGGACTGAAACCAAGAAGTTGGCAGGGCTGTTCTCCATGTGGAAGCTCTGGAGGACAATCCTTTTCCTTGCTTTTTCTAGCTGCATTCCTTGCATTGCTTGGCCCATGGCTCCTTCATCTCCAAAGCCAGTGGTTTCACATCTTGCTTCAGTTTTCACACTGTCCTCTGTCTGACTGCAGTAAATTATTCCTGTGCCTCCCTCTTCTAAAGACCCTTGTGGTTACATTTAGGATCCACCCAAATAGTCCTGCGTACTCTCTCCATCCCAATAGTCTTAATTTAATCATATTTGCAAAGTCCCTTTGGCCATGTAAGGTAAGAGTCACAGATTTCAGGAGTTAGGACTGGGATATCTTTGGGGACTGTTATTCAGTTGTGCAGAAAAGGGTTAACTCAGCAGGCCTAGGTTGCTCAAATCTTTCACATTCTCAACGTCTGCCAGACTGGCCCTTGGCCTACCCCCTGAGAGATGACCTCTGAGTCTTCGGAGTATCCTAACTGATAGGATTCTTTGTAACCTGAAATTTTGGGCCAAAACAGATAGCTCGTGCTACCAATGTGATTTACGGGAAACTCCTGTTTCTGTATGCTTGAGGCTGTGGGCCGCACTATCAATTTGGTCTCTTGGTGGGGGGTCTGGAGATTGAGTAGCTAAGGTCAGTCACAAAGGTACTGCATGCCTATGTGACTGACCCTTAATAAAATCTCTGGACACCGAGGCTCCAGTGAGCTTACCTGGTTGATGACACTTAGTACTTGGCACGTGTTGTCACACGTTAGCAAGAGAATTATGCACCGTCAGTGTAACTCCACTGGGAGGAGGACAATTGGAAGCGTGTGTCTGGCTTCTCCTGGACTCCACCTTATGTGCCTTTTCTCTCTGCTACTTTTAATCTGTATCTTTTCACTGTAATGAACTGTAACTGTGTTTATAACAGCTTTTCCGAGTCCTACGAGTCTTTCTATTGTGTCATTGAACCTGGGGGTGGTCTTTGGGACCCACAACACATCAGTCTACCATATCAAGTTAGTGTATTAACATAGAATTGAGGATGACATTTGAATGAGAGGTGTCTATCTGTGTGTATACAATAAGTTGTGCAAATACAACATATATAACAGAAAAGGCCATCTTTGGTAAAATATTAATCTTAATTAAAAATCAAAACATTGCTAGTATAAATAAACAAATTACTGAAAGCCACGGAAATCAGATGCTGTATCACTATTGCATTGAAAAGAATGGAAAGACAGGGAAAATATTTTAGTTCTATACACAAATTTGTAAGCCAAAACCTTAGAAATATACCCATAAATACCATGCATGTTTCAAAAGCTTAAAAACAAAATACATTCCTATATGCCTTTGAGAAATAGCAGAAAATCAATGCGTTTAATTTATTGTGCTTTCATTGCCAATTCATCCAAATCTAGAGCAAAAGTAAGAAATAAAAGGAAATGAATCAGTCTACATTTTTCTTTGTGAGAACAAACATCATCTGATGAGCTGAAAAAAAAACTATTTCAGAAAATTATTTCCTTTCTTTTGGAAGAAAATAGTGTTTAGGAAAGTGTTTGAGCTAATAAGTCAGACCCTGATGGGATCTGAATTTTGGTAGAATGTTACTAAATACAGAAAAGGGTAGAGTTACTGTTACTCTGGAGTGAAAATGAATTGAACAAGATGGGTGTTTGTACAAAGCATTTCTCATTTTAACACTTCTTACTCCCAAATCTTCAGTGAAATTAGTAGGTTTTTTTTTTTTTTTTCATTTGTGTGTGCATGTTTCCTGGAAACTGGTTACTGGCTGCACCTTATGATATATATCTAATTAAATTAGGGCTGTGCTAAGGCAACCCATGTGTATGAGAACAAGGAAACAGCAGGGCCTTAGACAATAATTCCAAGGAACACAGAAGAATCATAGAATCGACTCGACTATCACAAAACTATAGAAATATGACTTGTTGAGTTTACTCAGTTGTTTTTAGGAGGCTTTGGCTGTCATCTGGGGTATATTATTTGCATGGAATTTTTGCACTAGATGAACCAGATGAACCCCAGATTGAGCCAGAGATGCATCCTCACTCTGACTGCCAAATCGCTAGATGCATGATGTGAGGGAATTGGGTCTGCTATGCTGAGACGAGGTGCACCTATGAGCCCCACCACAGTTTTCTGAGAAGTTGAGCGAGTCATGCTGAGTTCTGTTCTGTAGGTTCCATGAGATGGTCTGTTGGACTCTGAATGCTTTTCATAGAGAACCATGAATACTCAATGTTTTGCAATGCTACTTTTTGAAGCCCAAGAAAAAATTATCTTGGGAAAATTTTCTCATGGAGACATCAATGCGGAAGGACGCCAGGAGCTACTGTTTGACTTAGCCTCAACTGACACTCCATTTCCTTTGAAAAATAAGAGTCTTGGAAGGGCCATGGCAGACATGCTTTGGCTGATTCAGGGCTAGGGTCATCGGTTTCGAATTCTGGTAATGTTATGTTGTACAACTCCAGGGAGTGGCTATGAATGTTGCCTCTGTCACTTGAGAGAACTTACTTTTCTGTGGCCTGGTTTCCTCACTAGGAAAATGGAGACGGCACCAATAAATACTTAAAAGGGGTATTATGAGGCTTAAATGATATAATATATGTGAAGTATAATTAATTGTTTCTGTTACATAGCAAGCTGTTATTATTAACTGCTTCAGGTGATGAAACAGAATTTCCCAAAGACCAAACTGCTTGTAAATAATTGAGACCCCCTTCCAGAAGTTGGAGGCATTCTGAGGACCCAGGTCCCTCAGAGAGGAAAAGGTAATTCTGAGTTGTTAAAATATGCCTCTGAAATACACAGCATGGTAGAACATGGGAGGCTTTGGGGATGGAGAAGCATCAGTAGTAAAAGAAAGTCCGTTGGGTCTGATATTAGGGATTATGTGTGGCTTCATGTCTGCCAGGGTCCGTTTCTATGGCAGAAAGTCTGACAATAGTTAAACCAATATTCAGTAAGCCAGAAGTTTCAGGGATACTTTTTGGTCAATTCCTGACCACATACTAGGAGAAAAGACTTCTTCATATATGCATGCATTTGGAAGACTTTTGCAGCAAACAGTACCAGAAGATACTCTGGAATGTCATTTGAAAAAATTAGACTTTGCTAGAACATACTTCTGTGGGCGTGAAAAGCTTATAGCTATATTAATTGGACAAGCACAAGCTCATGGCAACCCTTAAATCCTTGATATTAATGAAAGTAATTTCCAAACGGCAAAAAAGAGGCAACTAGACTGTCAGGGATAAGACAGAGCAGTAGGATTGTGACTTGATCCACTGAACTAGACTGAGAGCTGGAAGTGAGTCCGGGAGTGAGGTATGAGCAGTGTTCTCCAGATCTGCTCAGATGCCCACAGCAGTCCAGGGCCCTGGTTTGGGACCAAACTCTTCAATTGCTGCCAGCAAGGAGACCCTGGTCACAAAAAGAAGAGCTGGGACCACCTGCAAACTCACTCCTGACAGCTAGCAGGGTGCAGTATGTAGGGTAGGTTGAGGGGACAATAATGTGGAAGGGAGGGGATTCGTCTCAAAGCAGCACTGGGTAAACTGTTGTTATTTAGACGGCATGATTATTGGGAGGGACTTCGGTGAAGACTGGGACTTTGGAATTTTGAGATGCTGCAGATTCTCCTCTCACCCCAAACCATTCCTTTGCACACAGCCTCTGCTTACAAGAGAGTGGATTTTAACGTGGAATTCAGGAGAAAGGTGAGGGGTTGGTTGTGCTTCCTGCCCAGATTGATGGGGTTAAAAGCATGAGAAAGAATCCTGCAGCAGTCATGGGAAGGACTCTCTGTTCTACACGGCCGAGAATTGGGATCTGGGTCTAGGATAATTAGATTCCCAAGGAACAGGAATCCCACGGTCCATACTTGGGATCCAATAATAATGATAAATAAAATAGCATCTAACTTGAGAATATCATATTCTATGTATCCGAGGTTCACTGTTTATGTTGATTTAATCCTCATAATGAACGAATGAGAAATTATTTCCATGTTTACTAATTTCACACCAAAGAGGGACTAATTTGAATTCTGTGTCTTTCCCAGTACTCAAAAAGCATGGTTTTCGACCAGCGCTGACATATACTGAGTCATTCACAGAAGTCTCCATAGATGACAGCTGTCACTTTTTCCAAGGGAGCATTATCCTTACTGGCACCACCCTTTTGGCATTTAGTCGTGGATTTGCCCTCTGGCTCCTGCTGCCTTGAGGTTTCTGTCTGTAAGTTTTCTCCTTAACAAAACAGCGCTCTTCTTCAGGGTGGGCACTGGCTTCTGTGAGGTATACCAGTGCCTAGCCCAGTGATATCGTATGATGTTCTTACTAAATATTGGGTGACTTTTTTCTATCATAGTGTGAGATGAAACTGTCTTTGATGTTATCCTGTAAATTTCATTTAGATAACATAATTTAAACATTTGTATCCTGAATGTGATTTTTCTGTAATTTCTTTTTCCTAGCATGCGGCAGGTACTTATCTAATTTTTTAAAAAACACATGTACACAGATATGAAATCCCTGATATTGGGATTTCCATATTTCTCCTGGTGATAATATTGTTTTGTAAAAGGAGTAAGTAAAAATTGGCAGTAGTTGGTTAGTGTCAAGGGAATAAGTTATCCAAGTGGCCCTTGAATTTCTAGTTTGTTAGATACTGACAGCCTCAGGGGTACAAGTGAAGGACTCCTGAAGAGGATTTCAAGAGTGCTTCTGCTGCATTTGAGACGTTGTAGGAAAGATCTGCAAACAGGATCCTATGACATCGAATGGGGGATTCACAGTCTAAATCGAAAGACTTCTAGATTTTAGCAACTTTCTTAGTCCTCTTCATTTCTCAGTAATAGTATTTATTTTCTCTCTTCTGTTGGGAGTGATATAGTTAACGCCTTCTGTAGTTAATAAGTTAGGAAAACTTTCTTCCTCCCTCTACCTTTCATTCTTTCTTTCTTCTATTAAGTCAGGGAAAGAGGACAGAATGAGAAATTTCAGATATAACATGACTTTTTTTAAAAAAGAAAATTGCATATTTGGAAACATGAACAAAAGTAAATGATTCCCCTCGACATCAAATATTGATCATTTCTACCATGACAGATAGATAACTAGAAGAATTCTGCTTTTGACAATATGTTTTTACGTATTTGACATGAAGGAAAATATTGATTTTATTTAAACTTCCAGAACACCGTTTCACTTGAGAGCATTAGTTTCTAGGACTGTGGTAGAATGCAGGAGCCGAAAGACTGGGAGATCTTTTTTCTCCTTACCCACCATATTCTTAACAATTTTACCTTTTTCACATGGCTCTGCACATTCTCACTCTCTCTCAGATGGTCCCTCCAGACTTCTCAACACTTACAGAACACTTGCAAGACTAAAAATGTTCCTATCTAAACCATGCATTAAAGTTTTTTCACAGGTAAGAATAAAACTATTCTCATTAATTTTAATGAATATTTAATACATCATAGAGTTCCAGGGAGTTTTCTTTTTTTTTTTAAACAAAGACTCTTAATAATTGCTGACTGTCAGCTTTAGTGTTTTCTCTGCTTCACCCAGTTTATTAGAGTTGTTTCAGAGAGCGAGAGAAATAAAACATGTTCTTTTTCATTCCTTCATTTGCTAAAAATAAGAGGACCAGCTGATCAATTAAAAAGGAGATCAGAGAGAAACAAAAAACTCCTGTGAATAGTCATAATAAAGTCATCGAAAATAAATAAGGGAAAATGTGAAAAAAAACTTTTATAAAAGTTTGCATAAAAGAAGAAAGAAAAGAAAAAGATTCTAAACCACCGAAAAATCATACATGCTGTTAAAATAGCACAGTGATATTAGTACCTGATTTTCTCTTTGTTCCTGAGAGTTTGTTTTTCAAGGTGGTTGGGGTAGCTTTAAGAAGTGTCACTTGCCTCAGCTGGGGTCTTAAACTCATTCCAAAGAGCCACTAGATGTGGTGGTGACCATAATCAATGCTAAAAAAATCTTTCATTAAGATTTTAAAAGTTCTTGATGTTCATTTAGATGCCTTTTCATAAAATATCAACACTTTTCTTAAAAATATTTCCACAGAATAATTTGCAAAATACAGAGAAATAGAATGAAAGAAAGAAGAGTAAAACGAATCCCTCATATGCATCATATAGATTTTTTAATTTTTTACTGTGTAAGCCCGCATCATATAGATTTAACAATTTATTGGTATTTATTAATATCTTACTACATTTATTCCACATTTTAAATTTATGCAACTTTTTTACCCCTAGTTTTATTTTAATTTTTTTTATTGAGGTGTATTTTATATACAATAAAATTCTTCAGTGTAAAGTGGATAATTTTATGAGATTTGACAAATGTGTACGGCCAGGTAACAAGCACCAACATCATGATAGAGGATGCTCTATCACCCTAAAATTTTCTCAAAGCCATTTGTAGTCAATTCATTTCTTCTACCAAAGCCCTCGTAAACCACTGATTTACTTTCTTTCTCTGTAATTCTGTCTTTTCTAGAATTTCATATAACTGGAATCATGAGGTATGTAGTATTTTGTGTGTGGCTTTTTTCACTTAACATAATGCTTTTGAGACTCATATATGTTGTCAAACATATCAATATTTTTTTCTTTTTACTTCTGAGTAGTGTTCTACAGTATAGATATACTAAAGTTTTCCATTCTGTAGCTAATGAACATTTGGTACATTTCCAGTTTTTTGGCTGCTCTGAATAAAGCTATTATGAACATCCGGATACTTGCCTTTGTGTGGAAATTTATTTTTCATTTCTTTTGGAGTGGGATTTTGGGTCATACAGCAACTGTGTATTTAATTTTATAAACAATTGCCAAACTATTTCCCAGAGTGACTGCTTCACATTCCCACCAGCAATGAGTGACAGTTCCAGTTGCTCCACATCCTCATCAGTATTTGATTATGTCGGTCTTTTTATTTTAGTCATTCTTGAGAATGTGTCATGGTATCTCAATGTGGTTTTAATTTGCATGACTCCAGTGACTAATTATATTGAGCATCTTCTTTGTGTGCTTATTTTCCATTTGCATATTGTCTTTTCTGAAGTGCCTGTTTAAATCTTTGCCCATTTACAAAAATTAGGTTGTTTGCTCTTTTATTGTTGAGTTTTAAAGGTTATTTAAATATTCTGGAGACATATCCTTTATCAGATGTATATTTTATAAATATTTTCTCCCAGTCTTTGGCTTGTGTTTTCATTTTCTTAACTGTGAATTCTTAGGAGCAGAAATTTTTAATTTTTAAGAATTCTAAATTACCAGTTTGTTCTGATAGAATAGCAAAGAAATTTTGGCTAGGCTAAGATCACCAAAGTTTTTCTCCTGTATGTTCTTTAGTAAGTTTTATAGTTTTCCATTTCTAGTTATGTATATGATGTTATGTAAAGATCCAAGATTTCCTTTTTTTTTTATATACAGCTATCCAATTATTCTAGCACAGTTGTTCAAAAAACTATCATTTCCCCACAGAATTATTTTGGTATCTTTGTCAAAAAATAGTTCACCATACAAAAGTAGAAGTATATCTGGGCTCTCTATTCTGTTCCATTGATCTACATTTTTACCTCTTATGCCAACACTACAACTGTTGTGTTTCTGTAGTTCTATAGTAAGTCCTGAAATAACGCAGTGTAGGTCCTTAGCTTTGTTCTTCCTCTTCAGAATCATCTGGTGCCTTTGCAGTTCCATATAAAGTTTAGAATCAGTTTATTAATTTCTACAAGAAAGTCTGCTGGGATTTTGATTGATATTATTTTGATCAATTTGGGTGGACTTCACATTTAATAATATTGAGTCTTGTGATACACGAACAGGGTATTTCTGTATATTTATTTTAGGGTTTCTTCAGTTTTCTCAGTGATGTGTAGTTTTCAGTGGGCAAGCACTTTGGGAGGCTAGGAAGCCTGGGCAACATAGCAAGACCCTACCTCCACACACACAAAAAATTATGAAATTATGAATAGCTGGGTGTGGTGGTGCACACCTGTAGTCACAACTACTTGGAAGGCTGAGGGAAGAGGATCACTTGAGTTTGAAGTTGTAGTGAGCTATCATGATGCCACTGCACTCTATCCTGGGCAACAGAGCAAGACTCTGTCTCAGAAAAAAAAATAGATGTTGTTTATCATGTTAAGGAAGTTCCCTTCTAATCTCACTTAGCTGAGAATTTTCATCATAAATAGATGATGAATTTTTGTTGAATCTTTTATCTCTATGTATTGAGATTATCACAGGTTTTTCCTCATTATTCTACTTAAAAGGTGAATTGTATTGATTAAGTTCTGAATGTTCGTCCAGTCTTGAATCCTGTGGTAAAGCCTAGTAAGTGATTATGTACTATTTCTTTTGTATATTGTTGAATTTGCTAAAATTTTGTTAAGGATTTTTGTGTTTATGTTCATAAGGAATATTGGTCTATAGTTTTATTTTTCTTGTAATTTTGTAATCTTGTTTAGGTGTCTGTGTAATGCTAGCCTAACAAAGAGTTAACTGTTTCCTCCTCTATTATTTTCTGAAGAGCCTTTTTTTAAAACAAGTTACAAAGTGTGACCATAGACATGATTATTGCCCTTCACAAAGAAATTTTATGCAACAAAGCATGGCTGGCATTGTTCTCTCTTCACTGGTGAAGAAACCAAGAATTGGAAAAGTGAGGTAAGACTTGTAAAGATCACCCAGCAAGTACTTGGAGGAGTATGTCTGAGATAACCAAAGAAGAGAAAGACCTAAGAACCCGAGAATCAGAATATCCAACGTTGAAGAGTGACGAAGTGTCGGTTATGTTGCCATGTTGAACAGCAACCAGACCAGATGAGGGCAAGAGGACAAATGCTTCAGAAAGAAGGCTCCAAGAAAATAGTAACACTGGAAAATCTTATCTGATTTTTAAAATTATTATTTTTTTCAAATTTATAAAGGTATACAAATAAAATTTATAAAGGTACCAAATAAAAATTGCATATATTTATGGTACACAACATGGTGTTTTGATATATGCATACAATGTAATAATTTTATTTAAAAATTTTTTTAAATTTAAAAATATTAAGGAGTACAAATGTTTCTGTTACATGGATACTTTGTACAATGCTTAAGTCAGGACTTTTGGTGTTCCTGGCACCAGAATGGTGTTCATTGTATGCAATATATAAGTTTATTCTTCGGCCCCTACATCCTCGCCTCTTCTTGTTTTCCAATGTCCTTTACATCTCTTTGTGCCCACGTGTGCCCATTGTTTAGCTCCCATATATTAGTGAGAACATGTGGTGTTTGGTTTTCCATTTCTGAGAAACTTCACTTAGGATAATGGTCTCCAGTTCCATCCAAGTTGCTTCTAAAGACATTATTTCATTCCTTCTTATGGCTCGGTAGTTCTCTATGGTATATATAACAACATTTACTTTATCCACTTGTGAACTGATGGGCACTTAGGTTGATTCCACATATTTGCAATTGTGAATTGTGCTCTGATAAACATTTGGTGTGGGTATTTGCATTATTTGGTGTGGTTAATTGCATTAAACCTGTAGATTACTTTGATCAGTATGGAAATTTTAACAATATTGATTCTTCCAGTCCATGAGCAAAGCATGGTTTCCATTTGTTTGTGTCATCAACAATTTCTTTCATCAGTGTTTTGTATTTCTCCTTGTAAAGATCTTTCACCTCCTTGATGAAGTATATTCCTAGGATTTTTTTTTGTTGTTGTTGCAGCTACTGTAAATGGTATTGAGTTCTTGATTTGATCCTCAGCTTGGCTGCTACTAGTGTGTAGAAATGGTACTGATTTGTGTACATTAATTTTGTAACCTGAGACTTTGCTGAATTTAATTATCAATTCTAGGAATCTTTTGGAGGAGTCCTTAGGGTTTTTGAGGTATAAGATCATATCATCGGCAAACAGATAGTTTGACTTCATCTTTTCCAATTTGGATGCCCTTTATTTCTGTTTCTTGCCTGATTGCTCTGGTAGGACTTCCAGACCTATGTTGAACAGAAGTGGTGACAGTGGGCACCCTTGTCTTGTTCCACTACTTAGGGGAAATGGTTTCAATTTTTCCCCATTCAGTACGATGTTGGCTGTGGGTTTGTTATGTATGACTTTAATTATTTTGAGGTATGTTTCCTCTATGCCTAGTTTATTGAGGGTTTTTTATCATGAAGGTATGTTGAATTTTGTCAAATGCTTTCTATGCATCTATTGAGAGGATCATATAGTTTTGTTTTTAATTCTGTTTACATACTGAATCACATTTATTGATTTGCAAATGTTGAACCATCCCTGGGATGAAACCCAGTTGATCATGGTGAATTATGTGTTTGATTAGTTTTGGATGCAGTTTGCTAGTATTTCATAAAGGATTTTTGGGTTTTTTTCATAAGGGATGTTAGTCTGTATTGTGTGTGTGTGTCCTTTCCTGGCTTTGCTATCAGGGTGATACTAGCTTTGTAGAAAGAGTTAGGGAGGAGTCCCTTCTTCTTGATCTTTTGGAATAGTTTAAGCAGGATTCGTATTAGTTCTTTTTTGAACTTCTGGTAAAATTCAGCTGTGAATCCATTTGGTCCTAGGCTTTTTTTCAGTTGGAAGACTTTTTTTTTTTTTTTTTTTTTAATGAATGATTCAGTCTCACTACTCATTATTGGTCTGTTCGAGATTTCTATTTCTTTCTGATTCAAACTTGGGAGGTTGTGCATTTCCAGGAATTTATCCATTTCCTCTAGATTTTTTCGTTTGTGTATGTAAAGGTATTCGTAATAGTCTAGCATGATCCTTTGTATTTCTGTGGTATCAGCTGTAATGTGTGCTTTTTAACTTCTGATCGACTTTATTCCAATCCTCTCTCTTTCTGGTTAATCTAGTTAGTGGTCTATCAATTTTGTTTATCTTTTCAAAGAGCCAACTTTTTGTTTCATTGATCCTTTGTATTATTTTTCTGGTTTTGATTGTGTTTAACTCTGCTCTGATCTTTGTTATTTCATGTCTTCTGACAGCTTTGCATTTGGTTTGTTCTTGCTTTTCTAGTTCTTTGAGGTGTAATGTTAGGCTGTTAATTTGTGATTTTTCTGTCTTTTTGATATAGGCATTTAGTGCTATAAACTTCCCCCTTAGCACTGCTTTTTCTGTATCACAGAGATTTTGATAGCTTGTGTCATTTTTATCATTCATTTTGAAACATTTTTTAATTTCCATCTTACTTTTGTCATTGACCCAAAGATCATTTAGCAGCAGGTTATTTTATTTTCAAATATTTGTATAATTTCGAGACTTCCTCTTGGAATTAATTTCTAGTTTTATTTCACTGTGGTCTGATAAAATATTTCATGTGATTTCACTTTTAAAAATTTGTTGAGACTTTTTTTGTGGCCTAATACATGGTCTATCTTGGAAAATAGTCTATGTGCTGATGAGAAGAATGTATATTCTGAAGTTTTTAGATAGAATGTTCTGTAATGTCTATTAGGGCCATTTGTTCTAGAGTCCCATTTTAGTCCAGTGTTTCCTTATTGATTTTTTCCTTCAATGATCTGTCTAGTTCTGTCAGTGCCATGTTGAAATTCCCCACAATTAATGTATTGCTGTTTATTTCTTTTCTTAATTCTAGCAGTTTTTGTGTGTGTGTGTGTGTGTGTGAATCTTTGAGATCTGCTGTTAGGTGCATATACATTTAGGATTAACATATCTTCTTGTTGAATTGATCCCTTTATCTTCATATAAC
>RJWJ010000470.1:199379-229999 GCA_004363605.1 Indri indri
TTTTTTTTTTTTTTTTTTTTTTTTTTTTTTTTTTTTTTTTTTTTTTTTTTTTTTTTTTTTTTTTTTTTTTTTTTTTTTTTTTTTTTTTTTTTTTTTTTTTTTTTTTTTTTTTTTTTTTTTTTTTTTTTTTTTTTTTTTTTTTTTTTTTTTTTTTTTTTTTTTTTTTTTTTTTTTTTTTTTTTTTTTTTTTTTTTTTACTGTTTTCCATCTGTTTATTATTGTAACCATATATTGATCTCTTTTGTCTTTTTTTACTGTTGCTGATTTAAGGTTTTTTTTATCTAACATAAGAATAATGATTCCTGCCCCCTTTGAGTTTCCATTTGGTTAGAATTTTTTTTTCACTCCTTTTCTTTGAGTCTATGAGAATCTTTCCAAATGTATTGGGTCTCTTGGAGACAGCAGATATTTGGACTGTATTTTTTTACTTCCCAACAATCTGCACCTTTTAAATGTGGCATTTAGACCATTTACATTTAATGTTAATATTGATATGTGGGATACTGTTTCAGACATTATGTTGATTGTTACTTAGTTGTTTTGTATTCTCCCTTGTGTTATTGTTTTATAAAAGCTGTGCATTGTTTTTTTTTTTTTTTTTAACTTTTGGGTGTTTTTATACTGATGAATATCAATCTTTTGTTTTGATGTTTAAAACTCCTGTGAGTATTTCTCAAAGGGCTGGTCTGGTGGTTACAAATTTCCTCAATATTTCCTTGTCTGGGAAAGATTTTATTTCTCCTTCATTTATGAAACCTCATTTGCAGAATAAAAATTCTTAGCTGATATTTATTCTGATTAAGAAGAATGAAGATAGGACCCCGATCCCTTCTGGCTTGTCAGGTTTCTATTGTGAAGTCTACTCTTAGTCTGATGGGTTTTCCTTGATAAGATACTTGTTGCTTTTGTCTCACAGCTCATAGTATTTTCTCCTTCATGTTGACTTTGGCTAGTTTGATGACTGTGTGTCTTGGTGATGTCCTTTTGTCAGTGAATTTTCTGGAAGTTCATTGAGCTTCTTGTATCTGAAAGTCTAAATCTCTAGCAAAACCAGGGAAATTCTCTTCCACTATTTCCTCAAATAGATTTCCCACGCTTTTTGCTTTTTCTTCTTCTCCTTCAGGGATACCTATGATTCTTATGTTTGGGCTATTTACATAATCCCATATTTCTTGGAGACATTGTTTTTGTTTCTTTGGAATCTTTTTTTCTTTACATTTGACTGGGTTAATTTGAAAGCTTTGTCTTCAAGCTCTGAAATTCTTTCTTCTGCTTGTTTTTTTTTTTACTTTTCTGCTGAGATCTCCTATCAAATATTGCTAGCAAATTTTCTTTTAATCCAGCATATTTTCTATTAATTTTTGGACATATTTATAGTTGCTTCTGTGTTTTCTTTACATGATAAATTCAATATCTGGCTCAAATTGGAGTCAGTTTCTATTGATTGCCACTTTTCTTGAGTATAGGTCACAGTGTTCTATTTCTTTACATGTCTAGTAATTTGGGGGGTATTATTGGGTTTTTGTTCTAGTAGGTAGTTGACTTGTTTGGATTTAAATTGCAGACTTTGCTCTACAAACAACTGCTATCTGCTTTTAAAGCTTCCAAATGTAGCCTTTTTACCTGTCCCCTGTGGTTATTCCCATATCTGCAAAACTTTTTTAGCCATCCAAGGATTTTGCCACAGATGTGTCTTACCCTCTCTTCTGTGATCCTGCCTGTGTGCCTTCTCTGCCCCCCTCACCCCACACTCTAATCTTTATAATGTCCACCTTCTTTAGGCTCTGTTCTCTGACTCTTCAGATCTGGGCAGCTTTAGCTCTCTTCAGCCTAAGCTGCATGTAGTTGGGAAATGCTCTCACTTAAGAAAAGTATCAAATTCAGAACTTTAATTTTGTTTAAATTTCAAAAATTAAAACTTCTCTCATTTCTGACTATTTTTTTTTTTCACCAGGGCCTTATACATAATTTAGTTGCCAGCCATGAATTTGGATAGTTTTTGCTCAGAGTTTTGGTCTTATGCCTTCTGAGGCTCTAGTACTGCTCTTCCCTTCTTTAAATTTCTGGTTGCTTTCCAAGTGTGAACTCCATCTCTGGCACCTTTAGCTAATAAGGCTGTTATTTTCCCCACTGAAGTTAGTAGCCATACTCACGGGTGTTGGGCGAGCCAAGGGTTGAATAGCCACAAACTTAAAATTGTTAACTTTTCCAGTTGCAAGTTTTAAAAATTAAACTTTTCTCTTGGTTTTGTTTGTGTTTGGGTGATTTCCATGTTCTTTTAATCATCTCAATTCAACTTCATCCAGTATTTTGTAGCTGTTATCTGTAAGGGTCCTCGTGATCCTTCCACTCTTCTTTCATTACTGAAGGTGACCCACATCTTTATAAAAATATTTAAAAATAAATTATAGACTATCATTTTATATTAAATATTTTATATGTGGCCTTTGAAAATAAGGAAATTTTCTACAGTATTTACCATAACATTATCACATTTAACAAAATTAACAATGAATCTTTATTATCTTTTAATACCTGGTTCACATTCAGATTCTACAATGTTCCCCAAAATGTCTTTTACATTGAACCAGAATTCAATAAGGTCTGCAGACTCGTCGTTTTATCTTTTATGTCTCCTTTAATTTTTAATTGTTTCCTTCCTACTTCTTTTTTTTTTAATTATATTGACTTATTGAAATAGGTTAGTGTCTCTGTGAAGTGTCCCATATTCTGGATTTGTCTGATATTGTTAACTTGTTCTTCTATCTCTTGTGTTTCCTATGAACTTGAAGTTACAACTATGGCTTTGATTAAAATCAAGTTAAACATTCTCGGTAAAAATTCATCCCAGGTGATGCTACATAATTCATGATTCATTCTATTAGGATACACGTAGTGTCTGGTTGTTCTGCTATTAGACAGATTAGGGGGTTCAGGTGGTCTTCAGTCTTGTTCCTTCTAGGTTTTTCTCTTTAGAAGATTAGAAAACTTGGTACTCACTATCCCACCTAGATCCAGCGTTTTCATGTTAGAATCATATTTCTCCCTCCAGCTCTCTTAATTCATGCCATGGTCAAAATAAGAACTGACGCTTAAATTTTTTCTAGCTGTGACTGAATCCACAACATTAAAAAGAAGAATCTGAATTGAAACGAATTACCTCGATCAGTCATCTAAGGTGTGTATCAACACACTTTCAAGTACACACAGGTTTCTATATTCCTATCTCTTCTGTAACTATGCTTTATTAAGTCTCTGACTTCTAAATAAGCAATCATTGTCATGCTGACAATTTACCATTTATTTTCTTTGTTTGATTAATATATACAGCTACAAAGAAAAAACTCCAGGCCATTAAAAATCCCTGTTTAGGACTAGAGTTACTGATATTGATTCTGTTGACCTATTATTCATTTTGTGTTAGATTCCTGAATCACAGAAAACTTCTTTTTTATGTTATGCAGCTCAAGTCAGTTCCTGTATATTAGATTATATCAGCTTGATTAAATTTGCTTTTATCTATCTCAACTGGCAGTCATTTCCATGGGCAAAATAAAGACCTTTGAATTATCTTCTTATTTGATTAGGACATGCTGTATTTTTAAAACCTTTTTCTAGCTCTTTTCTAAATCAAGATTTAGTCATCTTAATGAGAAGTGGTAGGCCCTACAGCCAAATTTTACATCAAGCCAAGAGCCCCAGTTTTTGCAAAGGCAGTGGACATTGGTGTGAGGGCCCTTCCTTGATTACCATTCACTATGGCGGAAGGAAGTGGAGCAATTACTGTTGCACAGTAATTTAATGCTGTTTTATTAAACATGGTCTTTCATCTTGGTAAGGAGTTCTGAGATTCATGAGGATGTCCGTTTCCTGTGAAATACTATCCCACTTAAGAAGAATAATTCACTATCTATAGTCATATACAAAAACATAAAAGAATGAAGATGAACTGAAAGCTGAGAAGAGAATAAAAAATAAAAATCAATTAATTTACATCCTTTAAAAAATTATGATACTATTACTTTACTAGTTAGATACACTTTTCTTCTTTCTTACCTGAGTTAATGTTCTTTTTTTTACATCAGGTAGATTGACATGTTAGACCAGGGAAGAGGAACTAAAACTTTGATTATTGGTCCCAAATAGTTTAGAGTTTAAATCATTCAAACACATCAAATTGTATAAAGAGCTGCTTGTTTCTAAGTAGTGTGTGGCTTTTGGCAGACATTATTTGCTGTTTAAAATAAAGTTTACTTTCTCTGCTCAGTAGGTTTTCTAGAGAAATGGCATCTTGGGTATTTTAGAGAACTTATATAAAGGAAATGTTTTTATGTCATGCTTTCCATGTAAAAGTACCATAGAAACATGAAGTTTTTCTCATAGGACTTCTTTTAATAGCAACCATTATATTATTTTTCCCAAAGGGAAATGAAAAATTAAATTGCAGAGAAATGAAAGAATTTTTTTTCTAAAACCAGATAAAGTCTTTAATTCAACTCAATATTCTTTTTATTCTTCATATCTGAGTAGTCCTTTATTCCTTCAGATCAGAGAATTTGTATCAATTTTATGTTTTCTGTAATATTTTTACATGTATTTTTATGTTTATGTGTCTATGTTTTCATACATATGTAATAAAATTGCTCCATGGCATTTAAGGCATAAAAAAGCCACATCCACTTATTTTTCTGATTTTCAAATAACATTTGTCCCCAGGCCCCACTTAACCACAGCGTTTTCAATCCTCAGAACCCCATTCTTCTCCCCAGCCTCTACGATCCCCACGTTAGAAGGAGGAAGACCTCAGTGTGGATCTGAGTTTCCACTTTCAAACTATCATGGCAACCTCCAGAGGATTGCTTGGATGAAGGGTGGGGAGTGGCTCTTACGACTTTAGCCAATTCCACCCCAACCTGCTGTCCATTCCCAGATGGATGTGTATACTTTTTCTTTACCCCTTCCCAGAAGGTAACATTAGAGATGAGTGTCAGGAAACCTAGTTTTTTGTTGGATCAAGAGAGCCTCTCTTCCCAGGGCTCTCTCATTTTTCCCAGACCCCCAATGAAACTTTAGATTTCACATCAATTTTGGTGGATTCTTTTCATGGGTACCATGAAATATCTGCCAAGACATGTCCATCGTCTTCACAAGCAAAGCAAAAAGGAGTACTTCTGCTTCTTTAGAAGTTGGTTAACGTCTTTGAAGTACGCTGCTGTTGTACTTGGGCATAGCAAAGATCTTTTTCATTTTTCTAGAGATTTAAACCCTCACTGTCTGGTTGTGGTATCTGCGTGCGGCCACCACATTGTCTGCAGACCAAGGAACACACCCGAGTGGCCAGATGCATGACACAGTCCCTCCACTCAGCAGCCAGTTCTGAGTATTCTCCAAAGCTGTGAAATACTCATGAGCCTTTTCTCAAAATTGGCTTGCAGTAGCTCCAGAAGCTATAATACACGTTAGAGACTATTATGCTTAGAAGGATTCTTAGCGATCTGGAGGGAGATTCCTATTCTCTAACACAATGCATTTGCTCCAAACATGCTACACCTTTATTTAAAAAAAAAAACAAACATAGCAAATCTGGCTTGATGTTGACTCATCAGGGTTGTCACAAAATTCAACCTCAGTCATTTGGGACCCACTTCTTTCTACTCCCTCAGGATAGTAAAGGATCCACAGAACTTGCTTATTAGTTTAGAGCTGGGTTTCTCAATCTTGACACTATTAACATTTTAGACTGGATAATTCTTTGTTGCAAGGGGTTGTCCTGTACATTGGAGGGTGTTTAGCAGCATCCTCGGACTCTGCTTTCCAGATGCCAGAAGCACAATCTGGGTGCTTATGTGGAAAAAGTAGAACCCTCCTCCCCTACCTGGGACAACCAAAATTGTCTCCAGGCACTGCCAAATATACTACACGGGGGGACTTGTTGCCAGCTGAGAACCACTGCTCTAGCACAAGTGGGAAGTTTCAGTTTTAGTTTTCATGGCTGCTCTTGGCATTTGTCTCTGACAGTGTCTGCTTGTCATTGTCTGAAGGCTGGTGCCTCCACAGCCCATCTGCTGAGTCAGGAGGCTCTTTGTCAAGGATTTCAGGCCATAGTACTTGCTGCCTAAATGCTTCAGGCACACATGAAATGATCCTTCTTATTTTTTCTATTTCTATTTTTATTTTTATGTTTTTACGTGGTCAGAGAAACTTCTCTAGTAACGAACTATAGAAATGATTCCTGAAAGTATAGTCTTGAAATGATCTTTCTTAGGCTCTTATGAGCCCTGGAAATGCCATGTACACAGGGAAGGGTCCTTCTTTGGAGACCCTGGCCCTAGCATTTGGGGACCCGGCTCTTCTGAGTTCAGATCTTTTCCGTGTCGTTCAATTCTATAGCTCTCCTCATCTCAGAAAGTCTCAAAAATGCTGTTATGAAACTAGCTTTGAGAACAATTCTTAATTATCTGGGAAAAGTAGAACCACACTTCCAGGACACAAAACCCCGGTTGCCAATACTCAATATGGAAAACCTGTAATTTACTTACCCTCTTTCTCTAGCTTATTTATTTATTTATTTATTTGTGAATGTTACTGTTCTCTAATCCCCCTCCCTTCCTGTATTCTTTCTCATTCGCTGCTTAACTCATATTTTTTTTTTTTTTTTTTTTTTTTTTGAGACAGAGTCTCACTCTTTTGCCTGGGCTAGAGTGAGTGCCGTGGCGTCAGCCTAGCTCACAGCAACCTCAAACTCCTGGGCTCAAACAATCCTTCTGCCTCAGCCTCCCGAGTAGCTGGGACTACAGGCACGCACCACCATGCCCGGCTAATTTTTTCTATATATTTTTGGTTGTCCGATTAATTTCTTTCTATTTTGAGTAGAGACGGGGTCTCGCTCTTGCTCAGGCTGGTTTCGAACTCCTGAGCTCAAACAATCCACCCGCCTCGGCCTCCCGGAATGCCAGGATTACAGGTGTGAGCCACTGCGCCTGGCCATGCTTAACTCATTTTTAAAATTCTGTCTTTCCTTTTATTTCTTCTTCAAAAACAGCAGTTACAGGCACAGAAAATTTAGGGAAAAGAGTGGGAACCACATTTATCCTATGTCTCTGTTGATTCAGAGGAGCGTTGAGACAGAGATTGGAAGTTCCACCCATTTTCCTGGCAGGAAAAACAGTTGTATGTGTTTGTATAGCACCCTCAAACCATTTACTTGTACAGTACAAAAGGTAATATTTTAAAAAATTACAATGCCAATGAAATGGTCTGCTTCTTTCTTTCTTCCTTCTTTCAGATTCATTTCCTTTCTTTCCTTCAGTTGGCAGCAAACATTGTCTGAACCTTGAAGTCAAGAGCTTTGGCTTCTCTCCAAGGGTGAGTGAGCGTGCTAAGGAGAGCGATACACAACTTAGTGGAAATATTTTGCCACGGCAGGGGTGGCTGCTATCCTTTCTTGGAATACTAAAAAAATAACTTTTAAATCAACCTGAAGGCTGGGGAAGGATTGAGATTCACCCATAAATTTGGGATGGAAAAATTCCTGGCAGAGTTTCCAAGGCTGGAAAATCACTAATTTTCCTTTTTCTTATCCACAAAAGGTCAGGGAGCTTGTTCAGCCCCTAGATGATATAGTGACCACATTCTCAGCCATTTCCCAAATCTGACCATGTTCCAGGCAAACTTACTGCACTAGTCTCCACCCTCTGTGCTGCCCCCCAAGACACTCCCCATTGTGTCTTTGAAATTCACTGGAAGGTTGCACAGGCCTGCCCTCTGGCTCTCTCCTCTCCCTTGTGCCAGACGGAGGGCACTCGGGCATTCTCCGTGGTCACTGAGGGCCCCACTGCTGAAAGGGTGAGTGCTTCAGACCTAATTTTTCCAAGGGCAACACTGTGATGAATTCAATTCTCCACGGTGGGTGAAAAAGGTTATGGGCCCTGAGCCAGGCTCTACTCCAAATTTGACAAATGCTCAGCCATTTGAAGTGTTCTGCATCAGGAAAAAATGCCTCATAGCTCACCTTCCATAGTCCTTGCTTTTTGTTCAGTTCATTTGGATCCTTCTTAGTAATCTGGCACACCTCAAGGAAAAGTCATAGATATTTCTACCCTACTGTGACATCTGCTCTGAATTGTGTGCCTCGAATATTCGAATCTGGCTTTATTGGAGTCCCTAGACCTCTCACCACCTGACCTGCACTAGAAGGTAACCCTGTGAAGGACACTTTGATTTATCTCCCCATGTACCATTTTTATCATTGTCTAGGCTCATCTCGATTGATGCTAAACAACCGCCCAAACTGTAACCTAATTTGCACCCAATTTCATAAGCCAATAGTATCCCAGATGATGTTGCCTTATGTAACAGCATTTTAAGCTAACTTATAATGGACTTAGATGTGCAAGAAATATAGCCACCTAACAATTTTTAGTAAAAATATTCCAGGTATGCTGGAATAAAGGTATAAATGATAATATAATGAACATCACCAAACCCAAGAAATGAAATAACTTCTGTCCTTACAGCCCCCTTTCTCCCTGGTCCCATTTCATTGTTCTCTCTGCCCACATTACATAACTCCTTACTCTGAATTTTGACTTTCTCATTTCACATAGTTCTTTATATTTTTATTTTGCGTTTATAGAGTATGAGAGGCAGTCAAGCATAGGGGTTAAGAGCATAGACTCTGGAATCAGACTGCCAACTTCTTTATACGTACTTTGAATAAAGTATGCATAAATCTGCAAAATGAGGATAACAACAGTACCAACCTCTTAAGGTCATGAAGAGTAACTCATTTAGCACGCATAAAATCTCAGAATAGCACCTGGTATATAGGAACCCTTGTATTAAATGTTTGCAATTATTAATATCTTAAACAATACTTTGCATGCTTTTAAACTTTACATAAATGACATCATACTATGTCTATGTATCCTTTGGTAACTTTCATTATTTGCTTAATATTATGTTTGTGACATTTGTCCATGTTGATATATGGATATAACTTTCTTTTATAGTATTTGATTGTGTGATTTTACCCCAATTTATTTATCCATTCTGTTGAAGGACATTTGGGTCACTATCAGTCTTTTTTTGACAACAAACAATCCTGCTATGAAGGCTTTTTATGTTTTTCCTTATGCTCAGGAGCAAGAGTTTTTCTAAGGTTTGTACACAAAAATGGAATTTGTGAAGTTTAAGTTTAGTAATTAATGAATAAATTTCTTCACAATCCAACCTCTCATCCCCATACTTCCCAAGAAACACATTAATTGCTCTGTGCAGAGGAGAAACTTAAGCTTAATAACCAAGTCTCTATTGATTTAAATGGTCTAATTTGGATGACTCTTAGGGAGGATGGTAAGTTTTCACATTTTACCTCCTTCCCCTGTCCCTTGCTACGGTGGCCTCTAGGGCTTAATAGGGGCAGGTGGGAAGGGCAGGAAGCTTTCATTCTACCATGGGGCCTCGCTGACGGCCCGGCCTTCTCTCTGGTCTCCCATTCTCTACTGGACATTGTGGTCCTGACTGTTTTTACTGATCATGAAGTTGTTATATTTTGAAGCCGTTTTATCCTAATCTCAGACCTCTGTTGTTTCCCCAGAAGTTTCAGTAACTCTGCAGTCCCCACCGTGCAATCAAGACAAATGAGACTTACGGATTTTTGCAGGAGCTGGACAGACTGCAGGAGAGACATGCGTGCTGCCTCCAGCTGGTGAAGCACCCGTTGCTTGGGCTGCAATGTTGCTCCTGCACCAGGCTGGCTGGGGCTGCACAGGGCCATCTCCTGGCTCTCACCACCCCTGCCTGCCCTCCACCGACTCTTACACACACCAGCCAGACCCGGCAGGCACGCCATGACCTCACTTGGCATTCTCTGGCTTCTTCTAACTCTGCAGATGCTTTTACTATGCCTCCCATTGGGTTTCCATTCCAAGAGAGGGACAGTACTCATATTTGATTTCCCGACTCTGTCTCTTTCTCTTACTCAGGACATTCACATGGGCAAAGAAAGGCCATGATTCCTCATCCTTTTTCCCTTTGGAAAGGACTTCCCCTACAGCCTGTCTTCTCTCAATCTGATGTGCAAGTGGCTTCCCTTCAGCCAGAAGAGCTGGCACGGTGCAGGGAGACAGAAATCAGTTTAAGGTTAAGAGCACAAAAATGAGTTAGTCACGACACTGAATCTGCTATGCAAATGCCAGAATATACTTATTAACTGTGCGAGGGTACTGCCGACAACAACAGGACAGAAATTCTAAACCTGGATTCTGATGGGAAGTCAGAATATGTGCTTGGTGCAGTTCCTATTTATTGTGGGGCAGTCAGAAACCAATTGAAAGAGAACTGCTGAGGCTAGAAATCTGTCTTCATTGGGTAATTATTATATACAACAAGGAGTGCTTCTAGCGGCCAGACATCTTCCAGCTAGAGGTACGTGTGCCGCAGAGCACAGCATCAGAGATTAGCGGAGGCAATGGAAAAGTGGGTGTTGCCACCATCAGGGCGGCTGCCAGAGGAAGCCAAATGCATGGTGGGCAAAGAGGCAGGTCCTGTCCTCCATGTGGCCCGCAGAGATCGCCCCCATCTGCCTGCCCCGGGAGCCTCCACCGCTGCCTTTAGACAGCAGTGCTGCTTCAGCCAGAACTCTGCTCTGATCTCCCTACCAGTGATTTGTGTGCCTCTCAGGATCAGATATTTCATATCTTTTGCCTCATATTAATAGGTTAAAAGAACCAGGGGATGGGGAGAAGTCAAGGTGACCATTTCAGATCGTCATTACCTTGCTCATAAAAAACTCCATAAACTTGCCAATATTATTATAGGTTGGTTAGTTTAAGCAATCGCTGCCTTTCAGGGATGCTGGGGGCAAAGGGCTGCATAGTCTCTCTCTCTCTCACCTGCTCTCACAGACTATCCACGAATTAATTCAGATATGGTAAAGTACACCATGGCAGAAGGAATTTCGCAAGAAGAGAGCAGAAAGCTTATTTAGGAAGCTCTTTGGTTTTTGTGAAAATCCTCTCTCAAGATATTAGTTATGGGACGAGGAGTTAGGATCTAACATTCAGGAATGAAAGAGTCTCCCTGCTTGCAGGGAAGGTACAGGTTAATTAAAGATCCAGCGTTTTCACCTCTGAGTGCAGGATAATGTTAGCTAACCAAGTGGCAATTTCATAGACTGGGCTTGATGATTTGCTGATGAGCCATCCTGGGGTTTTTACCAGTTATGAGATGACAGAAGAAGGGAAATACAGTTAGCTGGAAAAGAAGCAAACAAAGACTGACTAGCTGGGAGACATTTTAACTCATTCTCACTCTTTAATAAGATTGCATGAATTTCTGAAAACGGGCAGATGCTGGTAAAAGTCAAAGGTCTTATCAAAAGTTTATGTGCATATATATATATGTAAATATGCAAAATACAAAGGAATAAAGCCAAAAATCCAATGGGTAAATTAAAATTGACTACTAAAACATGTTCAAATAATATTAAAAGGTCAAGGAAGGATGAAAAGAGAAACAAAAATCATTGAAGGCAAAAAGAAAAATAATGGAACATAGATCTAAATCCAAACATCTCTCTCTCACACACACACACACACACACACGTGTTGTTTCCTGCATTAATTGGACAGGTAATTTTGGCCGTGTTTCTTAACCTGTTAGTGTTTCATTTCCATACTTACAAAGCCAAGTTCACATTGCCAGCGCTTTATCTCCCTGAAGGGTTAGGAGGGTTCGTGGACTCTTACATTGGTCCTGAATATCAGCCTTCCATAGTGCACCAGCAAATTCTACTTTCCATACCAGACCATAAAAATCTACTAAATGAAAATGAGTGGATAAGGAACGCTGCATTTTCTTTCTCGAGCATTCTCACACTTCACCCATGACATTGAGCTCTGATACTGCAGGTCCTCTGCTTAGCCCTAACTCTCTTTTGATTTCTGAGAATTAAATCGGACTTTGGAATTGGCAACTGAGATGTATTCTACTAGTTAGTGTTGACAGATTTGTATTGCAGTGTGACCAGAAAATGTTTTTAGCAGCATGTATGTGAAAGTGCAGGCAAGAGAGAAAGAGAAAGAATGTGCTGGAGCATGAGACAGGACTGCATACCCCGGAACACACAGTGTGCAGAAGCAGGAGTAACATTGGAGAGAAGAACGCAAGTCTCTGGTGAGAAATCTGAATCCCCGGATTAGCATCAGTGGGAGTAAGACGAGTGACCTTTGAAAAGGAGAGGTAGCTTGAAATTTCCCATTGTTTAGCTATGTGTTCCCTGCTGGTCCTCTATCAGTCTTCTTTCCCTGGGTCTGGAAGGTTCAGGGCTGATTGTTTTCAGCGGCTCTTCTCTCCAGCTCTGCTCCCCGCAGTGGTACTGTAGGGCTACAGTTATTAGCGGCAGACTTTTGCTGGGGAAGAGCTACATCATTTTCAAGGGGATCTAAAATAATTTAGTTTAGAAAAATACCATAATGATCGGCCAGCTCAAAAAAGTGCTGCTGAGCTGGCTATAAGTCATCTGCCTCCTTGAACAGCTACTGTTTAAATTGCATTTGAACACTGAAAACAAATAGGCTTTCATTGTCTGTCTGAAATCTTTAATATAGCTTCAAAGTTCTAGAGGAAAGTACTGCATTGCAGCTTTCCTGTTTTTGCAGCAAATCTCTGTTGGCTTGTGGCTGCAGAGAGGAGGGGCTGCCACAAAAGGCAGCCTCTTTTCAGCTCAACTTAGCAGATCTCTCAGCTGCAGACTATGAGAAAAGTGTCCTCAGCTTGCCTGGGGGCAAGGGAGGTTGGGGAGCGGAGGCTGGAAACTTGGGTACTAATTAAAAAGGTTTGGTTATCTTCATTTATTAAAGAAAATGAATAGTTGTTTATCAGGCAGTACATTTTCTTTAAATAGCCAGGCATGTTTTGAAATTCTGGAGAATTTATGAAACAGATTCAAGATGCCTGATATATTCTGGCCATTCCTACAGGCTTTGCTTAATTTTAACCACAGCAGATGGACAGCCCATGTCTTGGCCATCAGCGGATTGGCCGGGGAAAGGCCCACTGCGAGCTGAGCAAAGTTTGGTGAAAGATTTTTTAGATGACAATGTTCATTCACTCACTCACATGTGCATGCGTTCTCCATGCATACCATGTCCTAGGCCCTGGAAATGCAGAGATAAACAAGACCCAAATCACTAACCTTGAGAGTTGCTTTTTAATCCACACCAAATAGCACTTCTCAAGTGTGTCTAGAAGTCCCCTCAATCTCTCTTCTTTCTTTGCTCCCAGGGAGTTGGGTCTGGCTACATTGTCTGTATTTTAGTCCAGCCGGTGCCATTTCATGCCACTTTTCTTCAAATCTTTGCTGTTAAATTCCATTTGTTAAGGAGTGGAGAGCATACAAGACACACGAACAGCTCTCTTGCCAAAACTGTCTTGTGATTTAGGTAATATTATGTTAACTAAAACAAAATCTTAAGCCCACGAAGCTGACTTGATGAACTCCCCTCTTGGCCAAGGGAACCCCAGAAATACCCTAAAGCTGAGTTGCAGGCCTTAAGAAGGGAGGTCAGACATGCCTCATTATGCCCCACTATACTTTCTAGGAGATATCCTTACGTAACTCATTAACAGGACTAAGGCCATGCAAGACAGAGCTTAAACCACACCTGCAGGTCCTCAATTTATTTAACAGATCACTTGAGTCTCTTCGTATTGTTCAGCGGCTTGTCTGTGATTAATAGACTTGCTTATCTTAGAACATCCCAAGCCTTTAGATAAAGCTTCAATTCTTTAACCGATTACAAATCAGAGACTCTTCAAACCCAACTATAACTTATAGTGCCCTTGTGTTGAGATGTCCTGCCTTTTTGGACCAAACCAATGTACACCTTCCATGTCTTGATTTATGACTATATGAGTAATTCCTGCCTCCCTGTAATGTGTAAAACCAACTGTAACCCAACCACTGCAAGACCACACCTGCTCAAGGCTTCCTGGGTATGGCTCTGGGCCATGGTCACCCACACTCAGCTCAGAATAAACCTCTTTAAATTATTCTACAGTTTGGGTTCTTTTCCATTGACAGTTATTATCCTGTTTTACAGATGGGGACCATGAGGAAAAGGGACTTGCCAAAGGTCACTCAGCGAGTGAGTGACAGAGCAGGTTCAGACTCAGAGTCCTTATCTGAAGTGCCTCCTAGCCCCCAGGGGGCCTCAGATGAGCTCACTTTGGCTTGGAGGGAGCAGAACCAGAACCGAACCAGCAACTCCTGGGATCCTTGAATACAACTCAAAGGTTGTTAGAGCTGGCTGACTTTACACTTTGACCTCACTGATGCCAATTCCTCCCATCTTTGTCTTCCCACAGTAGTAATTGAGGCTCATGGGATGCTTTTCATTATTGCAGAAATAGTTTATCAAAGGTTTGCTTTTCCTTTCTCTTGCCTCCCTTCAGTGAATCGTGTTGTTGGCTGCCCTCATTATAGCGTTGTCTACTTAACACAGTTATGATGGTTTCCTCCTGAAGTACAACCATCTTAAATTCTGCTGGAGAAACCCAGAGCATTTTCCTTTTAATTGTAAAAAGAGAATCACAAACAATGTACTGTGTTTTTTTACAACATGTCACTTCTAAAAATCTTGCCTCGAGTTTAAACAGAGAAGCCTTGGCTATTACACCAAAAGCAGGTTTGTTGGGGGGGGCGGGATGTTTTTTAGCTGAGAGCAGTTTGAAAGACGCTGTCAGTGAGCTTTTGTTGTTGCCTGTTTAACAGCTTAAGGTTTAGAGAAGCCCATTTGAGTTCACCTTTTGCATTTGAGTCCAAAAACTGAATTCATTAAAGGGCTCTCCTGAGCCTGCAGTGAATTTCAGTGCTCCTAGGAGGACGCTCCAGGCTCACTTAACTGGTTTGAAATCGCGTGGCCTCGGGCTCTGCCGTCTTTATTTGGAGGAGTTTGGGAATCAGGGAATTAGTTCAAAAGCTGAAACCACTTTTTCCCTTTTTGTCTCTCATGTCTGTTGTTCAGCATTGGTTCCACACAATTTGCAATATTTTAAGAACCCTTCCAGAGGACCTAGGTTATACCAGTTAGAATTAGTACTATTCTCTCACTTTTCCTATTGCTTTTCTTATTTGTACCTATGTAATCCATATGCATGCGGTTTAGAGATTTGGAGGATGAAGAAAATACCACAGACCTTCTCTCCAGCCTCAGATGGAGTTTTTATTATTTCTGTTTATGGTTTAGAGTGTGTGTGTGTGTGTGTGTGTGTTTAGGGGAATCTGGAGAACAGAGGGATGGAGGACTTTGACGCTCAGATCCTGCAGAAAACGTACACATCCTCTGCAGAAAGGCAGGGAGGTAGGACAGAGGAGGCAGCCATGAAGGCTGTCTGTGGTTGCCTAACTACTCAGAAGCTTTTTTTCCCTCAAATCAACTCACAGGCTATATGTATCATACCTGCTCCATTAAGCAGAGCAGGACCGTCTGAGCTTAGGCTGTATTCTGAGCAGATCTGCAAGGGGTTGCTCATACTAAAAACCTTTCATTGTGTTTTGGTGTGAAATGATGACTAGTCAATTCAGCTAAATCGGCAAGATCAGATAGGAAGAGGTGGCCTAGGGAGCAATTGACACTGCAGTTCTGGGGCTGAAGGGTGGCACTCTGTAGAGGAGGACCAGAGGGCAGGTAGCTGAAGGCACTGGTGGCCTGACAGTGGCTGCAGAACACTACTCCAGCAACACCGTCTGGGCTCTAATCCCGATTGTGTGCTGTGGATAACAGTGTGACTTTGGTGAAAGTGCTCAACTCCTCAGCCCCAGAATCCTCATTTATGAGAGAATAATAATACTGAGGCCTAGTTCTTAGGTCTTTCGGCAGGATTAATAAAGTAATAAGTTTACAGTGCTTGGCACAGTGAGTAGTACAGAATATGTATTCAATAAATGCATAATATTAATTAAATTAATGTTATTCTTCAGTGACTAGGTATGGCAGAGACTAGTTTTTTTTCCAATCTCAGTTTTGTTTTTCTTTTTTCTTTTTCCTGCTGCCTCAGTCTCCCTAGTAGCTGGGGCTACAAGCGTGCACCACCTCCAATCTCAGTTTTCTTTCCTCCTGAGCACACAGCTATTACACGTCCCAGCCTTCATTGTAACATGTGAGGCCATTGAAATGGGCTGCAGGAAATGGCTCGTGGGCAGAAGTGAGCGCACTGCTTCCACGACTGGCCTATGAAAATCTCGTGTGCAGTCTTGTTCTCTCTTCCTCCATGTGCCGGATGATATGAAACAGCAGAGGACCTCAATGTGTCTAGGGACAGTGGAGCAACAAGTCAGAAGGAGCCTGGGCCCCTGGATGACTGCATGGATACGAGCACCCCTTGCCCTCTACCTCTGCCACAAAGTGGACTGGAGCTAGAAATAAATTTGACCTTCTAAAGCTACTGAGCTTTCTGAATTAATGTGTTCAGCAGCTAACAGCTGTCCCCTTATGTCACAGTATGAGGTAATAATCTGGAAATCCATGTACGAAAAAGTTCTTTAATTTTGAAATAAAGTCGGCTATGAATTAGTAATAAATCAGTACATGGAGAAGTGGATAGAAGAAAAATGATGTGGTATCAGATGTAAATAATCAGAATGAGGACAAATGTAGGACTAAGACACAGACATTTACTTAGCCACAGTAAGAGCTTTTTTTTTTTTTTTTTTTTTAAATCAGTCCTTACGGGGACCATGCTAGTTCATGTTGGTGGTATAAACGTGTGTTATACAGCTAATGCTCTATGGGCCATTCTCCTCCTGGAGTGTGTGAGTCAGTCTCTTACTAGCACCAAGAGCAAAACTGAAAGGTATGGGCTCCTTTTTAAATGTCTTCTGTATAACTCCTCTTGTAAAAGTGGATCCAACAATCCACTTCCCCTCCCCTATCAATGCTAGAGCTAATATTTTGTCTGCCTGGCCCAAGAATTAGCATAATATTTTAAAATCACATGAACGGATTAATTATCAGAAGGAAAAAAAATCAAAGAGGGAATAAGCAGGAAGTTGAGTTAGCCTGTGAAAGGTGTGGCCATTGGATTGGTAAATTGCTGTCCATAGCTAAAGGAATTATTCTTCCCTTTCCTCTTTGGCTTTTCTGCTTGATGCATGTGGTTAAATGGAACTCGGAGCATCAAAACTTCCAAGCAAGAGATGGGACAGGTGAAAGACAAGGATTTGAAAGTACAAAGGGAGATGTTTAATCCCTTAAACAGAGCTTGAACGTGTGAAGAGTTAAAAGGGTTCTGTGGAAAGGAGCAGCTCGTTATTCTCCAATCCTCACAGCACCTGAGCTCTGGTTAGGAACTGAACAAGGCCCTCCAGGGCTTCCTGTCCCAGCACTCTCAGGTCACTTACATAGCTCGAGAGTTTCAGATTCAAAAGTGCCTGATTTCTATATTGTTGCCAGCATGACTCAAGCTCTTCACTGACTTTAATGGGCATTTTAAGCACCTTAATTTATTTCCAACCACCAAAATTGTTTTCAAACCTCTTGTTTAGTGCAGAGATTCCTCTCCCACTTAAAATTTGTTTCAGATCAAAGGACAGAGGAGTTACGTTAGTTAGCTCAAGTCCAATTCTCTGGGAGAGTGAGTGTGAGCTGTGATGATGAAGCATTCATGTGGCCGTGAGGGGCATGTGCTGGTTTATATATCTGATGTCAGGAAGGGCAATAAGAGCTCGGTGTTAGTGGACAGACTTTCAAGTACTTCTGACACCAAGTGAATAGAGGCTTGACATGCAAATTAGATCCAATGTACATAATCCAGCCTTAAAGAGATGGTTTTTCAACTGATTATGCTGAGCTCTATAAGTTAACTCTAATTTCTGTACTCAGGTTCTTCTGATGTATTGTTGCCTAAATTTCTTGACTGCTTCATCTCTTCATTCATTAATTCTCTTATCCATCCATCCAACCATCCATCCATTTAATCAATGATTTTATGGAGCTTCTACTATGTCCAGATGCTGAGATACTTGGCATCCTGCCATGGAGCTGGCAGATGCTCACAGCCATCTCCAGTTTGTGCTTCCCCCACCTTTTTCATTCAGGTACTAGCCCCTTTCTTGTTTAACTTCAGCACTGCCCCATGCAAGGCTAGTCTCCCAGTATCAGGTTAGCGATTCCTTTCCAGTTCCAACCACCATCTTGCTACCTCCCATTCTACTAAGCACCACAGTTTTAGAATGATGGTAGGGTAGAGCTCAACTACTGGATATGGGGTTGGAGATGTTGGGCAGTAGCAGGTGATGGAACATAGTTTCCTATTGAGGTGAACACTAGGGGAACTGCAGATGATTGACAATTTAGCCATGTAAAGCCTCACGGAATATCCAGTTGCAAAAATCCTAGCAGGTCGTCTTGTACAAATTCTCAGGAACCAGAAATCTTCTCTACTACATCTTTATCTGATTGAGATCAAGCCTCTGCTTTAATGTTTCCAGGGACAGGGAGCTCACACAGCAGTACATTTATGGATTTCTCTAACTATTACACAGTTCTTCCATATACTGCACTGATATCCACCTTTGTATAACTTTCTGTAGCAATGGTCTTCATTTCGAAGACCTTTGAAAGCAAGAAGGATGTCCTATTTCTCCATGTAAAAATTGTATTAATATGGACTTTTTCATTGGTAAATAACCAAAACTTTAATTAGCCTAAGCAGAAGGGGGAAATTAATTAGAAGAATGCAGAGTTGCCTTATGGGACCCAAGGGTAGAAATGAACTTAGGCTTCAGGAATGACTTGGAATCAGAGACTCAAAAGCGTTAAGATTCTCTCCATGTTTCTCATCAGTGCTTTGACCCATGCTTCTGTTTCTCTTCCCTCCACCCTCTCTGGCTCTCTCTTCATTTTCCCTCTTCTGGAGTTCATGTAGCAGAAAGCATGGTCACCAATAACTCTTAGGAGCTATTTTACATGTTCCAGGTTGTGCCATCCAGAAACTCTCCCTTCCCCCACCCCCCACTCTTTGTTCTATAATTCCTGGAAAGGGCAGTGATAGCCCTTGTTGGATCAAGTTCTGCTCTTGAACAAAAGTACTGTGTTTGTGCACTGTGTAATGTAGGAACATGGACATTCCTGCTACAAACATGCGGGAAAAGGGGAGGAAGAGGAGCAATTTCTAGAATAAGAGGATGGGATAAGCAATTTTATATGTGTATTCTACAAGCACCTTACAAATATTTAAATACAGAAATTGCCCTCTCCCGAATCATCTCATCAGGCTGCAGTCCTCCAATTTCCTCAACCGTTTCGCAGATGTTGTGTTGTCCCTGAAGACAACTCCATCTTGTTCTCTTAGGATTTCAAATTTTATCATGAAAATGTGGCTTCTAGAACTCATTCCAATATTTAGATCTGATCAATACAGGGTTAAGACCACTTCAGCAAAAGCTGGAGGCCTCCTAAGAGGTCACTTTCCTTAGAATTTACCACTTCTCCTGCCCTTGAAGTTTCAATTGTTGGTAGGAGTTATGATTCCAAAGAAATTTGTCTATATAGAGACTTCAAGATGAAAGACTGAATAATGACATTGGCCAAGGCTGATCTGAATCCAAAGCAAAATGAAATCCTATTAATAATCTAACTGGAAAATTTTACCCTGAGAACAGTGAACTATTACTTACACCAAGCTTTTAGACACATATTGTCTCCTTTAGTAGTTAAAATTCATGAGCTATGAATGGTAAATGCATATAGCAAATATTTTTTTCTTTCTATAGTAGATATCTCATATGTAGTGCTATTTAAATGGTACTTTGAAATTTATGTTTATAACTAATTTAAGTTTCATTATTTCTAAAATAACAAAATCATTTTCACCATTGCACTATTTTATTTACTTCAATAAATCATTTGTTGAGAACCAACTCAAGGCTTGTATAAAAGGTGTTAGGCTAGGTACCGGGACTGCAGAGGTAAATATGGCTTTTGAATTTCAAGAGGTTGTAATCTCATCACACACACACACACACACACACACACACACACACACACGTATACACACAAATAGTAATGAGACGTATATCACAGGCTCACTTAGGGCTGCCATAACATCAGAAAACAACAAATACAAATATAGGACAATATGGAGGGTGTTGAGCTGTAGTGTTTTGGGGTTAGACAGACTTGCTCTTCAACCCTGCCTCTGTCAGTTACTCTCTGTTATTTGAACAAGTTTAATGTTCTGAGTCTTACTCTTTTCCTTTGTAGAATAGAAACAATAATGTTTATTTGGTGCTATTCTTGTGAGAAGTAAATAATATCATAGAAGTATATGACATGCTATTCATTTGTTCATTCCAAAAACATTTGGAAGCTTTGAATATGTTGGAGGATTCAGATAAAAGAGTAGCCAGTCATAAAGCAGTATAATAAGTGCAGTCACTGCAGATTAGATTTAAGAGTTCAGACTTTATTTTGATATTAAAAGCCATTGGCAAGTCTCAAGTAAAATTATACATTTTCAAATAACTCTAGTTGGAATATACTGAGTAAATGTGAAGAGGCTGAATCTGGAGGGCAAGAGACTTGTCTGTAGCTGTTGCAGAAATCCCAGGCAAGCGATGTGTGTAGACATTGTGGCCAAGGACAAGCCAGGACTGAAGAAAAGCCTTTTGGCACAGGATTTGCTAAACAGAGGCTTCCTGGCATACGGGATGTAGACAAGGAGACGGAGAGCAAACAGCATGGCTCTGAGATACAGGTGACAAGGGATTTAGGAAAAGAAGCAGGTTTCGGGTGAAGGATAATGAATTCTCTTCTGGATATGTTGAATTTGAGGTGCCTGTGGGACATCTAAGTGGAGACTTTTTAATACCTATTTGGATCTTGGAGAGAAGAGGTGAGGAGAGAAGTCTGCCCCACGGATGAGGCTTTAGGCTGTGTGAATTAGATAAATAATTCGCTCAATTGCTAGGCGTGGGAATCCACTCCCAGTGGCTGCAGTGAGCAGTATGCATATGGGTTGAACCCTGGAAACCTGTGATCAGTGTGATGAGATGCCTGCTCTTACTTTTTATACTTACCAGGAAGTTTTCCTGTTTACCAGAAAACCACCATCCAGCCATTCATTCACCACCATCTAGCACAAAACAATTGACAACAGATGGTACTCAGTAGTGGACTTGGAGACCAATTAGTCAAATGTGATCATATTGGGTTTAATTCACATTAGGAGTTGGAGAAGAAAGTTTCTGCTCCAGAAACTGTCATATAGGCATTACTATACAAGCAAAATGGTAAAAATTGTGTTTTAAAAATTTATCATTGAGAAATTTAGAAATTTCATCAAAAATTCCAGGCAATCAAAGGCTTCTGGTAATGCATGAGTCACAGGGAAGAGGTACTTCTTCTGCTGGACAAAGGTTGACTGTCTAATGATGAAAAATCATCTTTGCCTCCTCTCCAGTGAACTCTTAAATCCAGTGAGTTGTCAAGCATCAGTAATTTGACCGTATAGATGATTCTTATCTGTCTGTCTCATCCTTTCAATTCTTTGCTCTGGCGCTAATTATCTCAACTTGAGTTTTCACACTAGATTCCTTCCTGCCCTCAAACCATTCTGCACACTACACTGCATTAATCTTTCTAAATCTTCCTGAACTGTACAAAATCCTGGCTGGCTTTCAGGTTTCTCAACAGTAAGCCTCTAACCTGGCTTTCCTGCATCATTCATTCATTCAACCAATATTTCAAATACAATGGCAAAGCTGGAACTTCTAAACACTTCTTGCGTTTTCTTCTATCTGCAGTTTTGGTCTCACTGTTTCTTCTAACATGTCCTTTCTCCACCTTCTTCCTTATCCACCCTCCTTCTCCACTAATCTCTTAGCTATTTTCAACACCCAGCTTATATTCCTCTTTTCTTGGGATATACCTCCTTATCACACTAGTTGGAAATCCTTTATTATTTATTTTTGTTTAGAGACACTCCATTACATAGAATTTACTGTATGCTATTTTGAGGGATTTAGGTAAAAATGTTATTTTCTCCACTCAATATAAGCTCTCCTAGGGCAGAAAAAAATGTTATTTTCTTTTATTTTTGTATCCTGTACAGTGCCTTTGGCACAGTGGGTACTTGTTAAACGATTTGAATACATAACTGACATCATAGGTCATGAACCTTTCTTACTTTAAATTTATCCATTTTGGCATTCTTCAATGCTGCCCCTTCTCCCCCTAGTGTGGCCAGGAGATTATTCTGACAAAGGTTCTCTTCCAAGTCAGTCTTACCCCTCATTTAAGTAATTGAAATCAATTTTTCAAAGAAAATTTATTGAGAGCTTATTAAGCCTCAGACACTATGCCAGGCTCTGAGGTTACAGATCTGAGCAAGAGACAATCCTGGCCACAGAGAGCTCCGTGGTTACAAGTCCTACAATTAAAGCGTGAATGTAATGCTGGGGGATACCTGGGAAGGGAGCTCTAAGTTTGCACCGGTGAAGGTGGAAAAGGATGAACACATCACTTCACGTAACACTTCATTTACTTGCCAATGCAGATGTTTCTTTAACATTTACACAATAGAAATTATTTTTATCATTTATTTATTTTTATTTTTATTTTTATTTTTGAGACAGAGTCTCACTCTTTTGCCTGGGCTAGAGTGCTGTGGCATCAGCCTCGCTCACAGCAACCTCAAGCTCCTGAGCTCAAGCAATCCTCCTGCCTCAGCCTCCCAAGTAGCTGGGACTACAGGCATGCGCCACCATGCCTGGCTAATTTTTTCTGTATATTTTTAGTTGTCCAATTAATTTCTTTCTATTTTTAGTAGAGACGGGGTCTCGCTCTTGCTCAGGCTGGTCTCGAACTGAGCTCAAACAATCCGCCTGCCTCGGCCTCCCAGAGTGCTAGGATTACAGTGCTGGCCACTGCGCCCAGCCCAATAGAAATTATAGAGTACCCAACACCGTGTGTGTGAACTCTGCTAGTCGCTGAAATACATTAATTTTTACACAACTAATAAATATTTGCACAAGATTCAAGAATCTTTAGCTTACTGTCAGACATTATTCTAAGCACTTCACAGATAATATTTCATTGAATCCTCATGACACTTTGTGGGATATATACCATTTTATTAATATATTGATTTTAGAGGTTAAAAAAATTCCTAGTCACAAAGAGAATAAGTTGATTGCTTACAGTTGCATTAATTGGATGGACTGGGATCTAAACACAAGTCATTCTGATTCCATAGCCCATTTTTTTTAAACTATCATATTACACATTCAAAATCATCTTGAAAGACCATAAATTTGGAAAAATTTTGGAAAAATTACCCCAATAATTTGACATTTAAACTTGTAAAAGTTCATTAAGGTATGCCTAAAAAAATGGCCATTCTTTTTTTAGGATAAGAAATAGGTCCAATGTAGTAAAAAAGCATTTATGTGTTACTTAAAGTATGAAACAATCAGTAAACCAAACCCTCCCTGAATTTTTGTAAGGTATAGGTAAACATGGGATTCTTACAGATAAGAGAGGAGAGAACCACCTTATATTTTCATTCTGAAAATAGTCATATTATTTCACCTTATTGTTATATTCAATTCTTATATTGTTCAACATTTAACTTCTGTTCAGAACTGTTTAGGAATAGGCTTTCTGCTTTTGCAAACCTTGAAAATCATTATAATTTCTTGCCTCCTCCCTTAGGTGTAGTTTTGGTGGGAAGGGAGTCTTTAATTATGAACATTAAGTCAAGACTTTCCCATTCAAATTCCAATAGCTCAGAATCCCCCTTTTTTCTCTGACAATCAATTTCTAATAACAATGATTAGTTCTTAATATATGATAGATTTAGAAAATATGATCTTTTCCCTATTTTTTTATTGTGGTAAAATACGTGTAACATAACATACACCATCTTAACCATTTTTAAGTCTACAGCTCAGTGGTATTAAATACACTCATGATATTGTGCAACCATCATCACCATGCATTTCCAGAAACTGACACAATATATCCACTAAACAATAACTTCCCATTCCCCTCTCCCTGCTAGCCTCTGGCAACCACCATTCCACCTTTTGTTTCCATGATTTTGGCTACTCTAAGTCCCTTATTTAAGCGGAATACAATGTTGGTCTCTTTGGGACTGACATTTCACTTAGCATAATGTCCTTGAGGTTCATCCATGTTGTAGGATATGACAGAGTTTCCTTCTTTTTTAATGCTGAATAATATTTCATTGTCTGTATCTATACCTATAACTATATCTACACACACACACACACATTTTGCTTATCCGCTCACCTGTCAATGGACACTGGGTTGCTTCCGTGTTTTGCCTACTGTGAATAATGCTGCTGTGAACACAGGTGTACAAATATCTATTTGAGTCCCTGATTTCAGTTCTTTTGGATATATATCCAGAAGTGGAATTGCTGGACTACGTGGTAATTTTATTTTTAAATTTCTGAGGAACATCCACACTCTTTTCCATAGGGACCGTACCATTTTACATTCCCACCAACGGTGTACAAGCATTTCAATTACTCCACATCCTGAACAACACACAATATTTTTTGTTACTTTGATAGTAGCCATCTTGACTGGTAAGAGGTAGCATTTCATTGATGTTTTGTTTTGCATTTCTCTAATGATTAGTAACGTTGAGCATCTTTTCATGTACTTATTAGCCATTTGTGTACCTTCTTTGGAGAAATGTCTGTTCAAGTCCTGTGTTAGTCCGTTTTATGCTGCTGTAAAGAAATGCCTAAGGCTGGGTAATTTACAAAGAAAAGAGGTTTATTTGGCTCACAATTCTGCAGGCTGTACAAGAAGCATTGCACCAGCATCCACTTCTGGTGAGAGCTTCAGGGAACTTCAGGGAGCTTCCGATAAAGGTGGAAGGCGAAGAGGGAACAGGCATGTCACAGGACAAAGGAAGGAGCAAGAGAGGGAGGTGGTGCCAGGCTCTTCTACACAACCAACTTTCATGTGAGTTAACAAAGTGAAAACTCATTCATTATCTTGGGGAGAGCACCACCCGTGAGGGATCTGTCCCCATGACCCGAACGCCTCCTACCAGGCCTTACATGTAACACCTGGGGATCCAATTTCAACATGAGATTTGGAGAGGGCCAAACATCCAAACCATATCAAGTCCTTTACCCATTTTTGAATTATTTGTCGTTGCTGAGTTTTAAGAGTTCTGTATGGATTATGGATATTCATTCCTTATCAGATATATGATTTGCAAATATTTTATCTTATTCTCTGGTTTACCTTTTAACTCTGTGGATAGCATCTTTTGATGCACAAATTTTTAAATTTTCATGAAATTCAATTTGACTGTTTTTTATTTTGTTGCCTGTACCTTTGGTGTCATATCTAAGAAATCATTTCCAAACCCTATGTCATGAAGCTTTTATCCTATGTTTTCTTTTAAGAGTAGATATAGTTTTAGGGCTTACATTTAGGTCTTTGATCAATTTTGAGTTAATTTTTGTATATGGTGTTAGGTGAGAGGAGTCCAAATTCATGCTTTTGCATGTGGATATTTAGTTTTCCCAGCACCATTTGTTGAAAAGACTGTCCTCTCCTCATTGAATTGTTGTGGCACCCTTGCCAAAAATCATTGACTATACATGTGAGGGTTTATTTCCGGACTTTCTATTCTGTTCCATTCATCTATATGTATGTCTCTATGTCAGTACCACACTGTTTTGATTGATATAGCTTTGTAGTAAGTTTTGAAATCAGAAAATCTGAGTCCTTAAGCCTTGTTCTTCTTTTTGGATTTTTTTGGGTATTCAGGATCCCTTGAGATTTTATGTGAATTTTAGGATGGGTCTTTTAGTTTTTGCAAAGAACATTCTTGGAATTTTGATAGGGTTTGTATTAAATCTGTATATCACTTTGTGTATTACTGACATTTTAACAGTATTAAGTCTTCCAATCCATAAACATAGGATGTGTTTTTATTTATTTATGACTTTCATTTCTTTCAGCAATAATTTGTATTTTCCACTGTACAAGTGTTTCACTTCCTTGGTTAAATTAATTCCTAAGTATTTTATTCCATTTGATGCTGTTGTAAATGAAATTGTTTTCTTAATTTCCTTTTGAGATCGTTCATTGTTAATGTATAGAAACGTAACTGATTTTTGTGTGTTGATTTTGTATCCTGACACTTTGCTGAATTCATTTATTAGTTCTAACAGTGTTTTGTGTGAAATCTTCAGGGTTTTGCACATATAAGATCATGTAATCTGTGAACAGAGATAATTTTGCTTCCTCCTTTACCATTTGGATATATTTTACTTCTCTTTCCTGCCTAATTGCTCTGGCTAAAATCTGGTACTGTGTTGACTAGAAGTGATGAAAGCAAGCATTCTTGCCTTGTTCCTGTTCTGAGAGGAAAAGCTTTCATTCTTTCACTATTGAGTATGATGTTTGTTGTAAATTTTTCATATATGATTTTTATTATTTTAAGGCAGTTTTCTTCTATTTCTGGTTTTTTTGATTTTTTTTATCATTAAAGGGTATCAAATTTTGTCAAATGCTTTTTTGTCGTCAATTGAGATAATCATGTGTTTTTTACTCTTCATTTTGTTAATATGGTATATTATTAATACATTTATTAATTTGCATATATTAAACCATCCTTGTATTCCAAGAATAAATCCCACTTGGTTATGATGTATAATCCTTTTTCTATGTGGCTGAATTTGGTTTGCTAGTATTTTGTTGAGGATTTTTATGTCAATGTTCATAAGAGATATTGATCTTTAGCTTTATTTAGCTTTATTTTCTTGTAGTGTCTTTATACCAGTTAACCAAGAATACATTTGGGGCTTAAGTGAATAACTTAATTAAAAAGGTCCTTTTTTTTTTTTTTTTTTTTTTTTTTTTTTTTTTTTTTTTTTTTTTTTTTTTTTTTTTTTTTTTTTTTTTTTTTTTTTTGAGACAGAGTCTCACTCTGTTGCCTGGCCTAGAGTGCCATGGTGTCAACCTAGCACACAGCAACCTCAAACTCCTGGACTTAAACAATCCTTCTGCCTCAGCCTCCCAAGTAGCTGGGACTACAGGCATGTCAGGTAATTTTTTCTATATATGTTTTTAGTTGTCCAGCTAATTTCTTTGTATTTTAAGTAGAGACAGGGGTCTCACTCTTGTTCAGGCTGGTCTTGAACTCCTGACCTCAAGCGATACTCCTGCCTCGGCCTCCCAGAGTGCTAGGATTATAGGCGTGAGCCACTGCACCTGGCCTGTTTTAAAATCTTTGTCTAGTAGGTCTGCCATCAGGTCTTTTCCAGGGACAGTTTCTACTGTTTGATTTTTTTCTTTCAAATCAACCATCTTTTTCATTTTGTGTGTGTGTGTGCCTTATGATTTTTTTAAATTGAAAACTGGACATTTGAATCTAATAATATGATAATTCTGGAAATCAGATTCTCCCCTTTCCCTTTCTGTTATTTTTGTTATTGTTGTAGGCTTTCTCTGAACCAAGAATCAGTCTGCAGTGTAAACTTAATGTCTTCTCAAATCTTTTCTGAGCCTGTGTCTTTCCTGGGCATGCACAGTCGTTTTCTAATTTTCCTCATATATGCAGTTGCTTTTGAATGTCCTAGTTTTTCATGGTCTGGCTCCCAGAATGGGAAAAGGAGAAAAATGTAGGATGGGGGATGATGCTGGCACTTTAAATCTTATGGAAGTCACTTCAGCCAGAAGGGGAGAGGCTTGCAAAAATGGGAGGAGATGCGACAGCAATGGCTACCTGCCTTTTTGTCTGCACCTTTGTGATCAGCAGCAATAATCAGTGATCAGAGAACATACCGCTGATACTTGAAAGACAGGGTGCTTTTTGCCCACCCTGATTCCCACAAGCTGCTTCTGCAACATGTGTACAGCTGCCTGCTATGGAGCTGGGGGTGGGCTCTGGGTAGATGCTACTGTGCTAATTGCTGAAATTGACTAAAATTACCTGAAATCATCTATTATGATCTAAGTGTTTGTGTCCCCTCAAAATTTATATGTTGAAACCTAATCCCTAATGCAATAGCATTAAGAGGTGGGGCTTTCAGGAGGTTATTAGGTCTTGAGGACTCTGCCCTCACAGATGGGATTAGTGCCCTTATAAAAGAGAGAACTTGTTTGCCCCTTTCACCATGTGACTATACAGCAAGAAGGTTCTGTCTATGAGGAAGCGGATCCTTACTAGACACCATTGGCACCTTGATCTTGAACTTCCCAGCCTCCTGAGCTGTGAGAAATAAATTTCTGCTGTTTGTAAGTTACTCAGTCTAAGGTATTTTGTTATAGCAGCCCAAGCAGACTAAGATATCACCCAAGCTTTCCTTGAAAGTTGAAATCCTGCAATAGACTGCAGAGTTCCAAAATAGTTACATCAGACAGATTCTGCTGATGAAGTTGTTGTCTAGGTGGGAGACAGATCCCTTATGTTTTCTATTTTGCCACATTTTTAGAACTTTCTTAGGAAATTTGATTTTATTTTATCAGATGTGAGAGTAATTGGACCTTGCCACTTGTTTCAGGATTTTTAAAATCGGTTCCCTCTGGAGTTATCAGATCCTAGAATCTGAATTTCCTTTTTTTTTTTTTTTTCCAGACATTCAGAGTATAGGTATACACCACCATGCCTGGCTAATTTTTCTATTTTTAGAAAAGACAGGCTCTTGCTTTTGCACAGACTGGTCTCAAATTCCTGAGCTCAAGCAATCCTCCCACTTTGGCCTCTGAGAATGTTAGGAACATAGGCATGAGCCACCATGCCCAGCCTGAATTTACTTTATCTTTTAAACCACAATGTTATCGTATTTATTTATACCAAGAAAGAGAGATGCCAAGTGGCCCAAAATACCCACATTGTTTATTCACTGTTTTATCTTCATAAGAGGTAAGCTTGCTTCACAAATAAATTTAAAAATAAGCAAGTTAATTGGTAGATTATCAAACAGTATATACATTACAAAGAACTATGTATTTAGATAAATTTAGAAAGCCTACGAAGTGTATATCGAATTGTTAACAGTGGTTACTTTTGGAGGTTGGGATTATAAAAAGACTTCCATTCTCTCTATTTTTAATTTTTTTGAAAAAATCTTGTATTATCAGAGAAAACTCTTAATATACATATTTACATTTTGAAAAAAATTCCTACTGACTTTGATCGGAATAAAGGGAGCTGGATGACCTTGAAAGAGAGTGTCATTCAACACTGGTCGTCTTAATCTTCCCCCTTCAAATGGAGCGGGTTAATTGCCGTGTGCGCCAGAATGCTCTCTCCTTTGGTCATATTTAGTATATGCCTGACATATGGATGGATTCAAGCTTTCTTTTTTGAATCCCCTTTATCAGTTACCAAGTTTCATCCTAGAGAGCGTTCACAACCCACCTAGCATATGGTGGATGTTCAATAAATGTGTTAGCTGAATGATGGCATGATGACATTGACACACTTTCACACGTCATTCTCAGGTGGACATCAGTTGTCTCATCCTTGTCGGTTGTCCACTGAAAGATTGGGTTATATTAATACTTGGGAGACTTAATGCATCTGTTGTTTGTTTATTCTTATATCTATTTTTAATATTTGGAGATACAAATTTATTTTAGGGTCTCCAACACTATATCCACTTAATGCAGGGGACGTCATGTACATTTGAGAAAAGCCACGTACCAGGACCTCCAGTAGCTGATAAACATTCTGGGGCAGAAAACATGGCCCTAAGCTGATGTGGAAGATCAAAGTCACTAGCAGAGCTGCTGGGCATCACCCTCTCAAGTCTTGACAGCTGTGGGCTTTATTGTACTTGGAATGCTAACAAAAAGTAAACTACTTCCATGAGAAAAAACATCATTAAAAGTGTATTATAACCAGAGATGAGGTTTGAATTAGAGGGAGAGGAAGAGGAAGAGAAAAGAGAAGAAGGAGAAGGAGGAGGGGAAAATTATGACCCGTATCTCAAAATCTAGGGAGAACTGCAGTTAACATTTCCATGTAAGCCACAGACACACAAAGACACACATAATCACTTCAGCACTTTTTGTAAAATTGGCAAGTGCATGAAACTTGGACAGGACCCAGTCAGTGACAAGCATGTCAAAGTTGTCATAGTCATGAAGCATTGAGGAAGATGTGTTTAACATACAGTAAAATGTAGGCCCAAGGATGAAAGAAGGAGAAAGAAGCAGTTCAGTGAGCAGTATTTCTAGGAGTTGTCAATCTCCCCAGAGTCTGGAAATAGACATCACAGAAGAGAAGGAACTAACTGAGAAGATTTGAGAATATCGGTGGGGAATGAGGCAAGAATAACATGGGCCTGTGATTGGGAAAGTTGAGAGAAGGGAATACTCTGATGAGACAAAATAGATTAAAACTAGGAGCTTTTTAAGATTTTAAAATACAAAGTCTCCTAACTATTAGGTAGAATATGTAAAACATGTATTATTTTTACAATTGATCGTCACGATATGGAGACTGCTTTGAGAGGGGGTCATGGGGTCACTTTAGTCATGGGCATTTTTCTTTGTCACTTTATTTCTTGGCGCTGCTCTGTGTTACATAACCTGTATGCTCAGCACAATTCT
>RJWJ010000471.1:0-229734 GCA_004363605.1 Indri indri
TATATTTTGGAGATAGGGTCCATAAGACCTGGTGTTTGATGAGAGACAAACACCAAGAGGGTGAAGAAGCAGGAGGAAAGAGGTGTAACACTGAGGCTTTCGGCTTGCGCAACCCCATAGGTGGGACGGGGAGCGGGGGAGCTATTGTACTGAGATGGGGGACCAGAAAGAGAAAAACAGGGGGACCAAGGCTTCGGCTGAAGGCTTGCTAGTCCGAGGTATTTAGGAACAGTGCTAAGTGCAGGGGATTAGATAGGAGTCTGGAACTCAGAGGAAAGCTCTGGGCTAGAAATATAAATTCAAGTCATCTGTGTACGATCAAAAGACTTTCACCAAGGTCCCCTAGAAAGAGCGTGAGTGAGAAGAAATGAGGGCCCCGGAGGAGAGGCAGCAACCGAGAAGATGGAAGGAAACCAGGCAGTGTGACAGCACCAAGGCATGAGCTTTGAAAAGGGGGAAAGGAAGGCAGCGACTGTGTTGAACGCCACCAAGAGATAAAGCAGAATAACTCGATCCGTACACTGAACAGAAGGGAACATGGCTAGGCTTGAAATTCTCAAGTTCCCTCAAGTTTATAACCAGCACATCAGGATAAATGTGTACGTTAAAATCTCCGTCTGGACAAATACCTGCCAAGTCCGGCCTGAAACCTCTTGTATGCTGAAAATATCCCCAAGATCACTCCCGACCCCAGCGCCTTGGCTGGCTGAGCAACTCTCCACCCACCGGGACAGCCAGGGACAAGGCGCCCAGACACTGTGTCCCAGGCTCTGGGCAGTGGCCCTGCTGCTCTAAGGGCTGCTGGGAGGGGACAGAAATAGCTGCGTAGATACTAGGATCGGTGCTTGCTCTGGAACTCCTAAGAGCACTGGGTGCTGATTAAATTTTCATACCTCCATGGCAGATTTTTCCCCACTTTCTGTTTTTTCCCCTGTGTTGCTTTTTCGGTTGTTATTATTCCTGTTTCAAAAACATAAGTAAAAGAAAACACACTGCAAAGGACTGCTCTTTTCTTGCGTGTGTTTTGGCTTGAGATTTCAGCGCTGCCTTGGGCGTCGCGCTGACTTACAGGAGAAGCATCTGGAAAGTGGAGCACCCAGGCAGGACTGCCCAGCCCCCACCCGCTTCCTCCCCTGTCCCCCTTCTTCTCCGTCTCCCCCTTTCCATGTGGTTCCCTCGCTGCCTCTTCGGGCAGCCTTTTGTCCACGTGAGGCCCCTTTCTCTCCTGTCTCGCACTCTTGCTGCTCATCCCAATTTCTCTCTCTCTGTTTCCTCCTCAGTTGCTCCTGGGTTAAACGCGAATGTACGGCACGCATGCACACACTCAGCATCACTTTCTGTTCTCTCCTCGTCCCCCCTCGCTCAATCTCCGGACAGCTCTCCTTATTTCCATTCTCAGAGGCGAGCTAGGAGTCCGAGAGCCCGGCTTTCTGAGGGAAGACAAATAATTGCCTATCACTTCCTCCATGCTCAGAATGACAAATGGGGCCTTTCTCACCCCTCCCACGCAGGGGGGGTCTGGGGTCACTGTCCTCCCCTTGTTCTACAAATTGGACTTAGAACGGGATACGAGATTCACTCTGGCCTCTGTTAAGAAGCTCCTTGCTAGGTCAGGCGAGGCGTCCCGGGGCTCAGTCCCCACCCTGTGGAGATCGGAGCGGCTCTGGGAGGCCTCCTCCCTCCAGCTAAGGTAGAGGATCGGATCCAGCCGGAGGTTAAAGTGGGGCAAGGTGTGTAGTAAGCACGGCTCTACCTCAGTCCCACGGGCACCGTGACAGGTGACCCAATTTCATCGCAAGTGACAGCAGCTCCCCCTTGTCCATAGGAAGTGGCATCAGAAGCCTGATTACAGGCAGTGTGAAGCCTGGTGCTGGGCAAAGGGAACCTCCTGGGGCCCTGGGGCCACACCCAGCTACTCCACCTCCTCCACTTTCCATTTGCCAGCGTTGGGCCAAGAAAAGTGAAGCCACCTCGGCTCCTGGCCCCACACGACTGCGCGGCCGCCCCTTTCCATGAAAAACATCTCAAGCCTGCTTGGAAGAAGAGTGGGAAGTGCTATGTGTTGTGTTGAGCTCAGCTATCTGGAAGAGGGTAGCGGGGCTGACAGGTGAGGAGCGTCCCCGAAGGCCCACAGTCTGGCGGCGGATGGGACCCCAGTCTGAGACAGAACCAAGGCAGAACTACTCCCCAGCTACGGGCCCCAAGAGGTGACAGAACTCAGACACTGGACATTCAGGCACCATCCACAGGGGTCAACAAGGACCTTCCTTCCCAATCAGGATGAGGCCAGCAAACATAAGAAGCCTGGCCCCCCCTCTTAAAACCAGTGTTTCCAGAATGAGAATGTCTGGCTAGCCCAGTTACCCACGGGGGAGGGCAAAGTGTGGAGGGCACGGGGTCAGAGGGCAATCCCCACGCTTCATTTCAGATAAGTGCTGCAGGCCTTCCACCAGCACCCCTCCAGCCGGGCTGAGGTCCGCAGGCAGGCTGCTGCTAACCCGCCAGAGAGCAGCTCACGTCGCCAGAGAGTCGGGGACGGGGAGACAGGCCGGCAGAGGCAAGAACAGGAGACAACAAGAAATCGGCTCCTCTGTGAGCTATATAGATTATTCCCGGGCAATCAAGACTTCCTCAGTGCAGAGGATCAAAGGTGTGAAATGCTTAATAGCATCTGACCAGTCTTCATGTGTCCCAAACCCTCCAGGACTTTCATCAAAAAGACAGCCCTACTTTAACATTCTCTCTTATGAAAAAAAAAAAAAATGTGTCATGAGCAAAGCCTCCTGCTAGGCATAGTGGGGGTGGGGTGAGGCTGGGGGCTTTTCTCTCCTGGAAATACTAATGACAGTGTTCACACGTGCATGCTTTGTAAGTCAGTTTTCACACACAGCTACTCCCCACAATCTCACAAATCAAAATGTAACACATATGCATGTTAAGCATAAGCATATTCTTTTAAATGGTTATCACAACACTTATTTTGAGACAGTCACAGCATAATCATGAAGAGCACAGACTCTAGAGACAGACTGCTTTGGTTTCCTCAACTGTAAAATGAGGATATAATCTTTCCATCTCAAAGGGCTGTTGGGAAAATTAAGTAGATTTATATCTGTACAGTCCTTAGAACAGCATAGAACGTGTGCCCTGTAAGTGTTTGCTGTCATTCCTCACCCTCGTCCTTACACCACCTAAATATCCCCAAGGACATAAGTGAGATGCTTCCCCACTCTTACGGCCGTTGGTTTTTCTTCCTGGCTTTCAGGTTCACTTACCTCTTGATTCATTGATGGATTCAACCTCTACCCAGAGGTGTTCCGGACTTGCTGTGCCACCAGCCCTGAGCCTGATGAAGGCCTCACGAGGCCTGCCTCATCTCCTCACCCAGCCCCAGCTTCAGATCCTGCAGTTATTTTCATGCCTAAATACGGATCTTGTGGCTCTTCAATGAATGGTTGTTGCTTTTGTTGATATGACCTCAATGAGCGCCTTTGTAGATTCATCTAACCCCAAGCCTGGGATGGTCAGTTTGCCTAATAATACTAAGGATACCCCAGTGTATTGGTCAACGCTGCTAAGGGCAACTGGCTTCTTACACGGTCATACTGTTCTGAGAGCACAGATTAAGTTGCTAAAGGCAGCCGGCCATCTTCTAGGTCACCAGAGGACCTGGTGCAAAGGCCAGGGGAGTAACAGTAACCATGACAGATGCAGTGCATTGGTGTCCCCTCATCCCCTGAACTCACGCTCTGTCGTGTACTCATCCAGAAAATATGTATTAAACACAGGTTGAGCATCCCAAATCCAAAAAGTTGACATCCAAAACTTTCTGAATGCCAACATGGCATGCAAAGGAAATGCTCGCTGGAGCATTTCAGATTGCAGATTTTCAGATTTGGGATGCTCCATTGGTATAATGCAAATATTAAAAAATCTGAAATCTGAAATACTTCTGGTCCCAAGCACTTTGGATAAAGGATATTCAACTTGTCCTTATCTTGTGCCAGGTATTGACCTGAGCAGCAGCTGTGTGTGACATGAGTGAAATATACACTGTGGTAGGTGGCGGTAAGTTCTCTGAGGAGATATAAAGCTGCAAAGGAGTTCAAGAGTACTGGGAAGGGGGGGTCCTATTTTAAATAGGGTGGTCAGGAAAGGACTCACTGAGTGAAGACCTGAGGAGGAGAAAGAGTGAGCCCACCCTGGTAACAAGGGAAGAACATTCCAGCAAGAACAGCACAGCAGCGAGGCTCTTTCCATCACGAGCATGCCTGACGTGTCATCTGCAGCTAGAAGGCGGCAGTGCTGGGCCAGAGGAAGGTGGCGGAAGAGCAGACTGCGTAGGGCCCTGTTGACCCTGGCAAGAGCCTTGGCTTTTACCCAGCTGCAGGGGAGGAGCTACTGAAGAACGGAGGACGGCAGACCCCAAACAGAACAGACTCGGACTGAAGAGCTTCCTCCACACCTGTGGCACTACCTGTCCTACACCTGCAGCTAGCCCATTGGCTGGAGGCACGCATTCCTGATTTCATCCCCTCTGGCAAAGCAGCCCCCGTCACAATCAAGAAACTAGTCCCAGAGCACATTATTATCCTGATAACTTCCTAAGAGGTGCAATAACACTAAATGTGGGCTTAATTCCAGAACAAATAGCCCCGAGGAAACCCCCAAGTTCTCAGGGCTTTAGTCATAGGCCCACTGCAGTGCTAATACACAGTGAGTTGTAGTTCAGTCTTTTGTCCTCTTCTCCATCTACACCTTCTTCCTATGGGACACCGGTTAATCCCAGGACTCTAAATACCATTAATAAATTGATGATTCTCAAATGGGTGTCTCCTGCCCTAACTCGGCTCCAGACCCACATGTCCACCACTCACTCATCATGGCACCTCTTCCTTGGACATCTGACAGACATCAATTAGGCATCTTCAATTTAACATGCCCCCAACTGGACTCTTGACCTTGCCCAACCACCCTGCCCCTTTTCTTGGCTCCCCGATCTTGGTAAATGGCACCACCATCAATACATTAATGAGACCGAGGAGCCATCATTGATCCCTCCCTTCTCCCACCCGACATTCAACCCATGAGCCAGTTCTTACTGCTCCACCCTCAAAACACATCCCAATCTAATCACTGCTCAGAACCCCCCGCAGCCAGCTGCCTGCCTCCACCCTCCACTCTTCTGTTTTTTGTTTTTTTTTTTCTTGGAGACAGAGTCTCACTCTGTTGCCTGGGCTAGAGTGCCATGGTGTCAGCCTAGCTCACAGCAACCTCAAACTCCTGGGCTCAAGCGATCCTCCTGCCTCAGCCTCCCAAGTAGCTGAGACTACAGGCATGCACCACCATGCCCAGCTAATTTTTTCTATATATATTTTTAGTTGTCCGATTAATTTCTTTCTATTTTTGGTAGAGACGGGGTCTCGCTCTTGTTCAGGCTGGTCTCGAACTCCTGACCTCGAGTGATCCTCCCACCTCAGCCTCCCAGAGTGCCAGGATTACAGGCGTGAGCCACTGCGCCTGGCCCTGCCTCCAACTCTTGCCCCAGCATGGCCAGTTCTCCACACAGCAGGCAGAGTGATCTTTCAACATTTATCAGCTCTTATAACTCATCTGTTCAAAGCACTTCAAAGATTTAGCTATCTGATGGACATCACACTCAAAATCAAATCCAAATTCCTAAGCAGGGTCAACAAGGTCCAACCTGATCTGGCCCCCACACTCTCTGGCCTCTTGCCCTTTGCAGTTCTCCAGCCTCCCTTGCCTTCTTGCTGTTCCCTGAACCTGCCCAGCAATCACTCTGGGTCACTGCACTTGCTGGCCCTCTGTCTGCAATGCCTTCCCCGGTTAGCCCAGGGCCCATTCTCTCACTTCATGCAGACATCTGCTCAGATATCACCTCCTTCCCAGTCACCCCATCTGAACTACACTGCTTATTTTTTAAAATTATTTAATATCTGTCTTCACACTGGAATATAAATTCCAGAAGGACAGGGATTTTGCTTGTTCACTGCTATATCCCTAAATCCTAGCACAGTGCCTAGTTATAATAAGTGTTCAACAAATATCTGTGGAATGAAAAAAAAAGTAATTGGAAAATACTAGCAAATGTGCTGCATTTAATATAGGCTTCGTGTTTTTACCCAGCATAAGAAAGCTCCCTGCTAATAGCCTTATCCTATACAATTAATTTTTTACTCCATCCATCCAGTAATTCACCAGATTTTTTTCTGAGCATCTACTATATGCCAGACAATACATAAGGTTCTGGAAAGAGTCATCAAATAATAGGCATCCCTGCCCCTATAGAGTTTACAGTGTAGTTAACAGAGCAGAAACTTAACAAATAATCATAAAAACACACACACAAAAGGTGGTAAATGGTATGAAGGAAAAGATAAGAGTGTGATAAGAAATTACACCAAGGGGCTCCCAATTTAGACTGGGGTCAAGAGAGGGCTCTCTCTAAGGAAGTGACAATTAAGCTGAGACTTGAAGGACCAGTAGAATTTGGCCAATGCAGAAAGGGCGGGAACAGTGTGGTTATAGTTAGGAAGTGGGAAGAGCCTAGATGGCCAGAGATCACAGTGGCAGGAGCACCCTGAATGGAGGGGGCCGGGGCATGACACAGAACAGAAAAGCAGGCAAGGGACAGATTTCAAGACTACATATTGCCACCCTAAAAAATTACGAGAAACAGGAGAAGGATGAACTCAGGATCGCTAGACCCATTCCCACATTTGAGCCCTAAGGGGCACTGCCAAGAGCCTGACACAGGTCAGTGTCGAACAAAAGGACATGCAGAGGAATCATTGAAAATATCTGGTAATGAGACCCGTCTCCTGGCAGGAGAAACTCAGTAGATATTAACGGACACTCAAGGTCCTTTGTCATTTGCCCCTAATCTCCTCTCCAGTCTCATCTCCAGGCATTTTGCACCTCACGCCTTTATGGTGGGCACTTCTAGAACATGGGATATGAATGTCGTACCTCCACCATGCTTCCGCTCAGGTCATCCCCTCTCCCACCTGCCTTTCCCATCCACCTGGCGAAATTCTCTGCATCTCTGTGAGGTTTCCCTATGAAGCCTTTCTGGACCTCCTCAGACAGAACACTGGCCACTGTCTTTATGCACCACGGTACTTGGTCCTTAATTCAAAGAGACGGTAACTTTATCAGGCGTCCACTGAACACAGTCTGTCTTCTCTCCCTCAGGGGAGGAACAAAGGCTCTTCTATCGTTCAGTGCCTGGCACATGCCCTGGCAATTAGTGGGCACTCTCCTTTGGTGTGTGAGTTCTGTTGACCTGGACTGCCCAAATCCCCCACCTTCTCCTCTCCCATTCTGCTCCTACTGACAGCAGCCAGGAGGAAAGAGCCCGGGCTTTCCTAGCTTGACAAGATCGGTTCCAACTGCACTTTCCACCTGAATAGCTGTACGACCTTGGGCGGGTGGCTTAACCTCCATGTGCCCTGTCTGCCTCATTTGTGAAATGAGCACTGCCAGAGTCTCCTGCAAGGCTGCCGGAAGAGTTAGAGGTCACACACGCGAGGGGCCCAGCACAGTGCCTGGCACACAACAGGCACAGGATAAATGTGGCTAGTGTGTTTATACACATGACTTCTGTCTTTCACCTCTTTTCAGCGTTACTTAACATTCAAAGAGATCCCACCAAGGTGTGCTTTGTGCGGACCGAGGAAAGGGAACACAAAGGGAAAGACAAAGATACACGATGGGAGGAGAGCTATGCTCCCTCGCGGGAGTGGTGACGTGGCAGACTGAAGCCATGGGAAGCCAGATGACTGAACGATGGAGAGATGGCGCCTTTCTCCTCTCAAACCAACCTCTGCTCACTACTGAACTGCCATGATGGCGAAAGCCACAGAGGGGCCAGGTCCCGTGGAGGTCGTGAGTGCCTCTGAGTGCCAGAGTGGGTCTCATAAAAGGGATTGGTTGCCACGGCAGTGGAGGATATGGCAGTGGAGGATATGTAAGCTGGTCGTGGAAATTAGAACAGGAATTTAATTAAACCAGGGGAGGAATGAGCGATGGGAGATGACTAAGGCCCCAGGACATTTCCTTCCTTCGAGGGGGGGGGTGGGGAGGCGAGGAGGCAGGACAGAGCTGGAACTCACCACCCACACTCTGCCCCTCAGCCCCACTCTCCTCCACACCCCTTACCACGCCTCCTGGGCATCCTCCTTCCTCCTTTTTCGGATAGCTGGGCCCCTACCCCAAAACCAGCCTTGCGCAGAGCTCACCCTCAGGACATATGTGCTGCTGACTCATCCTCCCGGCTTGTAGGGAAGCTGGAAACTTTTAATTCCCCAGTTATCATCTTTTCTTGTTCTTTCTACTTCATCTTGCTTCATGCTATGAATTATGTACGGTACTTCTGGTACTCAAGAAAGACCCTTTATCAAATCTGTGCAAAAGAGAATTCATGAGTGATTTGGATCAACCAAGAGTCTCTTATGAAATGACAAAGAGTTACCCAGGCCTGCAGGGACTCTGAGCTCAAATACGCACACGCACGCACCTGTGCGGGGCCGGGGCACTGCTCTCGGGCTATGAGACTCCCCCGCTCCCCCCCACCCCCACCGAAACCTCATTCGGATAGAGTGACAATAATATGCACTGGGGACATTCTTCCTTTATGTCTGCCCTCCGTTAGGCAGCACAAGGCCAAGGCAGGTTGGGAAGCATGTGACCATGACAGGCAGGTGGAGAAGCGGGCAGCTCCCTTCCGGGTAGGGTAGCTGGCTTTGTGCAATCTGCAGTGCTAGGCTATGCCTTTGTTTTTTTAATGTATACATTGTAAAACAACAAGATATGTCTACTGGAGGCTGCTTCCCAAATGCCTGAGACACAGTAAGCGCTGCAAGATGCCCCAGCAAAGGGGCTCCGTGTCTACAAGCCACAGCACACCCTGCCTTGCGCTAGCGAAGGGAGGGAAAAAAGCCACGTTATGTTTCTCTTGGCCCCTTTCTCTCCATCTCCTTGGCCCAAACTCCCATCTTTCTCCCTCCTCACTGCCCACTTCTCCACTTGCTAAAGGCACCGAGATCCAGTTTAAGTAACCTACTTTGCAGTTTATTTAGCTCTAGACAGAAGTCGTAAGACAAATGCAATAAATAACCTGGGTACGAAAGAGAGGCCCGCGCCCTCCCTCTCGCTCTGTCACCCACATGCACACACAGCCCAAACACCGGCGATTACTCTCCGCGGTAACCTTTCCCAGGCACAGCGTGCGGGTAGGTACAGCGCGGGATGGCAGGTGAGGCTTGTGTTCCAGGGTGGACTGAGGTCCTAGAGGGTTGACCAAGACAGCTGGCTCCATAAGTCAACGGCATCGGTGGTCCCAAGCCCTGGCCAGGGAGCGTTATCTTGGTGACTGAGCCATGGGAGCCTCTCTGCTACCTGGTCAGGTGGCGTGCTCCCTGCGGGGCTGTGTCGTACCATTCCGGTGCGCTCTGCTAAGGAAGAGGAACCTGTCACGGAGAGAGGAGAGTGGGAGCTCCAGGGAAGGGGAGGAAGGAGGGGAGAGACAGGCCTGCTTGGAAACACCGGGAGAAGGCAAGCTTGCGACGGAGCTCTGGCAGCCTGGCTGACCATGCCAGCCCCGCCCGTGTCTGGGGAACACGTGCTGCCAAGAACTTGAACGTGTGCAGGGGACAAAGGCGGGGTGTGCTCACCTGGGCATGCGTGTGCCTGCTGCCCTTCAGGGCTTGCCTTTCCTTCCAAATTGTTAAGGCCGCTGGTGGCATCTGTGAGAGGTACCCCAGGGGCCAGTGGGGGCCACACCGGAATCGTTCATATAAGGATAGTGTCACGGAGTCCCCTGGGAAAGGACTCAGGCTGCCGCACTCCCTTTTCTTTCTGCTCCACCTGGAAATCTGCAGTTTTTATACAAACTCCTCAGGCAGCGGTGGCTTTGTTTCCCATCATCAGCGAAACGGTTGAAAAGGTCATGGTATTAGGATGCTTTGCGCACAAAAGAAAGAGAAATATCCTGACAGTATTTTGAATATACATTCTACCTTTCTTCCAAGGGACGCCATCGACCACATCTGTCAAAACATGTTTAAAGATGGTATGTGAAAATCTGCATTGTAAGTCTCAATAATAGAAAGCCTCCTAACATAAACGTTCACAGCCTAAAAGGATCTTTATAATGCCTTAAATTTATAAGGCACATCTCTATACACAAAGCACTCTCGCACATATATTTTTATTTCATTCTTACAACCATAGTGTGAACTAAGTACAGACTGGGTGTTTTAAATTAACAGAAGAGGAAAATGAGTCTCACTGAGGACACGTGACTTGCCCAGGATCATTGCAGGGTCAGGGAGAGTGGATAAGAAACAGAATCTGGGCTCAAACACGTCTTCTGAGTATAATCCAATGTCTAATACTACCTATTCCTTACAGTACTCACTGTTTCAGCCTAATTGGTTTTCTAAGATACTCATTCTTCAGTGACAGGTCACATAAGTACTATTAGGTTATTAAGTATGAAATGTCCAATTTCCTTGAGTACTAAGACAATTGATATCTCTGACATTTCACTTTGACACTTCCTGTTTTATTTTTATTACGAAGGTACATCATTCTTTCAAACGCATGGTTTGGCTTGTGACTATCTTTCAAACTTTTTTAGAGCAATTTCCATGAAACCACGGATAAGTTGAAACTTTGTGTTATTTTCAGATATGAGTTCTGTCATGGAACCAATGCAGTGCAGACAGCTCGAAATATCAATGAAGTGTTTGGGAAGGATGTGGCTAATGAAAGCACAGTACATCCATGGTTTGAGAAATTCCATTCTGGTGATTTTAATCTTGAAAATGAGCAATGTGGGTGACCTGAGACCAAGGAGGATAATGATGAGCTGAAACTGTAGTGGAAGTGAATGCATCTCAACCTACGCATGAATTAGCAGCAAAATTTGATGTTACTATTCCAACAATACTGGACCATTTGAAACAAATCGGCAAGGTAAAGAAGCTGGATAGATGGGTACCGCATGAATTAAATGAGCATCAGAAGAGACATCGTCTCGAAGCTTGCCTTTCTTTGTTGTCATGACGTAAAGGCAAATCATTTCTACACTATATTGTTACATGTGATGAAAAATGCATTCTTTTTGACAATTGCAAGTGTTCAGCACAATGGCTGGATAAAGACAAAATGCGGAAACACAGTCTAAAACCAAATATTCAACAAAAAAAGCTAATGGTGTCTGGTGGTCCAACACTGATATTATCCACTGCAGCTTCATGAAACCTGGTCAATCGATTACAGCGGATGTCTACTGCAACCAATTGGATGCAATGATGGGGATTAAGCAGCCAAAATTGGTCAACGGAAATAGGCCAATTCTCTTACAAGACAACAATTGACTACATGTCCCACAAACAACACTGCTCAAACTATAGCAGCTGGACTTGGAAACTCTCTGTCATCCACTGTATTCACCAGACCTTGCACCAACTTCTTCCAGGCTTTGGACCACTTCTTGCAAGGAAAAATATTCGATTTTCAACAAGCTGTGGAAAATGCCTTTTCATGATTTCATTGCCACTCACTCTCTAGACTTCTTCACTGCTGGCATAAACAAGCTACCATTAAAATGGCAAAACTATATCGATAGTTTGGGTACATACTTTGATTAATTGTACTGCTTCTTGTTTGAGATATAATAAACTAAACTTTTGATTCAAAATCAGACATTTCACATTTAATGACCTAATACTAATTTATCTTAAAAATTAATGTAAAAATTTCAATGTCACTAGAATAGAAAAAAAACCCTCAAGCATTAAACTGCTAACAGCAATATTATGCATTCAAAAGTAAATTATTTATATTAATATAATATTAATAGATTATATTAATCTATTATATAGATAAAATCTGTATTAGCATAGATTTATTTTTAGCTTCCACAGATCACAAAATTTTCACAAAACAAAACCAAAACAATTTGGGCTTGCATTGGGGTTGCTAACTTTTTATTTTTCCAGGAAAGGACATTAACATTTTAAATTTTTAAATTCAATTCCAAGTTGAACAACTAATAGTTTCATGAAAAACTATATTGCCATTATTTTCTCATGATGCCAGTCTGGTGAAAACTTTCAGGAACACTGCCGCAGATGCATGTCAGGTCTGCCCTAACACAAGTGGTGAAAAGTCCTAAAGTACGTTAGAATTTGGAAGCAGCTGCAACATCAGCACTTCACCAGTTATTCAGAGATTATGCAAGTTAGCAAGAACTGGTGTTAACACTTAAAATCCCATTTTTGCACCAAATATGGGTATGTTCTTCAATATGTACATAATATGAACAACACAATATTTCTAAGCAAGAACAGAAGACATGAAAGCACCCAGAACACGGAACAGACTTACTGCAAACATGCTAAGGAACAGACAACATAATAGTAGCATTTGCCATACATGTCCCTGAAACAACCAGACACCCTCTCTGAGTGAGCAAAAAAATCCAAACTTGCTCACTCAGCAAAACTGAGTTTATAACTGCACAGCTCATATAAGCAAAAAGTCATAACAAGGGCACTCACATAGTGAGGGATGAATGTATTTTTCAAAGCACTTTCACATGCTTTATCTCATGTCACTGTTACAAGGTTCTTTTGAGGTAGAAACAGTAGGCAGTATTGCCCCCATATTACTGACGACAAGACTGATGCAAGTTTATTTATTCATCTATGGAATACTTAAGAGAGGTCAAACATTTTGCCTGCAATCATGGAGCTTGAGGGGATCCAGAGGCCGTTCCCTTATCCACAGAGAAAATGCCAAATCCGAAGCTGATGTGAACAAAGGTGAAAAATGGAGCTTGGTAAAGGTCTAAGTCAAAGGTATATTCACCTACAAAAGTGACTCAAGTAACAAAATCGTGGGGACAGGCCAGGGGCAGAGATAAGAAAAACTTCAATTTAGGGGCTGCACTTGGTCACACATCAGCACCAAAGGCAGGGCATGCTTTATGCCTTTTCTTCATTCTGTTCCAAAGTCCTAATCATCTCTCAGACTGCCTACATACGGGTCTCTTTAAAGGCATTCCAGGTTCCAAGCCAAGGAGGCCAACTGCGGCACAGAAATAAACTGCTAATTACAGGCAAACCCTCTGTAAACACTGAAATGAATTACCTTTACCCCACTTTTGACTGGCCTTCTCTTTTCTCTACCTGTTAAGGGAGAGGGAGCTGAGCTGGACTGAAGCGGGAAAAGCAGAGTCTGGAGCAGCAGTGGTGACAGCCACCGCCTGCACTGGCCATGTCCCTGCTGACGGCAGCTCACCTGCCGGGAACAGAACCTGTGCTGCATCTCCCCATGGCCCGGCCGTCTGGAAGCCAGGGTGTCTTTGGTGGGTTCCTGCAGCTACTGTGTGAACTGAGTTCATCGACGGATATTTACTGAACACTTAACCAGGTCCAGGGTACTGTGGTTGATGCCGGAAGACAGAACAACACGCAGATTAGGAAGAGGGACAGAAACACCCAAAAGACAACTAATAACACAGGGAATCTGGGGAAAGTACCCAATGAATGCTAGTGACATTTACGTCTGGGGAAAAAAGCTCAGAGGAAAGATCTCCTCTCCCTTGAATTTCTCAAGGATAGCTGGAGAAGGCTCTGCGGAGGAGGTGGCACCAGAGTTGTGGAGGTGATTCCAAGAACACAGATTCAAGATTGGCAGAGATGCAAACAGAAGGTACGGTGTGGCTAGACTGAGAGAAAGGGATAGTCTGAGAGGAGCAGATTTGTACAGGGGGCCAGGGGAAGAAGATGCTGTCCTTGTCTACTCCAGATGAATGGTTTTAACTTTTTTTAAATAATAATTTCTAACATCACAGTGCTATATGCCAGGCACGAGCCAGGGGCTTTAATCCATGTTATCTCATTTAATTCTTACTCTAGGTAGGTACCTTAATTAACCTCACTTTACAAATGAAGAAACAATGGCACAGAAGATTAAATAAGGTGCCCAAGTCCCGCAGGTAGTAAAGATGGGACCGGGATTCCTAACCACTATGTTATAGCACCTCTAGCATTAGAAATCTTTTTCTTCAAACAAGATCTTCATCAGGATGTCAATGCGTAAAACTTACAAAGGGACATGTTTTGGCATAAGTGCATTTTTTATACTTAATATAAATATCTTCATAATGCAGAACATTTATATAATATCGCTCAAAAAATGAGGTTGTTTTTAGGAAGATAAAAATTTGAAGCTGGGGTTATAGATGACTGTGGCAGTCTTGAATCAGCTTTGGCATCCAGTTTATTTTTATATTTCATTTTAGTTTCACAGTATTGAGAAAACCTTGAATCATACAGAAAAGTAATAATGTGCTCACTTGTATCACTTTATGTAGGCAAACAAGCTCAGGCCTGATTTAAAAAAAAAAAAAAAGACTAACAGAACTACAAGTTTTCTAATCAATAGCACATTTACACAAAGCTCAAATGAATACAGAGGTGGAGAAGGAGCTTACTCCAAGGATTGCACAAAAAAGGAATTAAGCCAGTATGATCACAGGTGGTCTCCAAGTGTGAAAATTTGGTCTATAACACACTGCTTATGTGTGGCTTTTTAAATTAGTTTTTTTCCTTAATTTTCTATATCCTCAGTTCTACAGGATACCTTTCTCTGCAGTTGAAGGTTGTGCAACTCAGTATATATGAATACACACCATATAGAATGCAGTGGGGGTTCCCCCCCCGAAATATTGTTATTAAATTTTTGATAGCTCTTATAATCGATGGCATCGCAGATTCAAGAAAATGTGGTAGTTAAAAGATATATGTTAATAACAAAATTTCAAACAAACTTTATAGATGCTCCCAAAGACCACCCACAGGTCTCGGCTGACAAATCCCCGATCAGGGTAAAGGCCAGTGGCCTTGGGATGGTCAATGGGGAGGGGAGGGAGGTGCTCAGCAGAGTGCCCTCAGGAGGGTGCAATGAAAGTGGTCCTCTCTCTGACCCTCACAGGTGCTAGGACCCCCGGCTCCTGGGGGTGAGGAAGACTGCGCCCTGGAAGGAAGGGCCCCGATCGGGCTACTGCTTCTCGAGAATAGCGAAACAGGAGAAGCCAAGGGGGATAGAAATCAGAAAGCATCCCAGGTCCTCTGGGACTGGTCTCATCACTGGGTTTTGCATTTTATTTTAAGTGTTGGGATTTCCCAGGACGTCAGACATATTGCAATGCAGATGATAAACCAAAACTGTACTCACCAGTCACATATAAAATCTTTTCCTTGTAATTAGCTCCACTGCTCTGCCTGCCCTGTGAGTACAGAGAACCCCGTTTCCTCTCATGGACAGACAGCCGGCCCGAGGAAGGGGGCGAAAGTGGAAAGTCGGGGAGTGTGGGCTCTCAGGAGTCCTGTAGAAAGGGTTCTCCGAAGTGTAAAGTGGGACCCTAAAAGACACAGCACCTTGGAGGGAAGGGACCCTGTTCAATCCCTTGCTCTCCTTGGAGGGAGCCGAGGTGTAACTGAGGGCATCGGTGTAGGTCAGTAGGGAAAGCCTCAGCTGGAACTTTGCCACTGAGAAAAAGCTGACATCTAACTGCTAGTGTAAAACTTTACATATGCAAAGATATGTAAACCTGTGCATATTGTTTTCAACAGACAGGAAATGAGGATGGGTCTAGGAAAGGGTAGTTAAAAGGAAGTTAGGACTCCCGATCCTTCTCTCCCATCAGCCTTTTAAAGTCAGTTTCTGAGCCTTGTCCCTGAAAAAAAGTAAAAATGTCAAATAGCATCTAACCGCCCAGTAGGGAAGTGATGTCCCCAACCTATCAAAAGGTCTGACTTCTCTGACCAGCAGGCTGCAATCCAGTATCGCTGGCTGCCCTGGAGTCCACTGGCCCTCAAATTCAACAGGCCCAGAGTCTACAGGGCTCTCTACAAGCGCTCCTTAAATGAACCACTCCCAACTCGGCCCTCTCAGAGATCTCTGCTTATACATCTCCCCACAATTCACTATGTCCCATTTGCCCTGTTGTTACGTGACTATGCATGTACCCCTTTCTAGACTCAAGTCCGTACATTAACTCCTTCCTGAGAGCCCACTGTGTGCCAGTCACCGATGTTAGGCAAATATTGAGTAAAGCGCGACATCGCGGAAATCCATCTGGCGGGCACAGGCTGAAGGCAGCGCACCTGCCCCGGTGCCCTCCCGCTGCCCGACAGTGACAGTCATGAGCAGCAGTGGCTCTCAAACCTCAGCGGGGCCTCAGAACCATGAGGGAGCGTGTGGAAAATACAGAGTCCTTCATGCTACCTCTAGAGATGCTGGTCCATCAGAGCCAGGGCAGGGCCTGGGAATCTGAAATCATCCTCATCGATGGACCACACCCTGAGGGCCATGGAAAGAGATTGCTTGCAAGCCATTTCCAGTGAGTGGCAAATGGAGGAAAAAATGAATAGAGATCTCTTGGCTGTCCCTGTGTGCTGGATACTGGCACCGTGCCATCCCTGCTTGGCCGGGAGTCTGAAAGCATCTGGGCTCCAGAGTGATCCGGTGGAAAGTGCCCCAGACGGCCACTGAGTCACCAGCGCACTCCCTCGTCCTAAGGCCTGATGTTGCCCCCGAACAGAGGGATCATAGCCCAAAGCGCTGTGATACGTCAGGCTCCTGGGGGCTCTGGCCACGGACTGGAAATTAAGCCGTGTGTTAGAGTGGGCTGGAAGAAAGGAAAGGAAGCTGGAGCCAGCCTGAGGGCTCTGCACATACAAAAGACCAGGAGAACGGCCTGGCGCGTGGCATGAAATTCAGGCACCGCATCAAGAGGCAAACTTAGCACATTTGGAATGAGCCCAAACACGATGGCATCTCTGGTTGGACAAATGATTAAGAAACCAAGATGGAAATGCAAAGAGTAGGAATAATCTCAGGGTGCGGGCAGCCCTGGATGGGAATATCATGAGCGTGAGAAAGAAAGAAACCCCCAGTTTCTTCCCGGGGGGGAGCAGCCAGGGAGGGGAGGGCTGTGGCCAGGAGGAAGCCACTGCAGGGTTTAGAGAGGACAAGTAACTAGCAGGAGAACAGGCAGCCAAAGGCAGCAGCAGAAGCTGCAACATAAATGTGTTTAAAAAAAGAATTAGACAGACACTCCGCGGAGGAAAACAAGATTACAGAGTACAATGCTAGTGAGGTGGTAGGCGGGACTGGTGGGTTTCAGTCCCCAAATGTTCCCCAAGTCAACATTCTGAATCGAGCTGAAGCAGCCAGGCGCCCCAGGAGTGATGTCACAGAGGGCCCAGAGGTGTGCCGCGCCTTGTAGTCACAGCTTACTCCGCACATGTACAACACACGCACGCACACACACGCTCCTTCTCCTGCTACTGGGGGCCGCGAGAGACCGAATTAGAAACGAGAACATTTGGTTTCCAAGCCCACTTCCTACTTCCCCGATGCAATGAGACGGGTCTCTCTACTCACTCCACAGACTGAATTTGTCCAGCAGACTCAGGAGTCACATTTCGAAAAGGGTCTATAATCCACTTCTTCTCCTCCTTTCTCACTGTCTCATCCCCCTCTTTCCTCTTGACCTAGCCCAATCCCACCGCAGGGTTCCAGTCGCCCTCCGCACCCTCTCTCATTTCACCTGGCAACACTGCTCTGCTAAGAGCCAACTCTCCACCTACTTCGTGCCCGAGCCCACGCGGCTAAATGCGCCCAGAGGAAGGCACACCACGCTCACTGCACTCACTGAAACCCTGTCACCACGAACTCCCGTGGGTCCTTACTGCTGCCCGGCAACCAGATGCATTTCCCTACTCCGCTTACTCCCTCGCGCTCCTAGAAAACAACTTTATACCTTCTCCTCAAATTTCCAGCATCTTCCTCCTCCCGCCCTCAGCGGATGCCCTTACTTCCTGTTTCACTGGGAAAACGGAAGCAATAGGAAGAGAATTTCCACCAGCTTCCGACTCCACATCTACCCACGGACCACCCCTGCAGCTACTGCTCTGCCCTCCCTCCTCGTGCCCTGGGTGAACGAAGGCAGCGCCCACCTGAGCCAAGCCCCCCACCTTGCTCCAGAGCACCCCCCACATCTGCTCAAGGAGACGGCTCCTCTGATTTTCCTCCCTCTCCTTCATCCGCAGTGATTTTATCTCAAATGGATCATGCCCATCAACACGTAGATGGCATTTCTTCCGTCTGCCCCATCCTTCTCTGATTCTTTTTCAAACAAAATTCAACACGACGATCTGTGCTCGCTGTTTCCAGCCCTCTCTGAAACCCTCCCCCCTCCACTCAAACTGCTCCCGGCACCGGGAGGTTCTCGGCCCTCACCTCGCCTGTCCCATCTGCAGCGTTCGACTCAAGGGAGCAAAGCATGCACCTAAAAGCTTTTGAAAGAGTAAATACGATGCGAATTAAAGAGAATCCGTGGATGTAATTTACGTACATTTCCAAGAAATTATTAGCAAGGTTCTACAGTACCTACTTTTTTTAATTAAATAATGAGACGACAGGGAAAACACTTCTTCGGGGAACTGACTTGATCACCCGCGACTTCCTCCCCCTTGAAGCACTTCCTTCCCTTGGCCCAGGAAACCACACCCTCTGATTTCCTCTCTCCCTCCTACTTGCGCCATCTCAGTCTTCTTTGCTGATAACTCCTTTATCGCCCCAACGTCTTAACATCAGAACTCAGTCCTGGAATCTCCTCTCTTCTCTATCCATAGTCACTTCCTTGGTGGTTTTGTCCAGTCTCATGACTTTAAATACAATCTACATGCTGAAAACTCCCACATTTATATCTGCAGCCCAGGCTTCTACCCTGAACTCACTTATTCAACTGCCCCCCACACAGCCATGTCGAATAAGCATGGCAAATTTAGCAAGCACGTCCAAACTCAAGTCTCATCTCCCCCAACCTCCTCTACCTACAATCTCGCCCAGCTTGGTAGATGCGACTGCACCCTCTGGCTGCTTTCTCTCACACTCACCCTAATTCACCAACCTTGAAAATGTATCCGACACCCAACCACCTTTCACCACTTCCACTGCTGCTTCCCCGGCCCAAAACTCCATCCTTTCTGCCTTAGATCCTTGCAGTGACCTTGTAACTTGTCTCGCTGCTTCTAGCTCTACTCCAGCAAAGTAGCTGGAGTGAGCCTCTTTAAAACACAACTCAGATCATATCACTCCTCGCCTCCAAACCCTCCACGGCTTCCCATCTCACTCAGAGTGAAAACCGGAGTCTTCACGAGGGCCTTCAAGGCTCCGGGAGATCTGCCGTGGGTTCCATCTCCTCCTAATTCCCCCTCACTCGCTGCGCCCCAACCCGCCAGGCCCTGTGTTCTTCAAATACGACCGGCACACAGACATCTCAGGAGCTCTGCGCTTGCTGCACCAGCCACCTGGGCCACTCCTCGCCTAGATTACCACCTGGGACACTCTCTCACCTGCTTCCAGTCTTCGTTCAAATGGCATCTTCTCAACGTGGCCCTCCCTGAAAGCTCCATTGAAAATTGCAGCCAACTTCCCCCTTCCCCACTTTGGTTTTCTCCATAGCACCTATCAATATCTGCTACACCGTATGTTTTAGTTGCGTTCTGTATTTCCCCATGAGCTCCCTGAGGGCAGGGACTTTTCTACGCTTAGTCTCTATTGTATCCCAGCATCCAGAATAGTAGCTGGCACATAACAGGCACTTAATAAATCTTTGCTGAATAATAAGTTAATGAACAATCTGTAATTACCTATGAATGTAAACAGAGAGGAGAAAAGCCTTTACGATGAGTTCAGGAAATGGTTTCCCTCTCCTCTCTCCTCTCCTTGAAAAGCCTGGCAAGCAAGGTGTCCTGCCAGGAGGAAGTTACCAGAGCTTCCTACTAGGCACACATACCCTATCTCCCAGCCTTCATGGGAAAGAGGACAGACTAACTTCCAGGATCCACTTATCCATTCCTTGTCTTATTCTTGCAGATAAGACAAGTTGCAGGGGAACAGACACTGGTGTCGGAGTTCAAGAGTCATCTGTATTACAGGACCTCGGACTGCTGCAAGGACACAGGAACAGGACAGTCCAGATGGGAACGGAGGGAAAACAGCATGAGCGATCCCGGATATAGGTGTCTACAAATTTCTCCAGCTATATGCCTGCTCCTAGGTCAGTTGGCCCACCTTATCGCTCTGTCACCATAACATGGTCATAGGCTCCTGCCACCTCTTTGTCAAATGAGTTTTGAGTACGATCTGCTATAACCAGGGCATGTGGAGGCGGCGGTGGCGGCAGACTGAAGAGAAGATGAATAAACACGTGCCCTAGTCTCATGGACCTCAGAACCCAAAATGTCCTCTGTAGATACCACAAAATCAGAGGCGTGTCAAGAAAAGAATGGCAGTTTTTCATCAACCCTGAGATAGGATGTTATGCTTTCAATATGCTCATGCATAACACCCATAAGCAAAATCCAGTGAGACAACAAGTGAATAGCTATTAACCGTTTAACCAACACTGGCTATGGCAGCTGGGAGAATGCAACTTAGAAGGGAGCCATAGGCAGTGTCATAGAGAAAAGGACCTCGGAGGAGTGAGGGCGCTCTCAGGAAGCATCCAGACCACAAGTTGCCCCTTCTTGCCAAAGCCAGTGTGGTCCATACAAACCCCTGTTACCACAGCAGCTCAGAGCACCCCCGTCGCATCAGATACAGCAGGCAAACCTGCAAAGCTGCAGGAACAGCACACCTCCAAGAGATTTCTGCATCTGCACGAGTTCACCAACAGCAGGTGGGAAGAGAAATAGCTCTGACTACAGAAATACACATGAAAAATACTGGATTGTAAGAACAGAGATTTGAGTAACTACAGACAGGGGACTTGGAACCTCTATAATCTGTTTATCAGTCCTGAATCAAGAAAACAGCTAACTGAATCAGCAGAGATCATAAAACCAGAGAGAAAGAGAAATGAGACTCAGATGAGTACCAGGAGAAAGCCAGTTCCCTTAGCCACTTCCAGCCCAGGTGAAGAGGGTTAGAAATTAGCACCTGAGCCGCAGTAACATTTGTTGTGTGAACAGCATTCATCAGAAGGAGAACGTATTGTACTGGAGAAGGAACGCCTATCAAGTTCAGGAGAAATGTAAGAAATTCAATTAGTAAGCACAGGGGAGAGTTTGCAGCTTGAGGAGACCTTTGGGAGAGCCAGTCAAAACAGGTAGAAGCAGCCAGCAGAACTGGATGCTGTTCTGCATTGTTTCTGCCCCAGGAGGGAAGGAAGCCAAGAGTATGGCTGGAGTCTGACCAAGCAGAGTTGAAGTTTTGGTAGAGACTCAATGAAATGTGGGCAACTCTGGGTTGCCCTGACAATGAGATCCCTCCCCTCTTATAATAACTCATTACAACGAAAAAAGCCACATGCAAATGAAGGTAACAGTAATCAACAGTAGAAGAGGGACGCACAAGGAGGGACGCATTTACGCTGCATGTAAGAAGGCTGCTTCAGAGGGCTTCTTCCTGCCGGGTAAACCTGAAGGTTCTCCTGCTGGTTTGGGTATAACTGGTGCCAATAAATCCTATGTATTTGTTGCGCCCTTGACTAGAAGGGGCACTGGACTGGGAAATGGGGGGCCCCTTCTCTCAGTGCTCAGCAGCTGGGTGGACTGGGCCTTCCCAGAACGAGGTGGGGGAGAAAGGGAAATCAACATGTTATTTATTTTGCATCTTATTGATGCCAGTAGAGTTAATGCTCTGTGAGTGATTTTTGGTTTGTATATGCAAAAACATACATATATGTAAATATGCATTTATAATACTAAGTTCACTACTTGTTCACAGTTAATTCCATGGTGTGCAACCAGTGTGTGTGTGGGTGTGTGTGTGTATATATATATGGAGAGAGAGAGAGAGAAGAGGGAAGTTCTCCTAGCCCTGGATCCAGCCATCCGGGTAGCAGGAGGCCTTCAGTAAATTGAAGCTCAGTGACTGACAGGCTGGAAGTCAGAGAGGGTATGAGTCTGCAGCCCTGCGAGCCCATACAATGAAAGATCTCAGAGGATCTGCAGCTTGACCTCTTCTCCCTCCTTCCTTGGAGCAAAACTAAGGAAGGGTGCAAGATCACCATCTCTTTGTGTGACCTCCATGCCTATGGTCGATAGATGACTAGAGAGAGATGGGAACTTGAGGAGAGCACCATGAGAACAGGAATCATCGCAATTTTTTCTCCCCATTTCCCTAGTGCCTCTCACTGTGCTTGGAATACAGTATATGCTCAGTTAATACATGTTGAAAGAATGAGTGAATGAGCAAACGCATGAACTAATGCACACATGGTGAGCAGTTCTTCAGCGGTGTCTGCAGCTCCTGCTTGTCTCAGTACCATCTGAGCCTTGGCTAAAGAGGACCAACAAGCACGTCTGTATCCTCAAATGCAACACTTCTCGTTTCAGGCTTTCAACGCACTTATCACATCACTTAGGTGAGTCTACACATATAATTGAAATGCATCACTCCCAAAGCCCCACAAGTGCCACCAGCCACTGCAGGGCCAATGCTCTAATTTCTAGAGGCGCCTGGCTATTCTGAGTGACATGGCCTCAAGACAACCTCCACATCTCAAATGTGGAGTGACGGCACTCATCAACCCCGCCTGCCTTCCCTCCTCTGGCTGCCTCCCACAGCTGGTGAGAATCCCAGAGTGTCCTCCAGGGGTTTCTGGGTCACCCCTAACCCTGGGCTTGCTGGGCACAAGCTGGCCCTTGGAACTTCTTTACTTCCCATTAGAGCTTTAGCATAATAGCCTCTGACTTTTTTCTGCAAAGCTTCTCAGTCCTGTCTTGTTCATCCTGCATGGGAATGCATCCATGGACATCTACAAAGCACTTCCTTGCACAGGCCTTACACGATCCTTGCTCTGTGGGCGTCACAATCTGGTGAGTCTCTCCTGAGACATAGCATTTCCTTTACCTCTAGTGTAAATTATACCCAGAGCTCCTCTTAAAGGGTGCTTTGTTAAACCACCCTGTGCCCCACCTAATAGCTTTTATACAGGTAGAATCAGGCCAAAACGATCAAGAGAAGGACTGAAGGAAACAGAGGGCACCTTAGGGTAAAGGCGGGGAGTGGGATACACATAAGAAGGGTGATCATTCCAGAGGTATCTGCCTTGGGGTGGGCTGGCTGAATGCACATAAGGGCACAGTCCTTTGTAAGCACCTGCCCAAGTTCCTTTGCCCACCCAGGCTCCATGTGCATCAAACCACATACCTCCCCCCGCCTCTCATGTTTGAACTGAGACTCTCCACCATGCCTTGGATAACTTATTAAAGTCAGACTCCGGAAGGCAGAAGAGACGTCATGGTCACCTCGTCTATCTTCTGTGCCCATGCAGGAATCCTCAACATCCCTGGCAGGAGGCTAGACATCCTTGTCTTCTGCACCAACTCTGAACCTTCCAAACATGCCATATGAATCACAGGGGCCCTTGTTAAAAGCCCAGCTCACCAACTATACAGAGCTATACAAACTCAGAGTCTCCAGAGAAGGGGCCTGTGGATCTGAATTTTTAACAAGCATCCCTGGCGAGCCTCACAATTAAGCATGCTTCTTATGTGCGTGTAGTGCAGCAGTTCTTGACAGTGGCTGCGTATTAGCATCTGCGAGGAAGCTTTAAAAAAAAGTCAAAGACAGGTCTTCACCCTTAGATATTCCTACTTAATTGGTTTGGGATGGAGCCCAGCTGGTGCGATTTTTTTTAAAGTTCCCAGCTGATTCTGCTGTGCAGCCAGGGTTGGGAACTCTAACAGCTTCCCAACAGCTTCCCAGCCTGACAGTAAGTAAGCTTTTTGAGGACAGCAACCAAGAAATCTACTCTTTTGGTACCCTTCACTATACCCTACCACCCTGTCAAACCCACATACTTTATACCTATCAAGTGGATCTGATTTAACTAGTTTGTTCACCCGTCCAATATAGGATGCAGTTTCCTAATTGTTTTAAGAAGCTGTGTACTTCCACTTAGCAACAGGGCAGACAAAGGAGGGCTGTGAACTGCTGAGACTTCCCACCCTGACACACGCATAGCCCCAGCCCTCCCTGTCCCCAGACTAACCAGCCCAAACAACCCCAGAAGCCTCATCGCAGGTTTCTTCCCTCCTCCCGCCCCATCCCCGCCAGCTCTACTCACATTATACAGCACGGTGGTCCACCCTTCCATGGTGATGCACTGGAAGACAGTCAGCACAGCGAAAAGGATGTTATCGAACTGGGTGATCCCATCATTGGGGCCGATCCAGTCCTTGCATTCATAACCAGCTGGGCAGCCCTGCACACCACATGGGTGAGGGGGATCAAATCCTTCTAGAATACCTGTAGACACATTTGGAGGGCAGGGGATAAACCACATGGTGTTTAGCACGAGCTGGAAATGACCTCAGGAAGCCACAGGAAAGCAATTTTACTTCCCATAGAAAGAGGCTTGTCCTGCTTTGTCTCGGGCTCCCTTTCCTCTCTAGCGTTTCTGCAGCTCCCGGCTCATATGCCGTGTATGCAACCCGGCGTTTCCCACTTGTTTCTGAAAATGGAGCCTCTCCTTCGCACGGTCCCCCACTCTCTGCAGGCCTCACCCCCTACCCTCACCTGCACTACCACAGGGATTTACAGGGCCGAATCACACAGAAGCCTTGGAGGTGATGGCAAAGTCAAGTTTCCTAACTTCAGGCTGCAGGATAAACCCTGAGTTCTTCCTGGGTTTCTGTAGTTATAAACTACAGCCCCTTTAGTTTGTAATTAGCTCCTTGTTTTTCCAGCATAGATTCCTGGTGTTGAATAAAATGTAAAAATAAAAAATAGAAATCCAAAGTGCAAGGTGTTCTTCGAAGATCCTTTTCATAAAAACATGGTACCTACGTGGGATTCTTCAGCCTGTCCCCCAACCCTTTTCCTCCTAGGGTACTCTACTCAACTTGAAAAGAACAAATAAGATACAAAGAGAGGAGAATTTGGGGTTTGTGGACCCCAGCATTCTCCTAAGCACACTTGCCAAGCCAAGCTCAGAGCTCCCTCAGGTTTTCTGCACCTCACATGGGTGAGAACAGAGGGCAAGGACGATCGTGAGGAGGAACATAGATGGAGAATGTCCCCAAAGGTCTGGAGGGACCCAAGTCTGACTCCTGGGTCTCACTGGCCTATGTGCCAAACAGGCCATTGTACAAAGGGCACACATTCAGACAGGTGGCTTTTGAAATGCATTCTGACAGCCCTCTACCATGGGGAGAGCTGAGACCAGCTACTCGAAATCTTCCAACTACCTAAGGGGTTATTTGCTTTGCAATAATCAGTGTCAAGTGGAGATCTTTAGTCCTGCCTGGTTGTGCCTCAAAAGGCTGCTTAGCAGGAAGTTTCTGATTCTAATTGAAGGGTTGGGACATATTTTTCCAACCAGCCCTCAAATGCCTGGAAATCACCCCAGTGACCAGAGGAGGGAGGAAGGGAAAAAGGAGAAAGCACAGAAGCGTGGCCCTACCTGAATTGTTCATGAAGCACGCGCGATGTAACTTCCCGCTGTAGAACTCCAAGCCAATGATAGCAAACATCAGGATGGCAAAGAAGAGCAGGAGGCCGATCTGCAGCAGAGGCACCATGGCCTTCATGATGGACTTCAGCACAATCTGCAGGCCTAGAAGGAAGGACGGAGAATGGCAAAGGGAGCCCTCCCCCAGCACCATCAGGCAAGGCAGACTCAGTTTACCCTGTCCTAGGAGGAGAAGGGCCGGCCTTTGACGGGAAAGAACCAGTGGTCCTGAGCTGATAACGATAATCCACAAAGAGATAACCGGGACAAGTCAAGCCAAAGGTCGCCGTCACCCCTTTCCCCAGGGGTCAGTCCCTCGTCTTCCTCACCACTCCTTGCCCATTCACATGCCTGCTGCCCTTCCTCACTGGTTCCATCCATGTTGTCTTCTGGATTCCTATGACAGATTAGATTGAGCAGAAAGTCCTCCTTTCCTAAAGAAAATTAGGCCTAGTCCTATACATCCTACGAGAAGAGGGAAAAAGCTTATGTTCGCGGTCACTCTATCTCAGATCCAGTTCTCCCACCCGCTGCTGGGGCAGCACAGTTAGTACAACCACTATTCAGAAAACGCCATATCCTTTGACCCAGACATGGCATTTCTAGGATTCTAGCCTAAGAACATGGTCAGAAACTTGAATAAAGATTTAAGTAAAAAGATGTTTGTTGAAGCACACTTATAGTTGGGGGAAAAAACCTGGAAATAACCTATTTTTATTATTTGTGTTGTCTACCAACATAAAAATGGCTAAATAAATCAGGACATGTATAAGAATTATTAATTGTAGAAAAATAAAATACTTATTTCAGGATGCAAAACTACATATATATAATGATTCCAATTATATTAAAATGCACAGGAAAATGAATAAAAGACATATTAAGATGCTAACAAAAGTTATTTCTGAGTGGTAAGATAAAGAGTACTTTTTCTTTCCTTTTCTTCTTCTTTTTTTTTTTTTTGTTTTTGGAGACAGGGTCTTGCTCTGTTGTCCAGGCTAGAGTGCAGTGGCATTATCACAGCTCACTGCAACCTCCAACTCCTAGGCTCAATCAATCCTCCTGCCTCAGCCTCCTGAGTAGCTGGGACTACAGACATGCACCACCAAACCCGGCTAATTTTTCTATTTTTTTGTAGAAACAGGGTCTTGCTCTTGTTCAGGTTGGTCTCAAACTCCTGAGCTCAAGCGATCCTCCTACCTCAGCCTCCCAAAGTGCTGGGATTACAGGTATGGCCTTATTTTCTTTTTTTGTTGTTTTCTTTACTTTCTAAATTTTCTATGAAGTTCTTACATTATGTTTTAAATCTGAAAAAAGGTTAAATTTTAAAATGAAATGTTATGCCAGGTTGCTGCATCTCCACTGCTTGTTAACACTGGGGCTTCCTCCCAAGAGGAATTGCTTCTTGTTTATCCCAAATTCTCTCAGACCCAGATCCAGCCAAGGACACATCAATAAAGTTATTTGCAGAGCAGAAAGAAGAGAGGCAGATGCTCACTAGGTATCCCTGACACGAGCTTCAAGGGCCGCAGGACACGCACAGCCCGGAGGGTCCTCAGGTCCACATGAGTGTTGAAGTGGGTCCCTGCGGTGGCCAGGATGCTGCAGAGAGACACAGAAGGTCAAGGTTAGCACACAGACTGGCTTTCCCCTCCCGCTCCGTGAGGGAAGCTGGGCGGAAGCAGGATCCGCCTGGAAAGCACACAAGGCTGACGCCAGCTGTATGTGGGCGCACCTGAGCTTGGGTGAATCACCAGTGGTTCCAAGTGGAATTAAATTTAGCCATCTGGGTTTCACTTTGCAAAGAAGGACAACTTATCATCATACCAGAATCCTAGTTCCAAATTATAAGTGAAACACAAGGTGCCCAGCATCTGTCCCACTCCTGTCCCCAAACCTTATCCCCTACTCTCCTCTCTGCCCCTTGCCAAATTCCTTCCCCTCTTTCCAACCTACCAGGTCCTCAATTTTTTATTTCAAAATTTTCTTAGATTCCCCTGTCTCCTATCTCCCTTCAGAAATTTCTCCGGATTAAGTGCAGTAAAGCAGTAACTCACTCTTCACCTTGACACTTAGAATTTTTACCAAACAAATCAATTACGCTAAAGCTTATATTAATAATCGGGGAATAACTTCACTAGTCTTCATGTAGTACAGTATTTTTATAATTACCCCAAACCACCCTTTGGCCTGGATTGGGTTTCTTTGCTTCCATTTTTTCACCTTTCAAAGCCATACCCAGAAGCACACATACACACAAAGAAAACAAAAATTCATAAGAATCCTATTAGATTGTGTATACCAAGTACCTTGTCTCGAGGAGACAATTTATTTCATATGATCTCATGACATTGCAGGGACTTTGGAGAGACAAGGACACATGTGTACTCAGGAAAGACACAGCAGAAGACCAAGCGTCGGAACACCTGGGTTTAAGCCCTGACTCATTCACGTGAGAACCGGGTGACTGGACACAAGTCACTCAACCTCTACAAGCCTCAACTTCCTCATCTATGAAATGAGGGGGGTCACGTGGCCCAGTTATGAAAACAAAATGACATGGTATTCAATATGAAGCATATTCTGTAAATTATAGTGTGCACAACAGGCCTTGTGCCTAACACAAACATTAATAATACTTTCTAATTTTATTCTTCTTTCTGTGAAGAAGGAAAGTTTTTCCTTCATAACCTTTCCAGAACAATCTCAGCTACCCGGAACCATTGGGAAATGAGTCATTCAGAAAAATGGGTTTTCTATCTAGTCAAAGGATGGCAGGAATGGTTTATTTCACTGAATTATTTTTGGTGGGGCCTCTCTGAAATATTTCAAGTATGAAAGAAGGTACCGGAAGTGCCTTCAATATCTGACATGTCTCCGCTACCTGAAAGAGAACTGTATCAGAGATTTAGGCTGCAGGGCCCCAGGAAGGCGCAAATAACGCAGATTCAGGACAACACGATCTTAAGCAATAACTGTGGAACGAGCAGTGCTTTATGTGGTAGTACATGTCCCAGCATTAAAAGTATTCAAGAGTAGGGTATAGAATTATCTTCAGGAAGTAAAGAGGGTTCCTAAACTGGTTGAAGGTTATTTAAATGACCAGTAGAGATTTCTTTCAACTTTGAGATTCTATAGTTCTATGTCCATACCACCTCAGAATAAGAACAGAAAGAAATTCTGCTCTCACACAGAGTCCCGGGAGGTAGAGAGGCGTTCCAAGTCATCTGCGCCTCTCCCGACCAAACTTTCATGCCATCATCTGGAAGGAGGGACTTCGGGGGGCAGTGTCTTCTACACTGCTTTTGACTCTATCTTCCAAGACCAAAGACAGAAATCATGGAGGAGGTGATATAATTTCTAATAAGTAGGGACGAACTAAGAGGGGAAAAAAAGAGCAAGGAGAAACATGGAAAATCGAACTGAAGAATACAACAGAATTAGAAAAAAATAAGGAAAGAGATTTAAAAAAACGTCAAGGACAGGTGCAGCGACAGAGAACAGCAGTAAACAGGGTCCCGGATCTGTGATGTCTAACAAAGGCAAGGTCACGGCGCTGGGTCGCCTGTGCTGCCCAGGTGGGGACCCTCCTTCCCCTGGCATCACAAACAGCGTGCAGAGTCTACCCTGTTCAGACACGGGAGTTCTGTTTCCTTGGACACCCACATATACGTAAGATGCTCTTTCATAGCACACAAAGGGCTGTTGGGAATGAAAATTTCCTCCACAACCCCGAGTTTGACAGGAATGCTTCAAAATGTGGAGGTAGAGGCAGAAAGACAAAATTTTAAAAGGCAAAAAAGGCTCAAATGTAGAGAGAAACAAAGAAATGGGAGAGAGAAAGAAGAATGAGATGATAGGACAGTGAGCGGTAAAAAAAAAAAAAAAAAGGGGGAATATGAATCAGAAAGGAATAAGGAGAAATAAAACCTGGTGGAGAAGCAAATGTCAGAGAACTAGGAAAGCTCGTGTGGGAAAGAGAACAAAAGTCGAGCTGACTTGAAAGACAGAAGCAAAAACACGGTATTTGTTGCAGGGGTCCCACTCTGCCAGCCTCGAGGTTTGCCCGTGCTTGTACCAAGCGCAGCCCTTGGCTGAGTCTACCTGTCGCCCAAGCCCTGCGCCACCGCGCAGGGCCATGCAGCCTGTGGCCTCATGCACTCTTGGCGCTCAGAATGTTCTTCTTTCCTCCAGGGGAGGAGGGGTGGCAAGCAGGCCTTCGCTTGATGACGGCAGCCACTGGCTGCTTTCTAACCGCCACCATCCAAATAGCCCTTGCGGGCAGGAATTACAGCTCGGCTGCCCTGTCCACCTGTTAGAAGCAGGAACCATGGGATTCTTAGAGGGGAAAAAAAATAATCAGAAAGAGCCCTGCTCTGTGCTCCCACAATGAGCCCACCTCCCTCACTGCCCTGACCACATCCTAGAGAAACTTTTTCTCATCCGTCTTTCCCACTAGACCCGAAACGCCTCCAACAAAGGTAACGCCATGCTCATCTCTACACCCCCAAACCCAGCCCAGCGTCTGCCAAGTAGGAGGTGCTCAGTAGATGCTTGGTGGATTGAACTTGAACTGCATTGAGGAAATGAATAAATCTGTTGAAGCAAAGATCAAAAGGAGAGAAATACCACAGAAATCCTAGATCTTACTAATAAGAAGAGTAGGGTAGCAAAGATGCTACTCAAACATATGTGTGTTTGAGAACATAGTGGGGTAGTGGGAATCTATCCTCAAACGTTCAGGGTCTAATGAGGATCTTCTAATATACTTCTAAGACTCCTGCTCTCGAGCAGATCCCACAGGCAGGATCTGTCCAGTCCTCAGTAGGAGAGTCAGAGAGAGAGGGGGAAGGAAGAAGATTTGAAAGTTAAAAACTTGCCTCCCACCAAAACCAAAGTATTGAAGTATAAACATCCCAGTAAAACTACAGGCCTTCTATGTACCAGGCCCTAGAAAGGGTGCTGGGGGGGAAAGTGAACAGGAGCAAATGACCCTTGGCCCCCAGCTTGGTGCAAGTAGACAGACGCATAAAAGAAATAATTGTAATGCACCACAAAGCATTAACAGAGGTGTTCACAAAGTGCTATGAGAACGGGACACGGCAGTAACGAGTGCAGAGTGTTTACTATCTGCTGGCATTTTCAAACGTTATCTCATTCCATCTTCAGAAATATCCCAAAATTGCTATTGTCTCCATTTCACAGAAGAGGAAACCAAGGCTCAGAAAAAATTAAATTGCTAATAAATAGCAAGACCAGGAGTCAATGTCAGTTCTCTTCTGGTGTCAAAGCCAATCTTTCTCCCACTCTGCCATTATACTGTGAGATGCTTTTCCAGGGCTGGTCGGGTCCACTATTTCTCAGTCTAGTGTGTTGCTAAAAATACCAAGGTCATAGTTTTGGTCCCCAAATGGGTCAGTGAACTTGACTGCCTTCATTCTAAGGCCACAAACCACCAAGTGCCAAAGATTTGCCACTGATCACTCTCAAGACCAGTGGAGGGCAAGGTTCCCTCCCACCTATCCTAATTACTACAAAAACAGCTTACTGGCAACTGATTATTGCTGCAATATTTCTACATACACACATGGAGAGACACACCCCAAAATCAGAGTGAGGCCACAGAGGATAACTTCAATGTGGGGTTCATAAAAGCCTAAGCTCTCCACTGTTCCAAGAGACACACACCTGTGCTCTACAGCAACAGAAGCTGTTTCCCATTCCTTTCGTTACCGTAAGCACAGAGGCTGGTGGAAAGCTCCGTACACGGAGAGGTGCTTAATTCCTACCTTACCCCCCAGCAGAGGACAGCTGGAGAGCAAGCTCAGACCTCTGCCCACCACCAGCACAGACACCCTGTTCTTCTGCACACAGTCAAGTTCAATAACCATTTCCTGTTGGATGTCAGGATTCAGCCCTACCTCTCATATTTCTGCTTTTAGTTGTCAGCAGGTAAGGACAGAATGGGGATGGATATGACCCTGGTGATGTGGCACAAGTCATCCCCGTTGTGGCCACACTGCAGTGACACAGAACAGAAGACAGAAGGGATGCGCTGGGCCATGAGGACCAAATCATCCCTCCGCAAATCAGTCACCCGAGGAATTCTTCAACCCTGCATTCCTTTTCCTTTTGACCTTGGGGTTCGTTCTTAGCCTTCTTGGCAATCCAGGTCTGCGGTCTCTTTTCAGAGGCACATTCCACTGTCCACGGCTGTCTGTGCCTGAAAACACCCTGAAGCAACAGACATAGGTTTAGGGCTGCCTGATAAAATATAGGATGCCCAGGTAAATTTGAATTTCAGCTACACAACAAATAATGTTTAGTGCAATATTTGTATAACGCATGGGATATTCATGGCTTACCTGAAATCTGAAATTCAAATTGAACTGGACGTCCTGTGTTTATTTGCTAAATTTGGCAACTATACTGAGGTGGTGACCAGAAATGACCAGGTAAAGAGCTCCCCTCTTAGCTGTGTGTTCCAGCCCTAAACAGATTCGCAAGTTCCCTTCTGAGAAGAGACACAAGCTGGGTCTTCTAGCATTGGCCCAGGATTGGTCCTGAACTCCAGAAATGACCTGTTTGCCTCCACCCATACAAAGACCAAGAGAGAACATCATTAACTTCTGACAGGCAGGCTGTTCATTAGCATCTGTGAGAAAAGGCTGATTAACAGTAGCCAGGGGTGTCAGGTGTTTAACCAGCCCTGTGATGAGGAGACCACGGGGAGGCAGGAAGGAACCTAGTTCAAGTTCAATTCCCAACAGAACTGAGTCGGGATATCATTCCCATGGAGAGTCCACACAAATGAGTTGCAGTGTCCACTCAAACATGTGCTCAGTTCCTTCCTCTCTCCTCCACTTTACCTCCAAAGGACACCAAAGCCTGTCATGACTTTCCTATAAAGCATCTCTTGGAGTCACTTCTCACTCTCCAGTGCCCCTCAGGCCTGGAATGCCCCTCTCCTGCCTAAATAATAGGATTCATACCCCAGGGCCCAGCTGACATTTGATCCCCTCCTTGGAAAAGACCTACGATCAAAAGATAACTCAACTAGGATTCTGAGAAAGGGATAAGTCAAGTTGAAATCCCAGTTCCATCACCTATACTAGCTGACTGGCTTCATGCAATTGCCATTCTGAGCCACAGTTTTCCTATCTGCAAAATGGGGATAGCACCTTCCTAAGAGGGTTGATGACAGGATTAAAAAAGGTAATGCATGTAAAATTCTTCATGTAAGTGCTGACTTAGCATGTAGCTTCCTGGTCATATGGAAGAGAAACAAATTTTAACTGTCTTAAACTGCAAATCAACCATCACCACCATAAAAAAAGGCATACTGAGAAGAGATCAGGAGTTCACAGAATTGAAGGGATGTCGGAAGACCAGGCAGGGAGGCAGGGAAGCAGGACCCTTGGAGTGGTGGGGATATCCGGGCCCCAATTTGAGGAACCTGCGAATGTTACCTGACATGGTGAAAGGGACTTTGCTGATGTGATTAGGAATCCTGGGGTGGAGAGATGACCCTGGAGTATCCAGGTGGGCCCTAAATGCAATCATGAGTGCCCTATAAGAGGAAGGCAGAGAAAGATTTGAGCAGAGAGACAGAAGACGCCAATGTGAGGACAGAAGCAAGATGCTCAGCTCGCTGCCTTTCAAGGTGGAGGAAGCGCCCAAGAACGAAACACAGAAGTGCAGCTCTATAAAAGCTGGGAAGGGCAAAGAAATGAATTCACTCCTAGGGCCTCTGGGGAGGAGAAAGGAGAAGCCCAGCCTTTTTGATGCCTTGATTTTGGACCAGTGAAGCTAACTTTAGGCTTCTGACTTCTAGACCTGTAAGAAAATAAACGTGTGTTGCTTCAAGCCACCAAATTTGCGGTAATGTGTTACTGCAGCCGTGGGAAACTGATACAATTGGCAAAGGTCAGAGATTCCAGGCAATCTGAGCTTTAGGCCAACGTGGAGGTTGCTATGGATATAAACATCAACTGTCATGGGGAAAAAGCATGTGGTCAAGCTTAAGTCACATGTCCCCCTGCACCCAAACCCCCCATCGCTTCCAAGGTGGGTAGGACCCTCATCAGAAGCACACACAACAAAAGATTCTCCCAAAAGGGAGATCGGGGGCCCCTGGAGGAGTTGGACAAAGGAGAACTAAAAATAAAACTGTCTACTACAGCCTGGCTCATAGAAAGTACTCAATTAACAGGTGTTGCAAAAGGAAGAAGAGAAAGAATATATCCGTTTCCTTATCTATAAAATGAGGTGGTCAGATGGAGGGACCTCTCAGACGGCCCCCACCCCGGGCTCTAAAACCCTGCGAGCCAAAGCCTGCCCAGATGGTGCTGTACCCTGAAGCTCACACCAATCTCCCCTTTAACTCGACGTCCAGAGAGCTGCTCAGCATTTAACTCCCCGTTATGTACTGTTCTTACATCTTAGAACAGAAGTCTGATTGTTAATGGTAATTAGTTGCGTTTTTCTATAACTCAGTTCAAAGTCGGCTCCCTGATGGCAGAAACTGCCTTTCCCATCTCCATCTACTATGGCCCCTTCCCAAGAAGCATGCAACAATGGTGCTCAAGAAATGCCCTTGCCTCAAGGATAAGTGGGTGTCAACACGTCCCCACTGGAGCAGACTGGCAGGACCCGCCCACAGCCACATCCGTGGAGCTGAGACTGGGCCCGTGGCACCTACTAATTGGATATCCAAACTGAGGGAGGTTCAACACGTGTGTAAATAATTATGAGCTCTCAAAAATCTGCTGAATTAAACATAATGTTTTGCTCTCCATTTCTTTTAAATAAATTACTGAAAATGTGATTTGATTTGGGAATCAATTTCTGGAGACTTTACTTCATCTTATTTTTAAAAAGTCCCTGTGTATCAAATTGTTCACATAGAGACAAGCCAAAAAAAAAAAAAAATCAACTTGACCAAAATATATCTGAGGGAGGAGGATGAGTCTGGGAGAGGGAAAACAGATGTCAGGCCCAGCCCAATTCCCAGCCTCTGCAAGCTGCCTCTTCCTCCCCGTCCCCGCGATCCTGGGGCCCTTGGATACCCTCAGGCTTGGCTCCATCCCAGAGCCCAGGACTCAGGCTACAACCGGCTGGTGCTTACTGAGCATATGGCATGTGACAGCACTGGCCTTACGACAGAGAACAAGATGGCAATGGTGGCTGTCCTCATGGAACTTAACGAAAGAGACAGACAGTGAACAGATCACAATTACAGCAGGTGGAAGGTCAGGGAAAGAAGCTTCATTGCGGAAGGAGGACATGTGCTCAAAGACGAAGCAGGAAACAACGTGGGGAGAGCATCCCAGATGCAGGAAAAGGGCCAGCAGCAGCAAGGAGATCGGCATACTTGAAAAACTGAAACGAGGCTGGTGTGGCTGGAACCAAGTGAACCAGGGCAGAGTGGGAAAAGGAAGAGTCTAGAGAGACTGGGAAAGGAAGACTGTATCGGCTGTGTTACGGGTCTGGGCCAAGTCCGGCAGTGTTCAAAGAACTCCAAGCTTAAATCTGGTGATGGAACATCAAGTTAACTACACTGCTTCCCTGAGAGCAAAGGAATTCCCCTGATTTCACCATTCATCTCTCTCCTTTTCCCCAAGCCCCAGCCCCAGTTGCTATAACTGGGTGTTTACCTTGGTCTCTGTGCTGGAATTGATACCACCTTCCAGCCCCACAGGCCCCACCCCGGAGCTGTTGCTGTTAGGAGGCTGGGCATCTGGAGAAAGGGTGATGAGAAATGGACTAATCTAAGGAAATCATCCATTGTCCTGGGTGGTGACTGGTTTAGGAGTGAGTAGGTAGCAGGTAATGAAACGCAGGCCACTGAATTATAAGGAAAAATACCCTTTGGGGCTTCTACTAACCTATGTTCTACAACAAAAGTAAAAGCATATACAGCATGATTTTCAAATCATCCTTTTTGATCATAGACTATAGTAAGAAATATATTTTACATCACAAGCCATATATATGCATACATAAAATTACACAATGTTTCATAAAATAATACTTATTCCTTCTATGTGTGATATACTCATATTTTCTCTTCAATTATTCCTCTTTTATGCCTAATGCTGCTTGCAACCAACACTACATTGATTTCATGGCCCTCTGGTGGGGTTGACCCATAGCTTGAAGAACCCAGGTGTAGAGACCAGCCAATAAGCATCATTCACATTCTCTCTAAGGAGGCTGTTCTAAAGAGGGTAAGATGGACCAACACGAATGGCTACCTTAATAGCACCATGAACTTCTTGGTACTTTCCCACAATGATGAAATCATTTGCCTTGAAAGGTTTTGCTATGCTTTTCCAAGAACTGCAGTCTAGAAGAAAACCTGTTACCTCTTATAATACCTGAAGTAGCAATAACATCTTGCTGCCCTCCAGAATGGGCACTCTCAAAGAGAGATCTCACTCACACACACACACACACACACACACACACACACACACACACATACACGCACATACACACTAACTTCAAGATTATCTGTTTCTGATTTGTTTTTGTTTGGTGGTTTTGTTGTCTGTTTGTTTGTTGGCTTAGTGGTATATATTATTCAACATTTATGGCTCTGAATTAATTTATGGACAAATTGGGGCATGGACTTTCTTCTAAGACCACAGAAAATAAATGATAGCCAAGAAGCCTTAATATTCCTTGGGACGAAGGGAAGAAGGATAGGGTCACCTTGCCTTTTCCCATAGAGAAGATCTGTGCCAGTTATAGGAAGGAACAAGAGGTTCTGTACTGGATACAAGTATGGCAACCCCTTCTGGAATTTAAAATTGGGTTCTCAATTAAATTTCAGAAGAATCTTAGTGGTTATGAAGTGGTCCCAAAATATGCCTTTTGATGAGAACAAAAATCATGGCCTAAAAATCCTCTCTGTCTTTTCCCACCAAAAGAAAGCTCAACAATCAAACCATCACACCAAGGAGAATAGGTTGTATTGACATCTGGGGACAGATAATTCTCAGTTGTGGGGAGCTCTCCTATGCACAGCAGAATATTTAGTAGCATCCCTGGTCCCTGACTGCTAGATACTAGTAGCAATTCCTCCTGCCAAGTCCTCCCCCCACCCCCAGTTATGACAACCAAAAATGTCTCCAGACATTGTCAAATATCCTCTGGGGGCAAAATTCACCCCTAGTTGAGAACCACCACTGCAGGACAACTTCTCAGATAGCAACTCCATCAAACTGAGCAAAGCTTCATAGCCTGATTAAAGGCAATGGCATGTGTTTCACAACTGGCCCCTAGCCACACTGGGAGGAAAGACACACTCTTTCTGCCGTCTTCTTTATTTTTTTTTTATTTATTTTTTTATTTTTTTTGAGACAGAGTCTCACTTTCTTGCCTGGGGCGAGTGCCATGGCGTTAGCCTAGCTCACAGCAACCTCAACCTCCTGGGCTCAAGCAATCCTACTGTCTCAGCCTCCCGAGTAGCTGGGACTACAGGCATGCGCCACCATGCCCAGCTAATTTTTTCTATATATATTTTTAGCTGTCCAATTAATTTCTTTCTATTTCTGGTAGAGACGGGGGTCTCGCTCTTGCTCAGGCTGGTCTCGAACTCCTGAGCTCAGAACGATCCGCCCGCCTCGGCCTCCCAGAGTGCTAGGATTACAGGCGTGAGCCACCGCGCCCGGCCCCTGCCGTCTTCTTTAAACACCTCCTAGGGAGTGCATAAAGCTTGACCCCAACTTGTCTCCAAAGGACACATTAATCCAAAAGAAGAGTTTCCCCAAATGATGCCAGAAGAAGAATATAGAAATGCACAAAGAAGAGTATTGTTTCCTTAACCTCAGCAGAACAGAAATAAAGATTGAGTTTCTACCCAAAGTCCAGGGTTTCTTTCTCTTTTCTGAGAAAGTTCTTGATTATTCACTCAGATACAGCAAGGAGAAATGCCAAGAGATGGGGAGAAACTCTGTGGCTGTCATTCAGGCCCACGTGATGATGATGAAAATAAAAATATCTCATTGTTGTTTCACAGTTTACATAGCCCTGTTCCATACAGGCACCCCAATCTCCATTTTATAAGTTTGAGAATTAAGGCTCAGAGAGAGAAACCAGCTAGCCCAAGGTCACTGAGATAGTAAATGGTCAACTGAGACTCAAACCCAGAAAGTTAGATTCCAAAATTGGAGTTATTTTCAGTAGCTGCAAAAGATAATGGCTAACGGGTAGAAATACATCCCAAGGGCACGTATATCTGACAAATGCTTTCTCTAGGATGACCACAGAGCTGCCTCTGTGCAGAGCCTTATGGTGTCCTATGATTACAGTATCATATGAATGTTACCAAAAGTGTGCTACAGAGAGTTGGCAAAAAAGGAGAATTGCTGGAGAGGGAAATCCCACATTATAAGAACTCACTAACATAAATACATGTTCTTTGAGTTGTTTTCCTGGTAGTGGTGAGGGATTTCTATTGATCCACCACCCACACACTGTCTCTCCCCAGGTCCTCCTAAGGACCAGGAACAAGCGGTTGTGAGATGGCTTGTCAGGGACAGAGCAGGGCCAGGCCAAGGAAAAGAATCCAGCTAATTATCCATGTGGGGGCCAAGCCCCCAGCACTGGCCGCGTTGCAAGAATACACTAATGAACCAGTATCAGAGTCCAGAGACGAGATGTGTCATCCAACACTGCCCAGACAGACCGGCTGCCTCGTGTTTACGTGGCCAGTGGCTCCTCTTCCTCCAACAACAACACTTCCCACCTACAGGTCTTTCCAAAATTGACAATGTCATAACATTGCTGGCCACGGTTAACAGGATCGGGGGCAGGGAGTTCCTTCCCTGGGATGTCTGGACTTAGGACCCATGGAGTTTGGTTCATTTCTTCTACAGCAGCTGAAGCCAAGAAATAAAAGGCACAAGAGCTATTGCCCTCCATGTTTTCTCACACAGAAGAAAGCTGGCTGCAGTGAGAGGAGGAATCAAGCTGACCCCACAGAGGTGAGAGAAGGAAGGAATTCTTCCAGAGCCAAGCCCTGCTCCTGCAGTTCCTGGGGTGCAACCATCTCCTGATGCTTTCTGCAGCATGGTGGTTCTGTGAGACATCCTCTCCTTGATCCACCTAGTCCAAGCTCAGTTTCTGTCACTCACAGTAATTCGCTCACCTATTCTATCTAGACAATACCACAGGGATAAAAAAACCAAACTGAAAGTTGATAGAACTGGCATGGCCAGACCCACAAAAGCTAAGAGAGATACCAGCAAGCCTCACGTTATGGAGCTTTGCTTTACTGCACTTCATAGATACTGTGTGATTTTACGAATTGCAGGTTTATGGCAACCCTGCATTCAGCAAGTCTACCTGCACTATTTTTCTAAAAGCACATGCTCATTTGGTGTCTCTGCATCACACTTTGGTCATAATATTTCAATTTTTTTCATTACTATTCTATCTGTTATGGTGACCTGTGATGAGTGATCTATGATGTTACTATTGTAATTGTTTGGGGGTACCACGAACTGTGCCCACATGAGACAGCGAACTTAATAAATGCTGTGTGTGTCTTCGCTGCCCCACCAACTGGCCTCTCCCCTGTCTCTCTCTATCTCCTCGAGCCTCCCTATTCCCCAAGACACAACAATATTGAAATTAGGCCAGTCAATAACCCTACGGTGGCCTCTAAGTGTTCAAGTGAAAGGAAGAGTTGCACGTCTCTCACTTAAAATCAAAAGCTAGACGTGATTAAGCTTGGTGAGGAAGGCAAGTCGAAAGCCGAGAGAGGTCAAAAGCTAGGCCTCTTGCGCCAGTCGGCCAGCTTGTGAATGCAAAGGAAGCGTTCTGGAAGGATATTAAAATTTTGAAAGCCTTATTGTTGATACAGAGAAAGAGTTAGGGGTCTGGATAGAAGATCGACCCAACCACAGCATTCCCTGAAGACAAAGCCCAATCCAAAGTGAGGCTCTAACTCTCTTTAATTCCATGAAGGCAGGGAGAGGTGAAGAAACTGCAGAAGAAAAGTTGGAAGCCAGCAGAGGTTGGTTAACAGGTCAAGGAAAGAAGCCATCTCCATAACATAACAGTGCAAGGTGAAGCAGCAAGTGCTGATATAGAAGCTGTAGCAAGTTAGCCAGAAGATCTAGCCAAGATAACTGATCACGGTGTCTACACAAAACAACGGATTCTCAGTGTAGATGAAACAGCCTTATACTGGAAGAAGATGCCATCTAGGACTTTCATAGCTAGAGAGGAGAAGTCAATTCCTGCTTCAAAGATTCAAAGGACAGGCTGACTCTCTTGTTAGGGGCTAATGCAGCTGATGACTAAGTTGAAGCCAATTCCCTCCACCATTCCAGCAATCCTAAGGCCCTTAAGAATTGTGCTAAATCTACTCTGCCTGTGCTCGATAAGCGGAACAACGCAGTCTGGATGACAGCACATCTGTTTATAGCATGGTTTACTCAATGTTTGAAGCCCACTGCTGAGGCCTACTGATCAGAAAAAAAAGATTTCTTTCACAATATCACTGCTCACTGACAATGTGCCTAGTCACCCAAGATCTTGGAGATACATTTAATACAAGGAGATTGATGTTGTTTTCATGCCTGCTAACACAACATCCATTCTGCAGCCCATGGATTAAGGAGTAATTTCGACTTTCAAGTCTTATTATTTAAGAAATACATTTTGTAAGGGTAGAGCTACTATAGACAGTAATTCCTTGGATATATCTAGGCAAAATAAATAGAAAACCTTCTGGAAAGGAGTCATCACTCTAGATGCCATTAAGAACATTCCTGATTCATAAGAGGAGGTCAAAATATCAAAATAAACAGAAGTTTGGAAGAAATTGATTCCAACTCTCATGGATGACCTTGAGGGGTTCAAGACTTCGTGGAGGAAATAGCTACAGATGGAGTAGAAATAGCAAGAAAACCAGAATTAGAAGTGGAAACTGAATACGTAACTAAATTGCTGCAATCTTATAAAACTTAAACGGATGAGGCATTGCTTCTTATGGATGAGCAAAGAACGTGGTTTACTAAGATGGAAACTACTCCTGGTGAAGAGGCTGTGAATATTGTTGAAACGACAACAAAGGATTTAGAATACTACGCAAAATTAGTTGATAAAGCAGCAGGAGGGTTTGAGAGGACTGACTCCGGTTTTGAAAGAAGTTCTGTGGATAAAACGCTATCAAACAGCATCACAGGCTCCAGAGAATTCTTTCATGACAGGAAGAGTCAATAGAGGCAGCAAATTTCATTGTTGTCCTATTTTAATAAATTGCCACAGCCACCCCAACCTTCAGCAACCACACCCTGATCAGTCAGCAGCCGTCAACATCGAGGCAAGACTCTCCACCAGAAGGATTACAACTCGCTGAAGGCTTAGAAGGATCATGAGCATTTTTTAGCAATACAGCATTTTTTAATTAAGAAATGTACATTGTTTTCTCATACATAATGCTATTGTGCAGACTATAGTATAGTGTAAATATAACTTTTATTATATGCAGTAGGACCCCAAAATTCACGTGACTCACTTTATTGGAATATTCACTTCATTGTGGTGGTCTGAAATCGAACCCACAATATCTCTGAGCTGTGCCTGTACATGAAAAACAAGGAAAAACTCACAACTATACCCCTGGCATGGAGTCAATATACCAATTAGAGAATGTGCAATCTTTTTTCTTGAAGTCATCTTAGTGAGTGGCTTAATTTCTAAGATGGTGAAACAATGCTCCCTCATTAGCTTCTGAAAGTCTTAAAAATTATACTCATTCATGATCCTTGAGAGAGCCAGAGGCCTCTTCCCAAGACATGAAACACTGATGAGTGCGTTAACACTGGGTGGAAAGTTGACCAAAGGGATCCTTCAAAGTAGGAGGAAAAGAAAAACCTAAGTATTAAAACTCTACCTTTCCATAATACTATAAAATGTGGGGGCTTTTTTTCTTGTTTGACAGTCTGAGAAACAACTGGCTTAAAAGAATCTGATTTTAGTTTATTTAGTTTTTCTCAAATCAGTGACTCTTTCAGATAAATCACAGATCCATAAATTTTAGAAAAAATACATTCGTCCATTGTTCTACTTTCCTAGTTCTGCCTACAGTGCCTGAGAGATTGATCCACATGACAAGCACATGCCACCCACCTTCTAGTGTGACAAGTATTAAAAAAAAATACCCAATTTCCCATACTTGCATAGAAGGCAAACCTGCAATTACAGTGTTTGATGAAGAGGCAGCCACAGAGCTCTTGTAAAATATCAGCTATCTATAAAGCCCCAAAATGAACTAGGATATTTGTCAGAGAAAACAAAATGCTTTTCACTTTTTAGAGTCATTAAACCAAAATTCATTCTAGCACTTCTGAGTCATATCGCATCCTATACTATCTATTTGGAGTACAGTAAAATATAAGCAATTTTAATAATTAAAAAGAATTGTGCCTATATACGGGAACTGTTTGTTTCCCAAATTTATTTGATAGAGATACGTAGTCGCAAACAAAGTAAGTGGATTCAATTACACTTTCATTGTAAATAATAAAGTGCTGAGTTGTTGGAGAGATTAAGAGGTTACTCTCACAACAGGGAAACTAAGTGGCACGGCCATTTTCTCAAAGAAGAATGTAAAAGAACACCTCTTTCTATTTATAAGGAACAATACAGCGCCTTTATACATCGTGCAGCCTAGACAAAGAGAACGCTGCCCCTCGCGGAAGTGCTGGCACCAGTGTCCAAGTTTAACTTGAGGGCAATGATCTTTCTCTTCAGCTCTGAAGTTATTTTTACCTTGTCAGCTATGCAAATTGGCTCGTGCCCTCTGAGCATAAAAGAAACCAGGATGAGACCAAGTTAATATTTTATGAAAAAATGAAAATACTGTAAACTGCCAACCCTGACGCTGAGCTTCACACACTCTAGAACTGACCCTGTACAGACAGAACCATGCCAAATTTCTGTATCAATCTAGTATCAGAAAAGGTGTAGACAATTCACAACAGGAGAAACATAGACTATTTAATAATTATATGAAACAGTTACAACGAATTGAAAAAAATTCAAATTAAGACAACACGATTGCCTGTTCTGCCTATCAAATTGCCACCGCTAGCAAGACAGTTTTCCAAAGCTGTTGGACAATGAATATGTAAGTATATTGAAGACATTCAGTCTCTTTGACCTAGTAGTTTTAGGAAATTACTTTGAGTACATACTCCAAAATGAGGACAAATTGTTACATACAATATTGTTCGTGGAAACATTATCTATAACGGTAAAAAAAAAAATTAAAAATCACCCACAACTATAATAAAACAAACAACCCAATTTAAAAATGGCCAAAAGAAGTGAACAGTCAATTCAGCAAGGAAAGATGTGGAGGTCAAACAAGGAAATGAAGAGATGCAACATTATTAACTGTTAAGGAAACACAAATCAAAACCACACTTGTTATTATTGCACCCCTATTAGAAGCTAAAACAAAAACAAAACAAAACAATAAAAAGCCTGACAATACCGAATGTTGTTAAGAATGTGGAGCTACTGGAACTCTCAGATATTTCTGATGGGGATGAAAAATAGCACATTCGAAAACTATTTTGGAAAACACTTTGACAGCTCCTTACAGAGTTACACCTATACTTAACCATTTGACCCGGCAATGAATAGTTAATTTATCATAGCTATATCCGTAATTGCCCCAAATTGAAAACAACCCAAATGTTCCTCAGCTGGTAAATAAACAAATTGTGACACATCTGTACAACTGAATACCAGGCAGCAATAAAAAGAAATGAACTGCTGGAATGTGCAACGACATGGATGAAACTCCAAGGCATCATGCTGAGTGCAGGAAGCCAGAATCGAAAGGCTACATGCCGTCTGCTCCCATTTATATGACATTCTAGAAAAGGCAAAACGGTAAGAACAAACAAATCGTAGTTACTAGGGACTGGGGATGGGGAGAATTAACTTAACTATTCTTTGCTGGGTCAAATGGTTAAGTGTTTGTGTGACTCTATGAGGAGCTGCCAAACTGTCTCCAAAATAATTTTTGCATGCGCTATTTTTCATCCCCATCAGAAAGGGGCTTGAGGGAACTTTTGGGGTGGTGGAAATATTCGACATCCTGATTATGGTAGTAGCTAGCCAACTGTATACATTTTTTAAAACACATAGAGTTGTATACCTAAAAAGGATGGATTTTACTGTATGCAAATTATACCCTACTAAATCTGACTTCAGAACAGGTCACAATCCTTAGTTGTTGTTTTTTTAATTGTAGTAAAATACACATAAAATAAAATGTACCACGTCCAACTATTTTTTAGTGTACAGTTCTGTGGCATTAAGTACGTTCACACTGTTGTACAAGCATTACCACCATCGATCCCCAGAACTTGCTCATCTTCCCCAGTTGCAACTCTGCACAATTAAACAAGAGCTCTCCCCTCCCGCCAGCCCCCGGCAAACATCTTCTAATTTCTGTCTCTATGAACTCGACAAATCTAAGTACCTAACATAAATGGGATGCATATTCGTCCTTTCGTGCTTGGCTTATTTCACTTAGCAGAATGTTTTCAAGGTCTATCTGTGTTGTAGCATGTATCAGGATTCCCTTCCTTTTCAAGGCTGAATACTATTCCATCATGTGTATAGACCACATTTTGTTTATTCATCCAACCATCCATCAGCAGATGCTTGGGTTGCTTCCACCTTTTGGCTATTGTGAACAATGCTGCTATGAACACGGGTATATAAATCTGTTCAAGCCCCTGCTTTTACTTCCTCTGGGTACATACCCAGAAGCAGAATTGCTGAATGATGTGGTAATCCTATGTTTAATTTTTTGAGGAACCTTCATACTGGTTTTCCACAGAGAGTCCTTAGAGTTTTAACAACAGGGGAATAGTTGAGTATAATATAGTGCACTAGGTGGAATATTACACAGCTTTTTTAATGCTATTTCTACGGAACTTTTAATAACATGGAATAAGGCTTCACATACTCTTAAGAAGAAAGGTAGTATCATTTTAAGGGAAAAATATTTTATCTACAATATAAATCCGACAGTGTGAAATGCACGAAAAAGAAAAACGACTAGAAGGAAATACACCAAAATGGTAATAGGGATTATCTTTAGGTGGTAGGACTATAGGTTATCTGTATTTTCATTATGCTTATCTGGACTTTCCAGATTTTTTTTCCTTCCATAATCAGAAAAACTGATTTTTTTTTAAAAAGGCAAGTTTTCTTGCAGCATCTCCCTAACTTTCTGAAGGTGGTGACAGAGAGAGTAACTCACATGGTCTTTACAAAAGCCACTCCCTGTGGCCCTGTCCAGGAGGACCGCTGAACTGAACGGAGAGTTTACATTCTCATCCAGAACTGCAGCACAGGTTTTGATTGATACATTTTTAAATATGACTGAAGTTCAACGAATACAGAAAAGAGTCTCTAATCAACATTGGCTCTTTCCTGAACACAATAAAAACCTTCTGATACCAACCGCAGACTGGGGTGTCCCCCAGAAGGAGCGGGTGGTGTTCCTCCTCGTGTGCAGAGGAGCCCCTGTCCTGGTTTCCTCAGCCCCTTGCTCTTCCCTGTGTCCCAGGCTGTCCTCTCCACCCTCCCTCACTGCACTGTCCAGCTTCTGAAGCTGGTGCACACCTGCTCAGCCACTGCCACCCGGCTGCTGCCCTCACCGCCCCATGAAAATGACGCTCAAAGAGTGGCCTGCAGGTCTCCAAATTCAATAGGTATTTGCTGATACTCATATTGTAGCACCTTATAATTCTGTAGTGTTTGGTGCCCTCTCTTTGAAATTCCTCCTGAGTTACCCTTTTCCCGGCTGGCTACTCCTCTTCCTCCACTCCCCTTTAAACCCGTGTTTCCTAAGTCTCACTCATGCTTCTCTCCTCTTTTATTTTCATGCCACACATTCACCCTACGCAGCCTCGTGGACACCAAGCTTCCAAGGATCGCTGGGTGCAAGCGACTCCCAGCCTTTATTTATCTCTAGAACAGACCTCTCTCCTTGCATACCCAACACCACACCCCCTTGGGCACGTCCACTCTGCAGTAGCCCCTGCAGTAGCCCCCCACAGGGTCTCTGGCCTGCACACACCCCATGCAAGCCATTCCTCGCACAGGGCAGTGGACTGTCTAGAGCGTGGATCAGACCAACTTGCTTACAACGCTCCAGCTTCCCGCCACACCTGGGAGGGGACAGCACCCACAGCTCGCCGTGACCAAGGCCTGTGTCATCTCGGCCTGCCTCCCCCTCCCGCCCATCTCCCTCCACTACCTCCTCTGCTCCCTGCGATCCAGCCACGACGGCCTCCTGTTTCTTGAATATTCCAGACTTATTTCTGCTTCCAGGGCTTCGCTAGTCCTTCCATTTGGACTCCCCTAGTCCCACATGTTCACATGGCTATCTGCTTCTCGTCACTTAGTCTCAACTCAAATGTTACCTCTTCTGTCTTTCCCGAGAGACCGTCTTATAGTAACTCCTGTAGCTTTCTCTCTGTTAATGTCTCCATTTCTCTATCCCCGCTGCCAACGTCCGCATAATTTTTCACAAGAACACCGACGGGTTTCTCTCTGCCTCCCTACCCCTCCTCCTGTAACCTCTCTCCACTCCATTAATGGAACGATCTTTCGCAAATTCGAATCTGACTCGTGGTTTCCAATTTTAGATCCTCCAATGCCTCCATACTGCCTTTAGAATGATCTGGCCTCCACCTCATCCCCTAGCCTCTTACCACACCTCCCCCAGGCCCCCCTCCAGCCGCCAGAACTCATCACAGGTTCCTACAAGTGCCACACTCTCACCTCTCAGTGCCCTGGCAGGCGCCTTGCCCTGGCTGGGCAGAACCCGCTCCTCCTCGACGCTCTCTGTTCAGCGTGCACTTCCCTCAGGAAGCCTTCCCAAACCACCCCTTTCCTCAATCTTCTCTTATAATTCAGTTTTCTTACCTGTTTTGCCGTGCTAGACTAAGTTCTCTCAGGGTGATGCCTGTGCCGTATTTCTAGCACAATATGGAGCAACGTACTTGGCACATAGTAGGTACTCAATAAATGTTTGTTACAGGAAAGAGTCAACAGAGAAACGTCACGTTGGAAATGATCTTGAAAAAACATCAAGCCCAAACTCTAAGACACTATAGAGTGTTCTCGGGCTAAGTGCAACCTGGCCTCTGTCCGCACTACTGCAGTGGTGGGCCGCCCAGCCCTGCACTCGCAGCTACCCAGAGTAACCCTCTCTCAGTGTAGCTTCGACACTGTCCTTCAAGTGTTCCGAGACAAGTGTCATCTGCTCCCGGAACTATTCTCTTCCCCAGGCTGACATCTGTATTTCTTCTCTCATTTCTGTAACTCACTCTTTAGACCAAACCCGAGTTATTCTGGACAATTTCATGTGCAACCACTCCTTTTTGCTCTTCCAAGGTAGTGCCAATTTCAAACACACTGCAAACGCTATCTGGCCAGGACTGGGTTTAAAAGTGGGGCAGTCGGCATCTTGTTCAGGACCCTGAACCCTGGTCACGGCGGGCCCAGAGGCTGTGACCCCTTTTGGCAGAGAGCTCACTTGCTCAACACACCCCAGAAAGTGCTGCTAAGCCAGCGATGTCCCCTCCTCTCATGCCAATGGGGACCATGGATCGTGTTCAACCGGGGGGATAACGTGAGCAAAGCTGTGCTTTAGGAAGGTCGCCCAGCAGTGGCACAGAGTGGACAGGGAGGGGACAGACACCAGGCCAAGGGAGCAAAGCACGCTGGAGGCTACGCCGCAGCCCTGCTGCGGGGCGCGAGGTTCTGAACTCGGGTGAAGGGGAAGGAAGTTCACGACCGTGGTCTCCCCGGAGCACTGGGCATGCCAGCAGAATGTGCCTGCTCCACAAGGCTGTCAGCACAGGGACTGTTAAAATGTCTGAAGCTGTCAGAAAGAACGGAGGCGGTGACCAGATGGCAAAGGGTGATCGTGGTAGGGTTAGCCTTGCTGTGTCATTTTCTAGACGGAGAAACTAAGGCTCCACAGGAAAACCAGGAGGTGCTCGCGAGTAACACGCGGAGGCCTCTTCAGCAGCCCTTTCTACTGATCCCATCGCATCTGTCACTGGCTCCTCTCTGTGCCCTTCTAAGCAACCTCATAATCGGATACTTTGCATGGCACCGTCAGAAAAGTCCTACTGGGGGACCAGCAGGCTGAGCCATCCAGCAGCCAGCACCCAGGGTGACAGGGAGGAGAGCAGTGGGAATGCTGATCCCATGTGCTCCTGGAGGTGACAGCCAAACACCCCCCAGACCCCACCAAAGCCCCCTCTCCCGACACCCAGGAGGGGCAAGGAGGGGCATGCCTCAGCTCCCTGTGCCCACGCCGTGCGCCTGCTGATCGCACCTTCTCTGCGATACCTGAAAAAAAGAAATGGGGCGGGGGTAACTAAAAATTCTGTGTGAACTCTAAGAAAGGATATGAACTAACAAATTATCCTGGTTCTCCTTCCAAACCCCTCTCTTACACCTCTTTGTAGCAGCGGCAGCCGCGGCACTGAACACATTTTGTCTTCACTCTGGTAATGAGGAACCCGAGCCGCGCAGAACCGGAAGCTTCAGTGCTTCGCTACCTCAATGTGACCACGGCGCCCCCTGCCCTGACTTCTTCCACCAGCCCCTAAATGTGGCCCGAGGCTGAGGCCACGCACCCTACAAGCACAGGCAGTGGAGAAAGGAGTGGCCCTTCCTTGGGGGAGAAGGTCCTGGCGCCACCACAGGGAGGAGGGCAGCCAAAGGCCAGTGCCGGGGCCTCTGGGGACTCGTGTCCAGGGGAGATGAGCCGCCTGCTCTGCCCTCTCCCACAGATCCCTCTCCGCATCCCCTTCAGCAGTTCGGGGCTAGTGTGGTCGTGAAGGGAGCCTCAAGTTTTGCTTTCTTATTTATATTCTCTCTTTACAGGGGACTATCGCAGAGACCCCAGGAGGCAAGAGTACTTTTCCCCCCGAATACCTTGGAATAAAATATATGAGAATTCATTGTCCTGGGGCCAGAGCATTTAGTGTAAACCCCTCATCAAGGTGTATGCATCCCTTCCTTCCCTAGCAACAAGGGCGTCCGAGCCACGCTGCAGGACTCTCAGTGGAAAGACCCCCTGGACTGCTCTGGTGTGTAAACACTGGTGAAGCCAAAACCCGTCCTGCGTCCTTCCTGCTGTGGCATCCTTCCCTGTGCTGCACCCTCAGGTGAAGGAGGACACGCCGTCACCATCGTTGGAACTACGAAGCTGGTAAGAGTAGCTGCAGAACTAAGCACACACTGGTCGCTCCAAAATCATTCTCTAGCCTAGGCCCACGTTTCCATCAGTTTTAGAACATGTCACGCCTTTAGACAGGGTTTAAAGAGTAAAGACCGAAGGAGTTTTTCTGACTTCTTTCTGGGCTTCCTCTTCACAAAGCTTAAGAAAGGCGGTGTGTTCTTCAGACTGGCAGGGGTCACGGTCCAAGTGGAAAAGAATTCCCCCCTTCATTTACTCATTCATTCCTTCCTGCGTGCCCATATGCTTACATGGTATTACAATGCATTCGTGTAAACACATTACATGTTTCCTGCCTCTTAGAGCTTACAATCTGGTGGACCACATTTTCGAAGAGCCAAGTCTGGGAACAAAAGAGGGTGACTCCTGGCTCTGCTGGCTTCGTGCACCATGTAAGTCCTGACCCCATTCCTTTGTACCTTGGTTTTCCCAATGAGAAAATGGGGCTGCTGGTGCCACAGGGGGGACCAGCTGGTTGTTCTCTGTACACAGCCCTCTCTCTCACAGTAACACCAGCAGAAACTGCAGGTGGCATCAGATTGGCCTGCTGAGGCTGGGGGCGGCAGAAAGAAAAAGAAGAAAATGGAAGTCAAGGTACACAGTCCCCTCCATCCAGGATCGACGTGGCCCGCTCCTTTAAGGATTTCTGCTGATGGGGAGCAGGCGGGGAAGCTTCACTCTGGATGAGAGACCTCTAAAAGGACACCCCTAGCCTTCTTGAGTCTGCAATTTCATTGCATCCACCGAAAGCACAACTCCATGGGGAAGAGCTGGTGGGTCCCCCTTTCTGGGTCTGGCTACCAATATTCAGCCCTACCTCTGAGTGTCTTGTAAATATAAAAAATAACTAAAAAGGGTAGGACGGCTTCTGTTAAGAGTGAAACCCAGACAGGAGATAATGAAAGGGAGAGCACCTAGCCATTTTAAATAACAAATAGGTCTGCAAATAGGTCTGCAACATTGAAGTCTGGAAAAGCACTTTTATATAAACATTCTGCCATGTGAGCAGCTCAGCATCCCTAGAAATATTCTGCATAGAGATCATTGTCCCCATTTGAAAGAGGAGGAGACTGATGCTCAAGAAGGTTGAGTGATCTGCTGTTGGTCCCATCAAGAAAAAGCTGTAGCAGAGCCAGACTTGGACCTAGCCTCCAGCTCGCAAGTTCAATGCTAGCTGAGAAGCACTGAGAGAACATCCAAACCGGCAGCTTGTGAGAAACTGGGGATAAAAACAGAGCCCTTAGAAATCCAAGCAAATGTCTTGATTTCCAAAAATAAGAGTCTAGAATGATAACCAATGAGCTCACCGTCAATCCCAGAAGAATTCGGCCGTACATCAGTACATGGTCTGTGGGCACGAGAAAGCACGATGATCCAACCACACATGGGACGAGCTTAGCTCAGCGCCTGGCACGGGCGAGGGCTCAGCAAATGTAAGGACTGTTACTATCACTATTGCCATGTTCCTCATTAGCAGGAATTAGCATGAGATTTCTTAGAATAAACCCAAGCTCACCTTGTTTCTTTTTTTTTTTTTTAACAGGGTTACTGGACGAAGAGATCAGGGAAACGCTAGAGAGACGGTATCCCTGGATTTCAGCACCAGCCCTTGACAAAATCTCTGTGCTTCACTGTCACCTAGGTAGAGAGTACCATGGGGTGAGTCTGTGTTCTGACCAGTGAATGAGAGACTGAATTCAAATACTGACTTTGCTATTTAGAGCCTGTGTGACCTTGAACAACTTATTTAACCTCTCTGTGGTTCCACTTCCTCATCAGGAAGATAATGATAAAGCTAGCAATCATCTCAGAAGGCCAGTGATTGATTGATTAGAAAGACAGACAGACAGACAGATGGTTATAAAGGCAACAAACATTAGCTATTAATGTTATGTTACGATCTCAACCTGCAGGGAGGCCTCTTGAGTTGTGCCTCTGAGTTCTGTCATTATTTCTGTCCATTTCAACATGTATCAACAGCTGGGATGACGACAGTGAAAAAAGTACAAAAGTAAAGGACGGTGTCAGCTGCTCATATGCACAATGAAAGACCTGGGAATGACTGACAATCACAAGCTTCCCATCAGCCAACGTGCATATCACCCACAAGTAATCTGTATTTGTCAGACCAGTTAGAGCACTACGTTCGCTTCTGGGTGTCATATGTTAAGACCAATACTGAGAAATTTGGGGAATGGGGCATCACAAGGCATCTTGAAATGATGTCAGTTGAGAAAAGTATGAATGTTTTGTTTGGTGGCAAGTGACTGTCATTTGGATGAAAGCTTATGCTGCTTTTCTTCTTGGCATAACTTGAGCCAGTGAATCAAATTAGAAGGGGCCAGAATTTTGCCAAAAAATGAAAGGAAGGAAGGAGGAACGAAGGGAGGGAGGGGAAAACCTAGGACCTAGCCAACAGTGGAATGGTGTTCCTGGCCCAGTAGTGAGCTCCCAATCACAAGGAGAGTCCAAGCAGGGGCTTGGTGACCAGCTGTCAGGGATGTTATTGAAGGTACTGATGAACTAGGCGATCTTAAAAGCCTTTCCCCATCCTCAGAGTTTACAATCCCAGCCCCTTTCTCCCGCACGGAGCTCTCTTCTGCACACCCCTTCCCCCATCGAGGTTGCCGTGGGAGCTCCTAATCCCATGAACACCTGCCAAAATTTGGCCTGCAGGATGCATATTCAATCATGAAGGATTCAGCTGGCTGATCTGGCTGGCCTGTCTGAAGATTTCAACACTGCAGCAAGTGACCCTCTGGAATCCTAAACGAACTGTCAGGAGCATCAGGAGCCTGGGCTCCAAGCAGCCTGCGCTGGGGACCTCAGCTGCACAGGCCAAACGCTGCATCACCACCGCCCCCAGCCACCCACCGTCACCATGGCAACCACTGGGGCTGGCTGCCTAGGCGAGGCTCTTCAATCCAAGCAGGGGGAGGCCCAGTTTTTCCTGCAATTTCCCAAAGTAGTGAGCCCTACGGGGATGCAGGCAGGAGGACCTAGAGGACCGCAGAGGGAGAGTTTATCCCGTCCTGCCCCATCCTGTTGGCCACCTTGAGACACAGCCCGTCATCCATGACTTGACCTTGGCATCCTCTTACTCTAACCAAAACACAGTAGAAGGAGCCACTGGCAAATCTCATTATTTTTAGAAGCACAATCACTTAGCAACCTAAATGTCCCATTCTCCCCCACCCCTCCAAAAGCCCAGAGAAATAAATACAGTATTGAGGACTCCAATGTTTGGCTCTGATACAGCACGAGGATGTAATAATAATAATACTTTCTATTTATGTAGAAATAAAGCTCGCCTTCCAAGGAGCTCGGAGTCTTGCTAAAATTAAGGCAACGATCCCTCACACCCAGCCCCCTCTCCCTCTCAGTACAAACTGCCCAGAGATGACTGTTTCCCTGCTTTTGACAAAAGCCCAGGACCAGAAGGGACTTCGCATATGGATTCTAAGGCATGGAGCAATAGTGATTCCAGTCCCTGGAGGCTATTGCCCACTACCAAGAAAAGGCATTTATTTCTAGCAAGGGAACAGAAAAAGGTCAGGGTTTCTCAAACAAATGCCAGCAGTGAATTCCTTCCTCACATGTGACCCTGGTAACCATTCCCTTACAGAAACTCTTTTTTCCTTTCGTTTCCCTGCCAATGGTCTTCCACTGATCCGCTTCCCCAGACCCCTGGCTCTCTCCCTGCCTTCCTCCCAGGTGCCCTATAGTTTTAATACTCATTTAATGCAGGGGTCCTCTGGCCTGTCCTTGTCCTGCTCGCTCTGCCTCCTTTCCTGGGATGCTCGGACTCGCGTCTATGGGTCCGACCACCAGCTATACGATGCCGAATCCCGGACGTCCATGTGGACCCTGTCCTGAGCTCCAGCCTCTCCACTGGGTGCTACGCCCAGTGGTCCAAAGGGCACATCTAACTCACAAAGCCAGAATCACCTCCCTACGCCAGACTGTCCCCATGCAGTGTGTCATTACCTCACAGTGAAGGAGGCCGCCATCCCCCAATCTTGAGATTCACCTTTGGTTCTTTCCTCTCCCTCACCTGCCAACTTTAAGGTTCCCTACGTATTTCTTACATCTGTCCCCTCCTCTCTGGTGCTACCGACACAGCCCAGGTTCCAGCTTTCGTTTTTTTTCTAGGCAGTAAAACATGTAAAGGACAGGCTGCTTGCTGGTCCTCCCAGCTCCAGCCTTGCCCCTTCCTCCCTAATTACCACACACACACACACACACACACACACACACGCACGCACCACGGCAAGTCCCCAAGCCTCGGAGAGCTGGCAGGTCTATCTATGCAAGGATGCCATCACTCTCTTGCTTTAAGCCCTTTAATGAACCTCTATTTCCTCCCTAACAGAAGCCAGACATGTCACCGCCATGGTACACTAGGCCCTCGCACTGCTGCCTGCCTGGTCAGCGTCGTCTGGAACCAGCCTCCCCCGTGCTCCCTGTCTGCCCGCCAGTGCTCCCTGTCTGTCCGCCACCGCACACGACACGCACTGCCCACGCAGGCCTGCTCTTGCCTCTGCGCAACCACCCGCACCCCTCCCGCTTTCTGCCCCAGCCCCACCCACAGCCCACGAACCCTTTCCAAAGAAGTCTGCCCATACCCCCTGCTCCAGCAAGCATGATAGCAACCCAAGGGCAGCTCCCCTGCCTCCATTTTCTCCCTTTGGACAGATTCACTCCCCAGAAGTTTCCAGAAACTTCCAAAAACTTGAGGCAATATTATTAAAGGGAAAGAGGTAAGTGAATCTCAGAAGCTGTTGTGTCTGCGCCTCCCCAGCCCTGCTGCTCTGTGGCACGGTTGGAGCCTTCTCTTGCTCTCGTACTTAGTCTTCTTTCCAGAAAGGGGAAGTGCGCAGAATGGGAGGCAGATACCACCCACCCCTCTCTCTTCGCCCGTCTTCCTCCTCCCCACTCTAGCCCCGTGGTGATGCCCGCACTCACGTTCTAACCCACCCCTCCTGCTCCGTCCTTAATGCCCTCACAGCACTGCCCCGCCGTGCGACATTTCTCCTGGGAACCCACGGAGCCGTGGAGCGCAGGAGAACCAGCCCCGGCAGCGCAGCGGCGGCCCAGGCAGCCGGAGAGCTCTCTGCTCATCCTCACTCCACTCCCTCACTGCCCCTGTGACCCTGGGCTGCTTTCCTTTTCTGGAAAGCAGAAATTGTTTTATCTGTAAAATGACATTAGACCTTCTGGCTCGAAGAGGCTTGGAATCTAAGAAGAATGATTCTTCTTTCTGTCCAGCTTCTACTTACTGTGTCCCCTAGACACACGCCTCCCCTTCCCAGACCATCTCCGTTTGGGTGCTTGAAAAATGCTGCTGTGCCTTGTTATCTGGGAACTTGCTTTATTCTCCGGGCCACAGAGTAAACGATAAAAGTGTCATCTCTTCATCATCTGGGCTGATGGAGGAAGAGGCTTAGCCAAGGAAACGTGATGGATAAGACCAAAGTAATTTATTGTATTTAGTTTTCAGATGTGGTTAGAGACACACTCCAAGACACAACACTATCTCTGCCCATCTGGAAATCATCCCAAACCCTCCCACTCTGGCCTCAGTCCCAGGCTGGGGTTTGGCCATGGTGTGGAGGAAGGCTCTGGGTCGTGCACATAGACCACATGAGGGTAGGATGTTGTTAACTGTGTCATTATTCATAATATTCAACAACCATGGACAGAGCACAGCCACGGGCAAGCCACTGCGTGGACAAAGAAACTGACGGGCCATACAAAAAGAGACTTCTTACTGTCCCTAGAAACTCAGAATCCAGGAGGGGGCAGGAGTTGGTTCATAATTATCCATATGTTATGAGCAACAATAAAGATACTCATAAAGCATTACAAGAGCAGAGGGGAGAGTATACCTAAGTTTGACCAGGAGGCCCTGGGAAGCCTCAGATCCAAAGCCAACAGTGGTGTGAGCGGGTAGGTCTTCATCACAGCTGACAGCTGGAATAGGAGCCCTGCCCGCAACTGTCCTGGAAACTCAGTGTATTAACAAGTAGACACTAAGCTCTACTCCACGCCTGGAGCTGTGAGGGATGCTACGGGCGACAAAAGATACTTAAGCAGTTTTGCCTTCCATGCATGAGGCAATCAGCAAACAAGGCAGTGTTATGTTCTGACATAATAGAGGGTTCGATGTGTGGAACAGACAACAAGAATGAGAACAGACTATAATAAAGTGCTAATTGCACGGCAAAGGCAACGAATAAGAAACCCTCCGTAAACACTCTTGCTCATGCCCACTGCATCTCCACTGATGCTGAAGACAACATCCCAGTTAGCTGTGGGCGAGAACGTGTCTTCTACATCTTTGGGCAGCGTGGTGTAAGGGAAGGAGCACGGGACTAGGCATGAGCGGCCTGGTTCTGGAATAATCTGGCGTGTAGGGACAGGCAAGTTACTTCCCCATGCAGGGCCTCTGGAAAGAAGCTGGACTCAAGGATCTCCAGGGTCCCTTCCAGTGCCAGGGAACCGTGGTTCTGAACACAAAGGGACCAGCCGATGTGAGCCCGGTGGCTCTGAAAGGAGGAGGTGGGTGGAAGGACACATCGCAAATGAATCAGAAGGGCAGGTCAGGAGCGGGGTGGGACAGTCAGAGTAAGGAATGCATGTTTAAGAGAAAAGAGCCAAGCAGGTGGCTGCAGCCTCGGAGACAGGCGTGGGGCCAAGTGGAGTAAAGGCGGCATCCGACTGAGGAAGGCTTCAAAGGCCATGCCGAACAGGGCAGGCTGGAGGCCACAGGAAGGAGAAGGCCATGCTAGGGTCCCATTTAGGGACGTGCCTTGCTGTAGGAGGAGCTCTAACAAGATTCTCGTGACAGTTGACAGACAAACTGGAGAGGAAATGAAGGCAAGAAGCCAACCAATGAGCCATGAAATCATCCAAGTTACAAGTTGACGAGGATGTGGGCTGGTGGCCGGGAGGATGACATTGAAAGGAAGAACAGATAGCTTGATTTAAAAGGACAGGCAGGTTTGGGAAACTGTCAGGTACAAAGATTGCAGAAAAGGGATGAGTCCAGTACCTACCTCACTACTTCTGGCCCCAGGCTAACATCCAGCCACAAATCCCTAGGGTTTGAAATGGCCCGACACCTGTGTCCAGAGCCCCGCATGTCCTGAGAGATGGAGAGTTGTCACGAGTAGGAACTGATGGGTGTGCACCGTCTGCACAGGCTCTTCTGCATGGAGAAGAGGGTGTATCTAACACAGTACACCCACAACAACTAGCACAGTGCTTGGCACAGGAAGGACGGTCAGAGGTTGTCTACTAAGAGTCCCCCTCCCACTCTAGTCTCAAATGGTCCCTCGTGTAACTTCAGAAGCTTTCAGAGAGCAGGTCTGGGAGGGGAAAGCAGACAGTGTGAGATAGAAAACAGGAGGCCCAGCCTGGCAGGGGCTTACGTGGAGAGACCAGGGGCAGCAGGAAAATTGAGAGGCTTGGAAGAAAGTCAGTGGGGTTGGGCCCGGCAGCAACTGTAGGATTATAAATGGGCAGTCTTCCCAGCACCCGAATTTATTCTCATCACCTCCATGAGGCTGAGGGAGGGCGCTCCTTGCTCTCAGACAGGAGGCTGAGGTTCAGGGAAGGAAGGGGCTCGTAAGAGCCTGGCAGGCCTCACTCCCAGGCCACAGCCTTCTCTGCCAGCCTCCCTCCTGCCCAGGGCTGGCACCCACCAGCAGCCTTCCCAACGACTGGCCTGAGGCTGCTTTGAATCTCGACAGCTTGGCACACATCCCCTTCCAAACCGCGCCCTGCGTCCGCTGGAGGTGTGTTCCCCATTTACAAAACTGCCAGGGCAGCTGCTGCTTCCCCGGCGCCTGCCCCCTCGCCGGGTGGCCATCCCAGCTCCCCTGCTGCACCCAACCCTCTCCCCACACCCCAGACTGCTGTTCAAGGTCAGAGCCTGCTCCCTTCATCTCCACCCCCTGGAGGAGCATTTGATGACCTCACCTGCACATCAGTGTAGGCATGTGCAACAGGGGGTCAGGAAAGAACATTCCCGAATAAACAGCAAAGAAAGTGATTAGACTGAGGGCCCCTGAGGCAGCCTTGGCCAAGAAACAAAAATTCCTCTTTCCTGAAGACAGGGGGAACAACCATTGTGATCCAAATATGGAATCCACCTAAACTCCCTGAGCAGAAGTCTCCCAGGGCAAAGCAGGCAGGCTGAGGTTTCCTTGCTCCTCCTCTGCCCTGCTCTCTCGGGAGAAATTCTACCCTGGGGCTTCCTGAGTTCCTGCATCCAGCCCTGATGAACAGCCTGTGTGGAGCCAGGAGGGGTCAAACCAGACCCTCCCATGCAGAAGGCCTGTGGGAGGAGGAGACCCCCCGCAGGGGTCTTCTAAGCTGAGAGCACAACCCTTACCCACCACCCTGCAGGGAACACGCAGCCCAGCAACTGGAATGCTCTCCTCTCCTGAGTGTGGGGAGTCCCTGCAATGACCCTAACATCTAAAATTCCCAAGATTACAAAATACTTTTATAGCCTTCTTATGATGAAATATTTCAAACAGTCAAAAAATAATGTAAAAGACACAATGTACATAGTCCTGTGTTTAACAGGGGTTAACATTTTCTGATAGTTGTTTCAAATCTTTTCTGAAAAAGATCTGTACGTATCAGATACAGGTAAGGCTCCGCCCCAACCTGTTGTCACCCGCTCCATCCTAGAATAAGTACTGTCCTGCAGTTGGTCTGATCAGCCGCGTGTATATTTACGTATTTTCCCAACACGGTTAGATGTTTTTCTAGCTCAAAGGTTTTCAATGTGGTCCATGAGCCACCTGCATCAGAACTATCTGGGTGCTCACTAAACATGCAGATTTCTGACCTTCTGTGGGGAGGGCTAAAATTTTCCATTTTATACAAGCACCCCAGACAATTTGGGGGTACACTAAAGCTTTGAGAACCAACTATGCTAGCTTAGGACTTCAAGCCCTCTTATAATGCAACGCAAACAACCAAAAGGACCAAAACAAACAGCCAAACCCTGGGAAGGGTGACCCTTCAAATTGCTGTCTGTCATTTGCTGCCCCGTGTGAATGACAAATCTGAATCAGGTTTTGTGCTCTTTCCAATTACCGAGCTGTCTGGGGTCGGCCTGCTGCCCCCCATCACTTCCGCAGCTCACGCACGGCAACAATAAACAACAGCAAACATTTATTATCTTCACAGGAGGGAAGGGGAGGAGAAGAGCGCTACGAGGACAGCTGCATCTAAGCTTGCCGTCTGCACTAGCCCACCACTGCCGCCATTGGTAGTGTGTCTCTGGCGCCTTGCAGATTATAATAGAGTTACAATGTATACTGTAATTGGATATTTGTATTAATATTATACTTTTGTTGCTGTCCTAATTTAGAAGCTATAGGCATTCTTAGAGCAGTTTTATTGAGTCGTAATTTGCAAACACAAAATATACCCTTCTGAAGTGTACGATTCAGTGGGTTTTTGTATATTCAGAGTTGTACAACCATCCCCATTATCTAATTTTAGGACATATTCATCACTCTGAAAAGAAATTCCCAAACCCATTACTAGTAACTCCCCGCCCTACTTCCCCCAGCCTTTCGTAGCCACTAGTCTAGGTTCCCTCCCTGTGAATTTGCCCCTTCTGAACTTCTCAACGCAAATGAAATCATACAACATGGGGCCTGTTGTGAAGAACTTCTTTCACTTAACATAACATTTGCAAGGTTCACCCACATTACAGCATGTATCGGTACTTCATTCCTTTTCGTTGTCAAATAGTATTCCATCATAGGATAGGCCACATTTTGTTTATCCATTCAACAGCTGATGGACACTTGGGTGGTTACCACTTTTTGGCTATTATGGGTAATGCTGCTATGAGTATTAATGCACAAGTTTTTATATGAGTATATGTTTTCATTTCCCTTAAGAATATATCTAGGAGCAAAATAGCTAGATCATATGGTATCTCTATGTTTAACATGTTGAGGAACTGGCAAACTTTTTTCCAAAGAGGTTACACCATTTTACATTCCCACCAGCAATGTGTGAGGGTCCCAATTTCTCCGCATTCCTGTCCAACACTTGTTATTGACGCTATTTCTAATTATAACCATCCTAATGGGTGTGAGGTGGTATCTCATTGTGGTTTTTATTTGCATTTCCTAATGTCTAATGATGTTGTCTTAGTGACGGCTGCTGTAACAAATACTGTAGACTGGGTGGCTTAGACAACAGAAATTTCTTTCTCACTGTTCTGGAGGCTGGAAGTCTAAGATCAAGGCACTGGCCAATTGGGTTCCTGGTGAGGGCCCTCTTCCTGGTTTGTGGGGACCATCTTCTTGCTGTGTCCTCACATGGCAGAGAAAGAGGAAGCAAGCTCTCTTGAGCCTCTTCCTATAAGGACACTAACCCCATCGCGAGGGCTCTGCCTTCATGACCTAACGACCTCCCAAACATCCTATGTCCAAATGCCGTCACATTGGGGACTGGGCTTTCAACATATGAATTTGAGGAGGACAGGAACATTCAGTCCATAGCAGATGTTGAGCATCTTTTCCAGTGTTTACTGGCCATTTGCATACTCTCATTCTTTAACCAAGGAGCCTGGAACCCTAATGAACAGTGGTTCTCAAAGTGTGGTCCCCTCCCTACCCACACTCCTATCAGCATCAGCAGGGATCTTACTAGAAACACAAATTCTCAAGCCCTACCCCAGATCACCTGAACCAGAAATTCTAGGAGTGGGGCCCAGCAATCTGTGTTTTAAGAAGCTCTCCAGGTTTCTGAAGTACGCTTAAATCTGAGAGTCAGTGCTATAGAACACTGTTTCTTACAGAGTGTTCCCCAGTATTTTACTAAGTGATATTTGATAAAGAAATCCCTTGGTAAAGTGAGTTTGGGATATGTTGGGCTATACAAAATAAGTCCTTTACTTAAGACTTTTCAGATTCTTTAATATGCTTATGAGCAATGTGTACTTTCAAGAAGGAGATTGAGTATGCACATTTCGCAACCCCCTTATATATGGAGCATCTCGGAGGACCAGTGTTCCATAGAAGTTACTTTCGGAAACATTACTTTAAAGGTATTCTGTCAATCAAGAAGTCCAATCAAGAAATTAAGAGAATATGCCACTGTATTCTTTATGAAATCAAGTCTGTTGTTAACAATATCCTTTAGATTAGTTCTTTACAAAGTCTATTGCTTTAGTGATCTATTGCTACAGAGCAAACCTTAGAGGCTTAAAACAACAATTAGCACATATTATCTCACACAGTAGGTCAGGTATCTGAGAGTGGCTTTGCTGGGCCTTTGCTCAGGATCTCCTGTGAGGCTGCAGCCAAGAAGTCAACCAAGATTGCACACAAGATGTCAGCTGGGACTGCAGTTACCTGAAGGCTTGATTATTCTGGATTTCCAAGGCAGCTCACTCACATGGCTTTGGCAGAAGTCTCTACGATCCTTCATAGGGCTCCCTGAATATCCTCAGGATAAGGTAGCTGGCTTCCCCGACAGCAAGTGATCCATGACAGCGAGGCCAATGTGGCAATGTCTGTTATGACCTACCTTCGAAAGTCACATCCTCACTTCTGCTGTGTTCTCTTGGTCACACAGCCCAAACCTGATACAAGGGTGGAGGGCAAGGGTCTACATGAGGCCATAAAGACCAGGAGGCAAGGATGACTCCGCTAGTAAGTGACAGCTGCGACGAGAACCCCAGCAGTGTGGCTCCAGAGTCCATGCCACTGTGCCCGGCTGCTTCTCCGTTATGTTGACTAAACAAGCTCTCTGCTATCCCTTTAAGAATGTGTAACTCAAAAAGACCAGCCTTTGCAGGTCAGAACGTAGCATGTGCTCCTCTGCTGGGTGTTAGCATGTTCACGCTCTTTGCAGCTGCTGCTAAGTGCTGCGGCTTGCCCAGAAACAGAGCTTTTCAGAACATAGGGTTGGAGCTGTTCATTACCTAATTAGGCTGCTCTTAACTAATCTGGGAGATGAGCATCCATTTACGTCTGTTTGTGCTCTCAACAATCCTGTTACCACTGAACTACAAATCAGGCGCTTCCCTTTATTTCATTGTCCACCTGTCTCACTGGGAGACCCGTAACTCCTAGTACTTCTAGCTTCTAAAACCCTGTTCCTTAGAAATTCCCTCCAACTGCTTTTCTTAGGTGTATCTTTAACCGCTATTATTATGCCAATAGAATGTTGAGTCTAAAGCATCAACTTTTTTCAAAATGAAAAATACAACACCTTTGCCCAAAAACCTGTTGAATCTTAAGATCCCTTAGGACCTTAAGAACATTCTTGAAATGTTTTGCCCGTGTAGGGGAACAAAAAAAAAAATCTTTTCCTTCTACTCTTCTAGGTTCTTGGCTGGGGTTCTATAACAGAAGACAGATTAATAAGAGAAAAGCATATAAATTTATTTAATACAGCTTAAGTATCCCTCACATGAAATGCCTGGGACTGGCAGCATTTCAAGTTCGGGTTTTTTTTTTTCTTTTTGTTTTTTTTTTTGGTTTTTTTTTTTTTGCAATATTTGCATTGTACTTATTACCACGTGATCATACTTAATCTGAAAATCCAAAATATGAAATGCTCCAGCGAGCAGTTCCTTTGAATGTCCTGTTGGCACATAAAAAGTTTCAGATTTTGGAGCATTTCAGATTTCAGATTTTCAGAGTAGGGACACTCAACCTGTAAAATCTTTATATGACATGGTGGCCTTCATAAGGAAATCAAATCCCCAAGCGACAGTTAAACCTGACTGTCTTTACACTAGGTTTGATGAAAAGTGGAAAGTTATGGGAAAATGTGATAGGATGAAAATGTGATAGGACAAAAAGGTAAGAGCTAAGAGTTGTAAACTCAGGGACACTTAGCAAGGCCTGTTTGTTCAGATTCCTCTCAGCGTCCTTCTGTCTTAGGACATAAAGATGCTCCTTCCCTCCAGAGATAGGGAGGGCACCTGTCACATGACAGCCTTATGACCTGCTCAGGGGGAGGTCCGAAAGTCCCTCCTGCACATGTTTCTCAAATTCCTTCAGCTTCAAATATTCAGTGTGCCAAGGTGCCATAGCTGGGAGCAGCACACTCTGAACCCCGTCACCTGTCTTCCTAATTCTTCTCTTTTCCCACGTGCCATTCACTCATTGATTTTTTAGTCGGCTCAATATTTATCATGCATTACTGAATGACTACTACATGCTGGGCACACAAGGCATACAAGCTACAACTATATAATGGCTGGGTGCAGTGGCTTGCACCTGTAATCCTAGCACTTTGGGAGGCCGAGGCGGGAGAATCTCTTGAGCCCAGGAGTTTGAGGCTGGAGTGATCTATGATCGCACTACTGCACTCCAGCCTAGGTGACAAAATGAGAGCCTGTTTTAAAAAAAAAAAAATGCTCTATAACGTACCATTTTGCCATACAGCACAGAGACTACGGTGGTACACATGGGGGCATCAGCCTTACAGCGCGGTTTAGTGGATGATGATACAGGAAACTCCTGATGATGAGGCACCTAATCAAAGACCTCTGATGTTCACTGAGAGTATGTGTCTAATTCCGATCACCTCCACAAACTATCTAGGAAATGCATTTACACTGGTGTGGATTTTGTGAAGATCCTCTGTCTCCCTCATTATAAGCAATCTGAAGGCTCTAACTGTGCATGATGTCCCCAGCTCACAACGGGACGTCACCCCCAGGTAGTGGGTGTTCACTGAGCATCTGCTGATAGTGATGACAAGAAGGATAGAGACCAAACAGGGACCAAACAGGAAACCTATTTTTATCTTTATTTTTTTTAGAAACGTGATCTGGCTATGTTGCCCTGGCCGGTCTGGAACTCCTGGGCTCAAGGGATACTCCCGTCTCAGTCTCCCAAGTAGCTGGGATTACAGGCGTGTGTCACAACACCCGGCAGGAAATATTCTTATTTGTTGTAAGACTAGGGACCTGAAATCAGGGATCCTGGTTTCTAATTTCACCTTTGTCCTATTTTAACATAAGACCTTAAGTCCAATAGCACAGCTTTACTGTACACCACTTTTACATGTGGCCGCCAAAAGCAAAGGATAGACTTGGTCTGTCTTCTGCAGAGAAAAGAAGAATTTTAACAGGAGTCTTATCCATTAAGTAAATGTAATGGTTTTATATAGAATATTCAGAGGTTATTGCTCTAAGGAAGGATTTCTATTAACTAAGAAGAAAGCTTATCAGTTTTTTCAAGTTACTTTTACTCAGCTCAGGGAAGGCTTTCGTGGGACTTGGACATGGTGGACAGATGGGATTAAGAAGTCACACACAACATCAGCAATGTTAAAAGGACCATTAGAGAAGGTGAAGGAGACGGGGAATGAGACAGTCTTCCTCCCACGAAGGTAATCATCAAAGACTGGATCCACCTGGCATTTCTTCATTTGGGCTTAAGAACATCCTTGAAATATTTTGCCTGCCTTCCTAAATTCTTCCCCCTTTAGTATCTGCTTTTCATTCATTTATTCACTAGCTTACTCAGCCATTCATCCGTTCATTCAGTAATAGCTGGGGAATGACTACTAAGTGCTAGGCACACAAAGAGTTCAAACAGATAAGATGTAACCCCTGCCTTCAGGCCCTCAGCTGGCAACTACATAGTGGAGGAGTCACCGACGTCAACCTGGGAGTAACCCGGCCAGGGAGGAAGGGAAGGTGGAGGGACGTCGGGAGGAGGCGCAGGCAGGGAATTGTCACTTAGCTGAATAGGTATCAGCCAGAGGGATGCAAGGATGGTGTGACAGCAGGCAAAAGAGCATGTTCCAAAGGACACAGGCATGAAACAGCACGAAATTCAAGGGACTGCAAGTAGTCCAGTACGTCTGGAGGGCAGGCTGCATGCGGTCAGGTCAGGAGGGTTTTGCACTCTGCTGTAGAAAACAGTGAAGCACTGAAAGGCTTTAAGCAAAGAAATACACAATCATGTCGCATTTTGTAATGCATGCGTATCATCTTCTGCAAGGTCTTTTTCGAAATTCAACAGAAGCCTTTTCAGATTAACACTATAGCACTGAACAGATTTTCACCTTGCAGATTCTCAAGACTTTGCTATTATTTGGTTTACTTTACATTGGGTGATATCCTCCACTTTCCCTCATCAAATGCCCTTCCCCACATTCTCCTTGGCAAACTCCTACCCACCTTCAGCATCCACCTTCAATAAGCTTCACCTGCCTCTGATTTTTTTTTCCCACCTAACCCTGTCACCTTCTCCTTCCTCCATGCTCCCAGGATACAGTCAATAGAGCATGACTGCAGTGATGTCTTCCAATTGCTTCTTCAAAGTCTCTCTCTTCTATTTGACTGTGGATCCCAGGAAGGCAAGGCAGAGATTTGCATTCTAATTTACATATGCATGTATATTTACATATAACACAGAAAAAAGTCTCATTTACTCAGCAGTATTCTTTTTTTTATTTGTAGGAGTTTTAAGCAGTACTTTTTTTAATTTTATTTGTATGAGTGTAAGGGATACAAGTGCAGTTTTGTTACTAGGCTTTTGGTATAACCATCACCCAAATAGGGTACACTGTAAACATTAAGTAATTTCTCATCCTGCAATATCCCTCCTAGTCTCCAAAGACTATTATTCCACCCTCTATGTCCATGTATACACATTATTTAGCCCCCACTTACAAGTGAGAACATGAGGTATTTGACTTTCTGATTTTGAGTTGTTTCACTTAAGATAACGGTCTCCAGTTCCATCCATGTTCTCAACAGTACTTTATAGAACACATGCTCTGTGCCAGACATCGTGCTGGACACTGATATCCAATACACCAAATGAAGGGCATTTTTCTCGTGCAGTATATGTAAGTGTGCATGTAATGTACATGCATATGGGAATTCGATTTTAAGTTCCCTTAAAGCAGAAGTTAACATCTTTCTCAATACTCTAAACATGAGGGATTAAAAGCAACTGATTTTTTAAAACTTATTATTAATAACTAATTATTTGCAACCATATCACATGACAAAGTAGAAAGAGTTGAAATGGTTTTAAACACCAAGAATTCAATATATAAAAATCAAAGTTGAGCTGGTAGGGTAGGAACCAATGTCTGGAACCCCACAGGTATTTTTATTGCATAAGAAAACACTGGGACAGTGTTTCTTGTCCAACTACCTCTGTAACTTTTTGGTGACTTTACATTCATTCAACACATATTTATTAGTGCCTGTTATTAGTCAGCTCTGTTCTTGGCTCCAAGAAAAAAATGCTGCTTTTTTTTTTTTGTAGTTTTAATGTTCAGGCACTATACTTGAACATAGTTCAATAATCTTCAAACTAACCCTGTGAAGTAAGTAGCCCCTTATTGGGGTAATTTTTTTTTTTTTTTTTTTAGAGACAGGGTCTTGCTGTGTTGCCCAGGCTGGAGTGCAGTGGTACAATTATAGCTTACTGCAGTCTTGAACTCCTGAGCATAGCAATTCTCCTGCCTCAGCCTCCCCAGTAGCTAGGACTATAGGCATGTGCCACCACACCCAGCTAATTTTTTTATTTTTTGTAGGGACAGGGTCTCACTGTGTTGCCCAGGCTGGTCTCTAACTCCTGGCCTCAAGCAATCCTCCCTCCCTGGCCTCAGAAAGTACTGAGATGACAGGCGTGAGTCACTGCACCTGGCCTTATCTGGGTAAATTATTTAATCTCTCTGTGCCTCAGATTCCTCATCTATAAAATGGCAATAATAATAGAATATACATCATAAGGTTGTTGAGGAATTAGATGCGTTCACACATTTAAAGCACTTAGAACAGTGCCTGACACATACTTTCAAATATTAGCTAAGTACCAGTACCACCACCACCCTCATTCTTCTTCTTCGTCATCATCATCATCATCATCATCATCATCAACATGTCATTCTGAATATGAGAAAACTGAGGCTCAGTGAGGGCAGAAGTAGTAGTTACCCCACCTTCTCTTTCAGACAGGCAAATTGAGCACATACTGTGACCTCTTCCTCCTTCCACCAAATTGCTAGAAACTGTTTTACACATACATACAATAACCACGCTGGAAAGCAAAGAAGGGAAACCAAGCCATGGTAGACCAGAGATTGCAATGAATCCCCTCTGGACAGAAAGCAGATGCAATCAGATTTTTTAAAAGAAACCACAGCCCCCAGTCCCCAGAAGAGGATGTGACTGCTCTCAAGGTGGGCATGTCACCAGAAGTGTTCCTGTCTGCGGATGGCAGGCACTGGGGTCTGACGGGTCCAAGGGTGACCAGCAGGGTGACGGTTCAGGTGCAGGAGCAGAAAGACCAAGCGAGCACTTTGACCCCCTCCTCCCTAACCTCTTTGCCCCTCCTTATTTCCTTGGACCAGGCAGCAAGGAAGGCAAATCTGCCTGTAAGCAGAAGCAATGGGCAGGAAAGTTGGGTGAGAAAGATGGAGCGGTGCCTTTTGTGCCTTGCCATGCCTGCAAGGAACAGGAGGGGCCCGCCCCCAGGTGACCAGCCACACTGCACATGTCCACGGTCCTGCTAGACTTTTCGCTTCATGGCCTTTCTCCCTGCAAGCAGTTTGCACAAACAGATATGGCAGACAGGAGATGACCTTATCATCAAGAATCACCAGACGCCTGAGGAACTTCAATACCACAAACGGAGAACACAAATAATCGAAGAACTTGTACTCCGTGAGAACGAAGACATGTAATTATTAGCTTAAAGAAAAGTGTGAGAATACCGCAAGCATTTAGATAATTACCTAGAGATAGTGCAAATGGAAATTTCAATAACTGAACGTTTAAGAAACGATGAACAGGCGGAATGGCAGAACAGACAGCTGAATCAGAGACCCGGAAAGTGGAACTGAGCGATGTTCCCAGAAATCAGCACAGGGCAGGAAAAAGATGAAAAGTATAAAGAAAAGATTAAAAACAGGATACACAGAAAATTTCCAACATCATGTAAAATGAATGCTAGAAAGAAAGAATAGATAAAATGGAGAGAAGGCAATTTAAAAAAAAGCGGGGGGGGGAGGGGAGAAATTTGAAGTGAGAGAGAAATAATTCAAAAGTCCTTCCCAGCATTGAATAAAAATACAGATCTTTGGATTGAAAAGCCTCCCACCAAATGCCATAAAAAATAAATATAAATAAAAACCATCATTTAAGACACATACTAGTGAAATTTTAGAGCACCAAAAATAAGGGAAAAATGCCAATGGTTCCAGAGAAAGAAGCAGCAAAAGTTTTCTGTAGAGAAATAATCATGTTGATATTAGAAATGTCACCAGCCACAAAGGACAAAAGACAGTAGTAGAGTGGGTTAAAAATTTAAAGATAATCATATATGTATGTGTGGGTGGGTGGGTATGTATTGTATCGTATATGTGTGTTGAATAAAAAAAATTTCAGAATTGCAGTACATGTTTTTTCTCTTTGTGGCCCATTAGCATTCAGATTTTATAAATGTTGTTTAAGACTTTGAGGACCTACTTTGTAAATCAACCTAAGTGCCTAAAATGATATCCAACTTTTTAATAAAGACCTCTACATTTTGGCTGCATTTTGTTCAAAACCAGTTGGAAATCTCCTTACCTAGTAGTTACCCTTAAATTTTTAACAGGTATTTATTCTGATGGTGCATAACTTTTAAATATCCAGGAATCATTTTCTTTTTAACAGAATGAAATAGTCATCATTGACCCCTTTAATGTTTTCGCCTTGATCTTTTTTGGGAAAAAAAAATGTTATATTCACTTTCTTTCGGTTGGCATTTATCTAGCATATCTTTTACCATCGCCTTTATTTTCAATTTTCCAATGTAATTTTGTTTAGCTTAGTTATTTAAACATAGGATGAAAAACTGAAATAAAATCACAGATCTCTGTCTCTTCAAAAATAAGTTCAATCTATTTACCTTTGTTCTATTCCCATTAAGTTAGGACTTAATTCTACTTAGTATGTTCTGTTTGCCTTACTTTACAATCATTTCTCTTATTTCCTTCCCTGCTTTTTGACAGACTTTCTGAATTTTCTTTGTTACTCTTTTTCTTTACTGGTTCTATTTACCTACAGCTTCTATTTCACCATGTAGAATATACCACACCTTCTTTGGCTATGATTATGAATTATGTGTTCATCACAACTCATTCCATAGGTTTCCATTCCATAGATTTCTTAACTTAGGAAAAACTTTGTTTATACAATAACATCATGTTCCATCAAATTGTATGCATATTATTACTCTAAAAATAAATAAGTTTGATGTTAATGTTAAAGTTTTTAACTGCATTTTCAATAGCCTTCATAATAATTTTAATGTTTAATCTTCTACATAATGAACTTTCAAAATCTTTGAGTTTATGAATTAGGTGAAAATATTGAGTAGTTATTAAAATCAATTTAACAGTTGTTCTTTACTTCCTTTATAAAGGGTAGTCACTATAAGACTATAAAGAACACGTGCCTTAATGGTGAAGCTTTAAACAAGCAACGAGATAAGATAGCCTTATTCAACACCTTCCTCAAAGTTCTGGCTACTGCGATAAGATAAGATAAACAAATATATAGTAGGTGAATTAGAAAGAAAGAAATGCAAGCTGATATAATATTCTACATAGACAATCTAAGAGAATTTACCACAAAATGATTTTAACTAAGGAAAGGGGTTTACATGATTGCTTTATTTGCATCAACAAATAAAAACTGTAACATTTCTATACATTAGCAACATTCTATTAGAAACGCAAAAAATTCATTCATTCACGAGAGCAATAAGATTATAAGATACACAGGAAAAACCCTAACAAACGATGTGCAAGTCCTGAATGGAAAAATTTCCAAAGCTGTAATAGGACCTAAAATATATCTCAAATAAATGGAGAGAGATTGGTTAAGACTCAACATTGTGGAAATGTCGATTCTCCCCAAATTAGTCAGTAAACCCATTGCATTTCCAAGCAAAATCTGAAGATTTTCACAATTTCATTCTAAATTCATACAAAACCACAAAGCCTGCGATTAGCCAACCTTAAAGACAGATAGGGAGGGGAAGATTAGCATGACCAGTTATCAAAAAGCATTATAAAAATACAGTCATTAATAATAGCCAATAGAATAAAACGGAGAGCCTAAAAACGGACCATGCGTCTATAGGAACTTGGTATACAAACAGAAGTTGGATTACAAATAAGTAGACAAAAGATGTACTATCCACTAAATGAATTGGGGAAGTTATAGAAAAACATACAGGTATAGACATACCTCACACAGTACACACCAAATCAATTCGATATGGATTAAAGACCTAAATATGACAAGCATAATTATAAAATTATACTAGAAAATACAAGAGAATATTTCCATAAACTTCCAAAAAAAAAAACAGCCCAAATGATCAATAACCAAACTGCCATATCTTCATCAGAATCTTGGGTTTTACTCGTACACTGTCTCGGTCTCAATTTCTGTAATAAAATAAGGAGTCTGACTGCCCAAGAGACAATGGACTTAGTTTAGGACTTAATGTAACAAACTTATTTTTCCTTAACCAGCTTCCAAAGTTACCAGGACATATTCAGGAGTCTCAATTTTCCCTACAAAACAAACAATAGGGAATGTCACTCTTCTACAAGCCAGGCATCAGTCCACCGTCTCATGCACACAAGGAAGTACGAACAGTCTTCAAAGACAAGGAAGACACATAAAGTGCATGGTAACCAGGTGTTCTCCGTCTCCAGGGAAGGAGATACACAAGGAGACAATTATGGTCATAGCAGGGAGTATCTAGGCGAAGATCCAGAGGAAAAAAATGTGCCCTGCCTGGGAAGAAAATACTGTAATGCAGAGGAAGGAAGGCAAGAAGATATCTCCTTTCCTCGAAGGCTTTGAGAATCAAATCAGCCATCCATCTTGGGGAGAGTAAATAGTTGGCTCAAAGAGGAAAACTCTAATTCATTGATTAATTTGACCAAAAAAGAACCACTGGTCTAGAAGTACGGAGAAGCACACACCCATAGAAAACTTTGCTTTTCTGGAAGAAGCTCCCACCCTCTCCCTTTAAGAAAATACGAGAGAAAGACCATGTGCAACCTGCTCTTCCCCTGGTGGGTGGTCTGCACAGCCCCTCTGCAGAGGCGGGGAGAAGCCTCTGCCCTTCGTATGAAGTGCTGCTGTCACACGGACACACTCCACATCCTGTTGCCCCAGCATAAGGGCCATGAATCATTCACAAAGCTTCTGAATCAATTATTCATCCAAACCAACGACCAAACACTTTGCTAATTGTCCGGGAAGCGGGGAGGGGCGGTGAGGGAAAGAGAGATTGACTGGAGAAAAAATAATCCGTGCCACGCAAACAATTGGCTATATTAATACTTCATTTATTTTAAACCAAACAACAACAACAAAAACAAAAAGAGAAAGAGAATGGCCTCCACGAAGTAAATTGGAAAAGTAACGTGGGCTGCCTCTGCAACAGGAGGGGAGAGAACCACTGGCCTCCCCCGAGTCCTGATCAAAGGACCCCACTTCATGTGACCCCATTTTCTACCTTCGGCCTCAGCACCGAACCCACACACCCACTGCTACTGGACCTCAGGTTGGTCATGGCCTAGATTTTGACTCCTGCCGTGTGGGCTCAGGAGTGGGAAACAGCCTGGGCAGAGGATGGGTGAGCCCAGAGGGTAAGGCATGAACGGGGTTCGTGGTTCCCACTCCTCTCGCCCCACTCAGCTCCAGACCCTTGCTTTTCACCCCTCTCTCATCTTGCATTTATTGGGCATCTATGATGGGTCTGAGAATACCCAAGTCACCTAGAGAACAGGAAAAGGAGAACATGACACCTCCCGCCCAGAGTCAATGAAGAAATGAAAGAGCCACAAAGAACACAGAGAGAACACAAGTGCCTGCTTATGGAGGGAAATGCAGATTATGGCTAAGTGGGTACAAAGCGGATTGAATGTCCCTGGAGGAGCCAGGGCTGGAGCTTGTTCCCACAAGACAGAACATTCTGGCGTAGATTGGTAAACGGCAGGAACCATATAAACAAGGCAGGGCGACAGCAGGGCAAAGGAAGGAGGAAGAGGGTTTGAGATGAGACAGGCCTGGCTGGGGTGAAGGAGTCCAGGGTGATAGCGATGAGACCACAGGGAGTTGGGCACCGGGGCGGGGAAGAGGAGATGGCAGATGGAAGTCTGCGAGGCCATGCTCAAGAGCTAAAGAGCTTCTCCTGCCACATCAACAAGGAAAAAAACGTTTGTCACAAGGTCCTGATCAGCAGAGAGAAATGTAGAAAGAAATCATTCACTTGAGCACACGACAAGATACCAGAGCAGGGACGAACTTGAGGGCGGAAGAAGTCAAGGTGTGATGCTCTTGCAGGGAGTGGACCCACTCGCTGATGGCAGCCCGGACAAGGGGAGAGATGGCAGAAATAAGCACGGAGAGAAAGAGGGTCTCGGTGACCGATTCTACTTGAGGGTTGATGAAGACATCAAGTGCAACAGAAAAGTCTAGATGCCAGGAAACACAATAAAATTCAAATAAATTCTCAAGCTTGTGGGTTCTTTAGCGATGACTTAATAGAATGGTCCTTATACGTGAGTCACAGGCTCACCCAATAAAAGATATGGTCCCTTCTCTGGAGGAAGATGCTCATATATACAAACCTTTAATACCATGTCAAGCAGTGCACCGCTCCCTAAAGTCCACACAGCCACACCTTCCAGGCTGAACTGCAGCCAGGGTCATTTACTGTTCAAAGAAAAAACATCAAGGAGGTAGAAAAAAATTAAATAAAAATGGTAGTATGAGAAGTTGCCCTTTCTGGAATGTCTCTTTGTGCTTACTCAAAACCAAACAAACGAAATCTCACCCTTTTTCTAATCCCTTGACTTGTTGTTTGTTTTTAATATACAATTAAATTTGGAGAAAGAAATTCTTTTCAAAAATCATCAAATAGGCTGTCCTTCCTCCCTTCTTTCACATCAATGCAGAGACGGTCATCTCAGCATGCCCTGTTGGAAAATGGGTATGCCCCCAAATAGCAGGCCAGAATCATGAGGAATAGAAGGGCTGAGTCCCTGTCCCTTCTAGGACAAATCCTTTTTCAAATGTCCATCCAGCCTCAGGCTTTGCCTGCCATACTGATGACCTGGGGGAGTTTACCCCCGGTAAATTCTTAGGGTTGGCTCGTCCCCAGCAGAGAGAAAGCCACACTGGCCGGGGTCAGAGGTCGGGATGTTAATGAGATGGGGAGAAGAAAAGGGCACCTCCCTTGGAGCAGTTTGCAGAAAGACAGGGGAATCCAACTCTGGAGCAGTTTATAGAAACAAGCTGGGGTTTTTCCCAGGAAGGCAAAGGCTTTTGAATCTCTTCAACAAAATCACCGGTAAAGCAAGCAAGCTGCTAAGGGAACACCACTGCCGCGCTGTTTGCATTCTAGAGTTCTCCCTGGGATAATAAATGGTATGGAGGATACGGATGAAATATAGATGCAGATGAACTTTGATGCAACCTCAGGCAGGAATAGATTTGACCCCCGGGCAGACACACATAGGGACAGATCATAAACCACAAGCCTGGGCCTACTTTCTTCAAGGGCTGCACAATTTCTTATTATTCTCATTTCTTATTCTTTCTCTTCTCTCCCATATTACCTCTCCAGCCCAGCAGCTCCCGGGAACACCATCAAATTTTAATAGGAGCGCTTCCCTGCTGCACCCATGGCCTGAATATAGATAACTACATAAGGTGCCCCGTGACTGCCTCTACTGACAAGCGGAATGGATGGGAAGAAAGTAGACGGGGAGAAGCACCAGCAGCAAAGAAAGTACCAGACACTTTCGCATACGCCATTCCACTTACTTTCTTCAACAGTTCAGTACGCTGGTCTTGCTGTCTCTTTTTAAATTAAGACTCAGGAAGGTTAAGCAACGGATGCTACAGTCATAGGACCAATAAAGATCTGTCTTGGTCTGGATGGGCTTTCCATTACAACGTGCCATTTCTCACTGCAATTGCCTGAGTTTGACCGTCAGCTACATGTAAGTATTAAAAATCTGCTATAAATGCAGCATCAAATTTAGTGCTGTATGTGCATGCTCACAAACCTGGGAAGAAGTGGGAAGACGGGGAATAGAATGAAAAAGATAAAAAAGTAGAGCCTCCACCACAAGAATTTAATAATAGGGTACATAATTGCAAGACACTGTTTTATAAGATGATGGTCAATACAGAAAAAAATAAGGAAAAGAAAAGTGAAGAAACAGTAATAAGGTCTAATGAATAGGAAACATAAAATAAATGAAAGGAATAAAAGAGAATAAACCACCCATTACAATAAATGTTAATGTGTTATGTTTTCACAAAAGAGAAAGACTCAGGTGAGTTATCAGAAAGCAATACAAACATAGAACTATCACGGGATTGTGATTATCTAAGTAGAAAGGCATGGGAAGTAAGCCAGGAAATAAAATGGATTTATTTCTTGGAGTAGGTACATTTCAAACCTGACCTAGAATGAGAATTCACAAAAGGGTAAGGAGAGAAAAAGAAGCTCACGTACATTAGCCTTGCATTGTGATTGTTCATAGCCAACTGATACTGCGCCTTATAGGTACAGACCTACACTATTATCATCAAGTTGATACAGTTATTCAACTATTCTTTGAAACCTGTATCTTGGATAAACTGAGAGCTGTGAATACAGATCAAATATGAAGTGACTCCTAGACCCTAAAGCCCGCTGTATAGACTGAATATTTGTATACCCCACAAATCCATCCATTGCAACCTAATACCAGTGTGATGGTATTTGGACACGGGACCTTTGGGAGGTGATTAGATTATGAGGAGTCTGTTTGTGTGGGGTTAGTGCCCTTATAAAAGAGACCTCAGAGAGCTCCCTCAGCCATTCCACCACGTGAGGACACAGACCGCTGTCTATGAACCAGGGAAAGGGTCCTCACTGGACACCGAATCTGCCTTAATCATGGACTTCTCAGTCTCCAGAACCTTGAGGAAAAAACTCTGTTGTTTATAAGCCACCTAGTCTGTGATGTTTTTGTTATAGCAGCCCAAATGGACCAAGACACTCACTCAAGATTTAGTATATTCTAGAAGTTAGTATGATCCAGTACGAGTAACAATAGACTGCAAATGCAAGGATATCAACTTCATTCTGACTATACCAAGAATTTCTGTTGGGCTTAGAGTAACCTGGAGAATACGTTTGCTCATCTGTGCCTCCCTGTCCTTATCAGTAAACTAGGAAACAATAACAGATACTATTCATTGAAAATTTACCGTGTGCAAAACACTGTTCCAAGTGCTTTCCAAACATCCTATCAGTTGATTCTTGTAAAATACTCACAAATATCCTGAATCCTTAAATTCCCAACAAGGAAACTGAGGCTCAGAGGCTAAATAACTTGCTCAGTGTCCTAGAGCCAGAATCAGACTTTAAATACAGAACTATGTAATTCCACATCCTTTGCTCCTTCCATCCTGCCAAGGTGGCCTGTGTTGTGACTCTAAGCTATTTTAAAGGGCTAAATGAACAATATGTCTAAAATGATTTCAAGATCAAAATGATATAGAAAGTTCAGTAATCTGCTGTCCTTCTAATTCCCTTCAACACAAGACATTTTATCAGTAATTAAAACCAAGTAGTGAGTTTTACATTCCTCTGGATGGATTTTGACATACCAACAGATACATACTTTCACCTTTGTTAGTTAAGATGCATCAGGTATAAAAAAAAAAAAAAATCCAGAGCAGGCAGCCACTGGGATGTATGAATTAGGGAGACAGTACAGCATCATGGTTAAAAACACGGGCTCCGGCATCAGACTACCTCATGTGAATCCTGACTCCACCAACCGCTGGCAGAGTGACGTGGGGAAAAATTACTGAACCACCTAAGTCCTGGTTTCCTCATCTAGTGGTAATAATAATGGTATCTACTTCATAAGGTTGTTGCAAGAATTAAATGTAAAAACACTTTAAAATGTTTACCGCAGTGATTAGCGCTGACGAATTAAATCGGCAGTTCTGAACAACTAGGTAACCCCAGCTCTCGTCCATTCTTCTCCTCCCTGCCTCGTGACCTGGCATCACTACAAGGGCCAGATGCTGAATTAAAGAGTCTTTTTCTAGAGTTGTACATAGAAAATATCAAGAAGGCTAAAAAATTGGGGCAACTGCTTTCTGAAACTCTTTTCTTTGGGTCATGAACTTGAAACCAAACTGGCCTCTTCCCTTGGAAAAGGACGGCTCTCCTGGATCCAATTACAGAACCCCATATAGAAGGCATGTCATAAACTGCAGCGAGGAACAGCATAATGGACAGCCCCGAGGACAACTCCAATACCAAGGCCACAATAATAAATCCTTCTCCAAAGACCCATGACAAACATTTATTTACTACTGACACTAATCTATTTGTTGCAGCTGTACACAGTTCAAAACTAAACTTCTGCCTTTACCCTTCTTTGTGCAAGCTAAAGATAAAAAAACAAAAAAGACATTAGTAAACTAACTGAAAAGCTGGTTTCCCCTCTGAAACCGGCTCCTGATCCTGTCTTTTTCGGCCACAGAGTTTGGAGTTTGACAGATGTTAACCAGCAGTGATATCCAGACCAACACGGACATTTCATAAATAGCCTCGGCTGGCTGACTATCTCTGGGCTTTGCTATCTTGAAGAGAAAAAGACAAGAAACACAAAAATAAAATAAAATGAAATAAAATATTTGTTTCTCATTCTTATCTTCAATGCTTGATGGAAAGAGGTGGAAAACAGGGTTCAAGGGCTACTTGCCCCAGCATCTAGTATATCAACATCGCTGCGTTAGAGCAAAATGCAACCAGGTTCCCAGGGATCTTCCATCTCATTCTCATTTCATTCTACTCCTGTTCTTCCTACTGCCCACCAGCCCTTGTGCACAGGGAGTGCTCAATAAAAGGTGGATAGATGGACAAACAGAAAGCTGAATGGACAGAAGGTAACACATTTATTGCCAGTCTTTTCTCCTGGTCAAATGGTGTTGAGCTAAAATTAAAATGATCTATATACATATACAATCTCTGCATCGACTCACAGCTCCTTGAGGGTAGGTATCTTACTATTTATCTTTTTAGCTCCAATACTTAGTAAAATGTCTTTTATATGCATGGTAAATATTTCTCAAATCAATGGCTATTACTAAGTAGAAGGAAACATTTATCATATATCTCCTACATATCTGACAATTTACATACATTTTCTTATTTAACCGCTGTATAGACAATAAAAAGATCACTACTTGTCCTCCAAAATTGATGCTCTCCTTCCATAGAGAAAGGTTGTTGCGGGGAAGCAGCTGCCCATTAGGGATTAGATCTCCCCAGTCTCATCTGCAACTAGGTTGAACCATGTGGCCACTCCTTGCCAATGGGATGGGAACAGAAATTACGTGCATTACTTACACACCAAGAAATTTAAGGAGTGTGCCTTCCGCATACTCTCTCTTTCCACTTGAAGAGATGTAAACCAGGAGATCCCAGAGGATGGCAGAGCCACCAGATAGAAGGAACCTGGCTCTCTAAATCACCCCGTGGAGGAAAGCAAGGAATGCTGTTAAGAACACACTAGCCCATTCAAGGAGCAAAAGATAAACCTATTATGATAACCCACTGAAATGTAGGGAGAGTTATTAGCTAGAGTCCTGCTCAATCAAGTACGTAAACCTTGCAAGAGAGCTACTTTAGATTTTAAAAATGAGACTCAAACAAGTTAAATAACTCACCCAAAGTGACACCTGAGTGGCAAAGCTGAAGCTCAACCTCAAGTCTGTCCAACACGAAAGTCTTTCGTCTTTCCACTGTGGTACGCTATGAAGGTGACTCGGTGTTGGTAATAGACAGGTCCACATCTATGAAATGACGACTTACCCACATTACCAAGTGCAGTCCAGGCAACATCAGACGAAGCTTTCTAATTCTTCCAAGCCTGGATTGATGGTAAGATCTACTCAGGCAGAGACCATAACTGTTTTGTTCATTACTAGTAATATTCAGTATCCAATATAGTGCCTGGCACCCAGTAGGCACTTAGAAAATAATGCATGATGGTTTGTTGGATGGGTGGATGGAAAAGAAGTATTATTGAAAGAAATTTGTTGATAGGGCACCAACCAACTCTCTCCGTCCCCAACAACTTCCTGCAGCAAGGGCCAAGGATGGTAACATTCTTCGCAGACTTTGTATTATGCCTTCTTGCCCTGTTCAGTTCCCCCTGCAAAGTCTCTCTCAGACTTTCTATGAATCAATAAATTTCCTCTGGTGAATTCCAGGGAACAGAGACATATCTAACCAACGTTAAATCTCTGCTAGAGTTTGGATGTTTGGCCTCTCCAAAGCTCATGCTGAAATTTGATCCCAGTGTTGGAGGCGGGGCTAATGGGAGGTGTCTGGGTCATGGAGAAGAATCCCTCCTGAACAGGTTAATGCCCTAGTGCGGAGGGAATGAATGAGTTCTCCCTCTATTAGTTCCCTGGAGATCCAATTGTTAAAAAGAGCCTGGCACCTCCTCCCCTGTCTCTCTTGCTCCCTCTCTCACCATGGGACACCGAGGCTCCCCTTCACCTTCTGCCATGGGGGGAAGCTTCTTGAGGTCCTCACCAGAAGCAGATGCTGACGCCATGCTTCTTGTACAGCCTGCAGAACCATGAGCCAAATAAACCTCTTTTCTTTATAAATTACCCAGCCTCAGCCATTCCCCTATAGCAACACAAACAGACTAAAACACTCTCCGCTCTCAAGCAGTCATCAAATCAAGAGATATTCAAACTGCAAAAGCTTGAGAAAAATACATATTTTCTTTTAGAACAGTAAGATAAGGTATCTACGCAGGGTTGAGGAAAGATGGTCAGGGAACCAGGAAAAAAGAACTATCCAAGGAGCCATTTCTGACAACGGTGAAAGACAATGAAACCCAGACTGACCACAGAATACCTAACCTTGGGCAGAGATCTGGTGTCACTGGCCCAACTGACAACATTCTTCCCTTCTAGTCACTCCTAGAGACTGGATCGCCCAACCTAGAACTGGGTCACGTGCTGGCCACACCGTTCCCAGCTGCCTGGGGTCCATATATTAGTCTACTCAAATCAGACTGTCTGTTCACGAGTTTAAGCGCCGTGCCTAACTTTGTCTTCTCCACCACCCCTACACAAGACTGAATACCAGCTTGACTAGGATCAGGCTTTAGCTGCAGGTGAGTGACCGTCCCATTGAGATAACGGTATCGGGCACACGCTGGAGCTCTAGGCCTCAGCCCCGTCATGTGTAACAGTGGGTTAGTTACACTGGATCGATAGTTCTCATCCTTTCAACTGTCAGGCTCTGTTTTTAATATCAAAGATTCAAGACCCCCTCCACCCCCAGAGGAGTTATTTCAATCAATATAGCCTCATAACTACATTGTTAAATAGATGTTATTATCCACCTGCATCCCTTTTTTTATGTAGATGGAGACACTGAAGCTTACAGGACCTGGGTCACTTGTCCACAACCACAGAGCCAGTAAATTAGCAGAGCAGAGATATGAATTCGGGTGTGCTTGTCCACGAAGCCCAAACTGTTAGCTGCTATGCTATACTGATTAAATTTAAAAATGATACTATTCATTCAACAGAGCTTTAAAATGTATTTATGTGTTATAAACCACAATAGCATCCATACACTTTAGAAAAACACACTATGGTACATATTCACCCAGGAAACATCACCCAGGGAATAGCCAGTGCTGGGGGGTGTGGCCACAGAGCTGCACACCCACTATAATTCCAGGGCTCTCCACAGTCCCATAGCCCACAGGTTGGAGACCACTGGAATGACAAGGTGATTCTTACGGTCTATTCCTGCTTTAACTTTCCGTAAATCTGTGGTTCTAAAATTTGAATTCATGGGTGACTTCCTGGTGCTTAGCTTGGTGCTTAGCTTGGTGCTTAGCTGGTTTCAGACCAGTCACAGCTGGGGTAGGTGGGGTGGGGGAACTGAAATCATGGATGTTCCTCCTCCCTTATTTGCAGGACTAGCTGGTCAAACTTTGATCTGATCAGGTTCTCAGTAGGGAGAACCCTCCCCAGACTTGGATTTGTGTATTGGGGAAGAGACACCAGATGTCAGGGTCATTCCAATGGACAACGTCCTAAGAAGGAGTCAGTTGGAATCAGTGTGACTCTCACACACAACACAAGCACAACATGCACACACCACCGTCCGTGGCACATAGCCCCAGCTCACCCAACCTTTTATTTCAAAACAAGGTGCAAAATGAAAACAGAGAAGGATTAGGAAGAGTAAGAAGAGGACAAAGGAGGAACAGGGAGGAAGACGCTGACATGCTAAGGAGCTGGCTGCACCCATCTGAAGAGGGGGTGTGGGATTTAAGTAATCAGTGGAGAAGATTGGGGTGAGTGTTAGTACCTCCCCATCCGTCACCAGCATCCACGTGTGAAGGATCCACCTGGGTGACCTGTCTCCAGAACAGAGAGTGCAGCACTTACTCAGAAGGGGAACCAGGAGGCTCTGTTTCCCTTTCCTAAGGGGCGAGTGGGTAGAGGGTAAATCACAGGGCGCTATGAGCTCCCCATTGGAAAAAGCCCCTAAATCACAGCATGCTGTATTTACGGTGGTTTTAACCAGAGTCGAGTTAGGGCCCAGATTTAGCATCATGATGTGTCACGGGCTCAGGTAGCAAGGAAAAGAGAGACATCCCATAAACAAGCATGTGGGTTGGCTTGATCTTTTGATTATTATTCTATCGGGAAAATGAAAATCATAATAATCATATAGCAGTGTTCTCAGCAAAACATTTTAAAAATAATTTCTCCGCTGAACATCGAAAATAAAAGCCCACACGCTCCTCAACTCTTACCCATTATCTGAATCAGTGGGAGGCGCTCCGAGTGCGATCTCAGAGGGCAGGGACTGTGTCTCTACTCTGGGCGGGTTAACAATCTTCAGCATGTCATGGGCTAGATTATACGGTCTATAGCCCGGGTTTTGGTTCAGCTCCAAGAGGTTAAACAAAGTAATAGCGGAGGACCAGCGTTGGAAGGAGAAGGCAGGAGGGAAGAGAGGAATCTTTTGAGGACTTCAATTCTATGTCCCTAATTCTGAGCAGACAGGGAGTCATTCAGGGAAGTTGTTCCAACTTCTTCTTAGCAGACATTGCACCTCTCCTGCAAATCCGTTCACTTTCCCTGTTTCGAACCCTTCAATGGCCTCCCGCGAACATCCCTGGAGATGCCACGAGGCCCTGAATGATGCGGCCCTGCCTCCTTTCCAACCCCCTCGGGTTACTATTAATATCCCCGCAGGCCCCGCTGGCCTTCCTGTTGTTTCCCAGACCTGCACACCTGCCCTGCCCTCTGCTTAAAGCTCTCCTCACCCTGGCCCCTTCCTTCTTCTCTTCCCATCCTCGCTAAATGCGACTCGGTCTTCAGTTCTCAACAGCATCGTCAGCTTCCTGACATTCTCCTCAGATGAGGCTAGCATCCCAGTGAAAAGTTCTCCTCGCACGCTAATGCATGTCCCTTGCAGCTCTTTATACACCGCTACATTTAAGTTTAATTTAGTGTCTGTCTTCTCTGCTAGACACCATGCTCTAAGACATGGAAACTGTGTCTGCGTCCAATCCTGCATCCTTAGCGGTCAGCACAGTGCTTGAACCCGGGATGCGCTTGACTAGTGTTGGCTGCCTCGATCCTTCCTTCCCTCCTGGCTTCTCCTGACTTCTCCCATGGCTTCCCCCAACCCCATGGTTCCAAGTTTCGGGCATATCGGGCTGCTTCCCCTGAGTGGGCTTCATCCTGTTTGTCTGCCCCTCACCCAGAGTTTTGATTAAGACTCAACAGCAAAGCTACCCCAAACCCAGCTTCTTTCCAGTTTCAGTGTGAGTTCTCCCCTGTGGCCAGTTGTGCAGTCCCGGACTAAGGAAGGACTCCCCAAGGGCCAGCTGAGCACTGGAGGACCGAAGGACAGTGGGGGAGCAGGTGAGATGCCAGGGACCCCTCACAGGGACGTGAACCATTGCAGACGTGGTCCGAAGCGTGAAGCAGCCACGCCTGTCACGCCTGCCACTCTGCCTCCCAGTTAGCGTCCCAGAGTTGGAGGCCACAGAGAGAAGCCGTGGCCCTGAGTCCCCTTCCTAACCATTCTGCCACCAAGGCCCAGGCTCCTGACAGAAGAGTGGCAGCCGAGAAGGAGGGACATGAAAGACGAGGGGGTGGAAGTTAGCGCTGAGCCTTCTTGTCAGCGCTCCTGGCGAGGACCAGAGCTCTGAGCAAGGGCTCTGACCACGCACTCCCCCTGGAGGAAGAAGGGCCTTGTCCCCAGCCCTCCTTTGTAACAGCCAGATGTGGGGGACAGGAGCAGAGCCTCCGGGTCTGTGTGTGTTTTGTGAGACCTGAGGAGGACAGTTGGGGGGGCCAGAAGACAAAGAAAGGGAAGACAAAAAACACAGGAACCTAGAAAACGTAGTATGTTCATTGTTAATATTAAGTTTCAAATGAAGGTCTTTGTTTTAGTCTAGGAATTTCTTCGTTGTTCTTACTGATAGCAAACTGTAGAAGGATTTGACTAATGTTGATAAAATTAGATATACTCCTAAAAGGAAATAAGATATATCCCATGTTCAAGTTGGATGTCGGGTAGGGAGGGAGGGGGAAAGGGGAGGGGCGAGGGGGAGGAGGGGACGGATATATGCATACACAAAGGGTGCAATGCGCACCCTCCGAGAGATGGACACGCTTGGGACTGGGACTTGGGGGGAAGAGGGGGCAAGGGCATCATACGTAACCTAAACACCTGTACCCCTATAAACAACAAACAATAAAAAAAAATAAATTAATTAAAAAAAAAAAAAGTTGTAGTGGAACCTCTCTCTTGAAACAAAATAACAGCCAATGGAAAATTTTAAATCTGCCATAGTTTTGGAAACTGCAATAGGTTTCAGTGAAATTTGTTTCTGTGGTTTCGAGTTTTATAGAGATAAATCACTATTCCTAAGGAGGTCTACAGAACCTTTCTTACATACTTTTTAAATACTTGCGATTTTTATGTGCTGTTTTTTTAAAGGCACTCAAGGTGCTTTATGTGCATTTGAACATTTATCTTCATAATATCACTGTCCTGCAGGGGGGAGGTATTATTGTTCACTGATTTGGTATTTTGCTTCATTGCTTTTCAAAACACTTTTGGGGCAGAGGCTGTGCCTATAGTAGATACAGCATGGGCTTCGGAATCGTTGATGATAGAACTGAAACGCCAGTTCCTCCCCCGAGCAACTGTTCAACCTTGAGCAAGTGACTTAGCCTCTCTGAGTTCAGGGTTCCTCATCTGTAAAATGGAGGTATCTGCTTTGCCTTATGTCTCTATATTGAAAATAATACATGAGAGTGTCACTATAGCATGAAATATATGAAGGCTTCTGCATTTAAAATAAGACATGTGAGCTCCTGGTTAAACGGGAGCTGCTGGCATCAGCATCAGCACTGACATTATCCTATTTGCTTATCGCAAGACCTGGGAGGCAGCCGGGCAAGTGTTACCTTCATTTCATGAACGACGTTTCACAAAGGAAACTGAAGCTGAGATGGTTTATGTATCACCTAGGATCACAGAGAGAACGTGTACCAGGGCCAGGACTGGAACCCAGAGCCCCTTAATCACTCAGTCCACTAGATTAAACTTTGCTTCTATATAAGTTGCACATATATATTTCAACCAGATAATAAAAAATCTCATTTCTAGTGTTGATCAGTTAGTACCAGTTTGATGGCGAGTACAAGTGGAGCCCATTCTTCTGCTCTTGTGGTGCCTCACTTTGGATAATGGGCTTAAGTTTAATCCAGGAAAGTATAAGAGGTTCTAGATCACTGTCATTTCTTATGATTGAGTAACATTCCATTGTAAACATATACCAAATTTTATTAATCCATTCATGGACCGACGGGCACTTGGGTTGTTTCCACATCCTTGCAATAGCAGAAATTCTCTCCAGGGATTAGGGGGATTTGGGGTGGGGGTAAATCCGCAATTAAAGGACACGGGGAGCACTGTAGGCGGGAAGGGCATGCCTTTAACCCGCATTTGGGTGAGGCAAAGACATAAAGTGTAACCATAATGTTTGTACCCTCACAATACCCTGAAATTAAAAAAAAAAAGAAAAAAAAATTACAGGGGGTAATAAAAAATAAATATAAAAATAAAGTAAAGAATAAAATATTTTTTAAAAGAAAAAAAAAATCTCATTTCTTTACGCCCCCAGCTTGATGGCCTAAACACGACAAGAAGCAACAGATTCTCACTGCCAGGGGTAGAGGAGCGCAACTGCCAGAGATGCCGGATCTGGAGTTACGCAAACCAGGCCCCAAGCCCCAGCTCACCGCCCCCCACCTATAAGACCCTGGACAAGCTACTTAGTGAGTTGCACCTCAGTTTTCCCTTCTGTGAAAACAAAAAAAAAGTGTAAGTAAGGGAAAGTCAGGCAAAGTTATCATTCTCCCAGATCTAAAATGCAGTGACCGAGCTTTAGTAACCTCAGGTTAACCTGTCTTCATATGTTCTCTGTGAAACCAGCGCACCCTCTTTTCCCTCACAACATCTGCACCGCCCCACCTCGCCATTCCCTTTGGTGACCACTCTGGACTCATCCTATCTGCTAGTTCCTGGCTGCAGTGACACATACGTTAAACAGTGCCGTCGCATTTTAACATTTCACACGGATACGTACCGTGGACTACATTTACCACAGAAAGACGAGTGCACAAATCTCTGCCCGAGTGAGGCATATTTCATCCACAGAACAGAACTGTAAACACTCCCTTTAATTCTCAATTCTATCTTGTAAATCCAGACAATGAACATCTATGCTATATCCAACCCTGTCTTGCAAACATGCCTTGGAATTCTCACCCCTGCCTTCCTCTTCCACATACACTCACGCACACGCGTGATGGTGCACGCATCCGACTGCCTCAGCATGGGAACTCCAGGCTTAGAAAGCACCTTGCCATAACCTCCTTCCCTATATCATGCCTAGTGACTATAAAGCCAGAAGAGGAAAAAAAAAAAAAAGTCCCAAACCAAACCACCTGGGGATTTCGAAGCTGCCTTCACTCTATCTTTTCCTCCTTTTTGTGGGTACCAAAGCCAATTCAGGTCCCACTCGCTTCTCTCCACTTTGAGCTTCTGTCAGAGCATGGGGGTGGTGAGAAGAGGCTTTCAGAAAAGAAAAACCCATCCCAACACCAATGTCTTATACCTATCACCTAGCAAGTGTTCAATAAATATCTGTTCAGTGAATCAACAATAAATCTCAATACAGGAAAAAAACCCAGAGTGCATATATCAGAAAAAATTACCTACCACCCAAGGAGTAACTCCAACTCGACTGCTCATCAGCTACTCACCGGCACTCTCGTTCCCAGCCTCCCTGAAGGAACGGGGTTAGTCACTAGCACAGAGCTAAGAGGACACCTTTAAGCTTCATGTTTTGTCCTTTGCCCACCTCTCCCCCAAATCAAAATTCTGTATTCTAACCTTATCTTTTCCGCCCATCCTGGGGGAAATGCAATTGGAACAGAAACAATGTTGTTCTGATCAAAGGAGAGGCTGTGAGTGGCAGTTGCGCCCCCCCAGTGTGGAGCCAGAGAGGAACAAAAAGCCCAAAGGGGTTGGAGGACTGTCAGAGGAGAGTCACCAACTTTACCCAGAGAAGGAACTGAAAAGCAGCAGGGCTGAAGGGCTGGCGGAGACCCTCGGCATTGGCGTTAAGGCGCTGGGGTCCTAGTCTCCTTCCACTGACTCAGCCCAGCGGAGGAGCCCTGACACCCTCCCATCGCCCCGCTCTGCCTCAGTTTCCCCATCTCCTCATGACGAGTTCTCATGCCTCCTCCCTCTACCCACCCACCACCTTCCCTTCCTCCCACCTCCCCGCTTCGCCCACCTAGGGCAGAAAGGACGAGGAAAAGACAGGGCTGGAAAGCCCGGCCAGGCTGCCTGGCATGGCGATGCTGGGTAGATCCCCCGTGCTGTCGCGCTCTGCTGTGCGAATACCCAGAGCTATGTCACAGTGCTGCGCGAATACCCCGTGCTATCGTGCTATGACCACAGGGATTTCAATCGGGCTGGGGGCCGGGGACTGCGTTTGCAACTCCACCCCCACATTCTCAGCCCCACAGACAGTGCTCCCAGGGGAAACTGTGCTTTCCTCGATCTCCAGCTGCTCGGGAAACTCACGTATTAGGGCGGCCTCCTTACAGAAAACCCTCTAAAAATACCTATCAATATATATTTAGCTCCAGATATCATCCTCCCACCAGCAGGCTTCAGGCTAAACCATTCTGCGTGTGCCCCTGGAGAGACGCCGGGGCCGTGGGATGGCAGCGCCCAGCACTGCCACGGCGCTCCCTGGGCTCTCCTCGTCCCTGCTCCCGCTTCCTTTGTCTTCCCTCTCTCTCCCCAAGTGCAGCGAGGGATGTGGAGGTGGCTCCTTTCTCTTTGCCATGCCTTTCCTCAGAGCTGATTCCAGGGTAAAAAAGAAAAGAGACTCGTGCAGCATCCAGAACAGAGTCAGAACTCAACATTCCACCCCCTGCTCAAAGCCTTCAGTGGCTCCCCACTGCCCTCGTGTTAAAGTGCAAATCCTGGCAAGGCCTCGACTGGTCCCGCTGACCTCTCCAGCCTCATCCCTCCCGATTCCACTCAGCGCGTTCCCAGAAGGGTCCTCCTGCATGTCTCTCCCTCTCTCCACACCCCGCACCTCCAGGCTTTTGTGCACAGCATTCTTCCTCACAGAAGACCTCTTCCCTTCCCCGTCCAGCTAAGTCCCATTTAAATGTCACTGCCTTCAAGAAGATGTCCCCAGTGCCACCCAGGGCTAGGGTGGATGCCCTTCTGGGCTCTCATGGCATGTGGCCTCATTCCCCCTGGTGGGGGACACAGCCCCATCCCAGCCACACCAGAACCATGCCTGGCACACTGTGGGTACTCAGCACTCTCTTGAGCAAAGCCTGGGCCCCGGGGTGATGACCATGGCAGAGGAAGGAGGACAAGCCAGGCACAGACACATCTGCCACCCCCCAGAGTTTGCACCACGTACTCCACAGCAAAGGGAGAGTCACAGCAGGTCATCTCCTGCTGCACGGCTGGCAAAGCTGATGGCAGAGCACTTCCTGAGCTGATTTTCCTATTTGATGGGAAAACAGGTAATATCACCAACTTTCCAGAGTAGCTCTGTTCATATCACCGACACTTTCACACACAATTGAAAATACAGATTTGCTAGGTAAAAAGGGACGGCATACTTCTCACCATTTGGCCTGAACCTGAAGACGCACCAGGGAAATAAGGAGAGGAGGCCACATCGCCCCCGCAGCACAAAGGAGCTGGTGCCGTCGCCGAGCCTGGGAGGCAGTGTGGCTTGGGGACCCAGACACTCAGGCAAACAGGCCTGGCTCAAATCCTGGCTTTACCAGGAACCAATGGGCCTGGCCAGGAATCAGGCCTAATGATTCTTACCTTGTGATGCCACTTTTAAGATTAGGAAAAAATAAAAAAATATACACATATTGTAGTCTTTGGTATCTGGTTCAATAAATGGCAACTTCTATTACATGCCAAACGCCTGGTGGTGTGATACTGCTGCTTTCTCCTCCCCCTCCCCCACCCCGTCCACAGGCGCCTCCAGGAGGTTAGATCTTCAATATTCAGCCCTGCGCCTGCCCCCATCACCCAGGAAGCAGCCCCCAACCTGGTGAACAGCCCAGATGACTGGAAGCCCAATACCTCTCCATGGGCCAGGGACTGAGCTCCCAGCTTGCATTTCCCTAACAATGTAAGCAGAATACGCGCACACAGGGCAGTTGTAGATGTACACACAGATGAGAGACAGACACCGTCTGCATCAGCCAGACCCAGGGGAAGGCTGGGAACCTCAGCCCCAGGCTTCCCTGAGCACTCTCTTTTGTATCCTGCAGACAAGTGATTCAATTCAACCAGCACCGATTAGTGCCAACTACATGCCGGCACTGGGCACATAGGGATGAACAGGGCTTAAGGCACATCCGCACCCTCATTCCCCTGTCGTTACCCATGGCTGAGAAGTGCCCTTGAGTGCCCATCCTCCCCTCTCATTTGCCCTTCTATCCCAGGTACTATAACCTCTTATTAAGATTAATGCATAACAGTGACTTCAAGTAATTTGGAATTCTCCAAGTGGCCTGGCAATTGTTTAGAAATAGCATCTCCCGAGTTGTTCCCAAAGCAAGAGAGATCCCAGGTTCTGTAAGACAAAAGTTTGTTAAAGGAATGGCAGATTCCACTGTCTTTTAGCAGAAATGAGAATACAAGAACAGCATTTCCTTCTGCATTCGACAATACTAGTTTCGTTGAATTAATGAATACGTGAATGGAGGAGTGAACGAACCAGCCAATTAACGAAGAACGTAGCTAATCCGGTCTCTAAGCATGAAATCATGCTGTGCCACCAGTTAAGCAGCATGTCTTCTATGCCACAGAGCAGGGAGTTTTGTTCCAAGCCCACAGAGAGAAGTGCTAGGATGCACACATGGGGCTCCTGTCCTCTTCAACCCACACAGGAAGCCCCAGCTTGGGCTGGGAACATCTGCCTGACTGTGCCCCTCCCTGAGCTCACCCCACACTGCTTCAAGGGGACCGAAGTAATGTGCAGTCACAGAGCTTTAGACCCATAGAGTCCTTGGGGCTGTGAGGTGATGGGCGGTGTGGGATAAAGAGTGTTGAAGAAGGTACTTGGAGCCAGACAATGTGGGCTCAAGTCCTGGATCTAGTGCCCACTAGCAAGTCACGTGTCCTCCCTGATCCTTGGTCTCTTCATCTGTGAAATGAGGATAGCAATATCCTTTCTACAGGATGATGATGACTGGACGGATTAATGCACCTAAATGCACTTTCTAAACCATGAATGCCCTCGACTTGCAGCCTAAGCATACCAAAAGTTATGAGGTCAGGGTGGCAGGCAGGATGTGGTGGCCCAGGCCCTCCACCTGCCTGTCTCTCAGCCAAGGTCACTGGGTGCGGTTCTCACACCAAGCCAGCTGCCTGACACCTCAGCACCCACCTCTCAGTGCTCCCCTCCCAGCGCTGAGAACTGAGGAGTTGTGCAGCCTCAGCCCCGAGGCGCTGTCACGCTCCAGCACCTGTCATTCCTCCTGTGCACAAGAGGAGAATGGGAGGCGACACCTGGAGACGAGGTGGGAAGGAAGAGCTGTCAGCAGGGACTGCTGTGGGTGCAGATGGCAGGAAGGCAAAGGGGAACGCTGGGTGGCCTGCAGAGGGGGGCTGCCAGGGCAGGCACAGAAACACCGGCCCTGGCTCTGCCATCACGAAGCAGTTGATCTTGGGCAAATGACTTCCGCCCTCTACCCTCCCTGGGGACTAGATGACCCACGTCTAAAGGCTGCTCTGCCTGCCGCACCGGGGTGGTATTACAACATACTTCATGGAAGGAATCCAAGACCCCAACAATTGCACAATGCCCCCAAACTGTAGGTACCACTAAGAAAGAAAGAAAGAAAGAAAGAAAGAAAAATGCTGTCAGTTAAACTGTATCACGCCACTATTGTAAGGCACAGGTTGATGTCAGAGATGTTCCAGCATGAAAAATGTGCATCTGAGAAGCGAAGCCATGTGTCAGAGGAAAGCGCTTGGAATGTAAGAGAAAATGTGATCCTCCGTTCCTATGGGACAGAACCGCAACCTCGGCCCCTCAGCCCCACAGCCAGGGTCTTAAGAGCCTGCCAAGCCCTTTGCCTGAAGCATGTTTGCATGTGAATGAAGGAGAGAGAAAGAGAACAGTCCATGCTGGGAAGAGGACCAAGCAGTGGGTGTGGAGGAGGAGCAGGAGCAAGTCCTCACGGTTCAGATGGAAAGCAGCGGCCTGCCAGGCCATCCACTGAGCCCGTCTGAAGAGCTGCTAAGAAAGGAAGAGGTCAGTGCTGGGTGCAGAGAGCACAGAGGGGACAAGTGGGCCGGCCAAGCTCAGCGCCTGCACTGCTGTCCTGCACGGGAAACACACAGGGAGGACCCACAGGGCCCTCTTGGCTGTGCTAACAAAAGGACCCTGCTGACTCCTACACATCTGCTCCTTCAACCACATAGCGACCCTCATTTGAAGACAACGATTACTTGTCTCTTGGAAGTCTTCTCTTGTCCAGCCAGATGGTCCAGTTCCTCCACCTCCCCTCACCCACCACAGTTCCCAGACCCCACACCAGAATGGCTGCATTCTCCCTTAGCAGTACTGTGACCTGTCAAAATGCCTCATAAAATGTGACATCCAAAAAAGACCTACTTTGGAGCATCGTTGATAATAATTTATCCTAGTAAAAAACAGAAAGCAATCGAAGTGTCCAATAATTGCAAAAACGAGAAGCAAGCTGCGTACACCTACTTAACAAACTGCTGATCGGTCATTACAGATTTTTAGCAAAATACGCAATAACATGTAATATGCTCATAGATATTGGGAAAGGGCAGCAAAATTACAAGCCTTTGAAAGAGAGCGTGCTGAGCATTAAAGGCTGGAAGGAAAGATCACAAAATAATCCGGAATTTCTCTTAATTAGTGAACCGTTTTTTTTTTCTTCTTTTGACTTTTCTGTAATGAATATATAATAGTTTAAAATAAAAATAAAGGGGCTAGACAACAAATTTCAAATGGCCTCTAACTCATATGGAACTCAGCAGGACCAAGAATTTATATAAACTTAACATATAATATACACATATGCTACAATACTTGTCTTCTAGATAGAATCACAACATTTCTAAATGGCTCAGGTTCTCATCGAGGCCTTTTCTAATACAGTCTATTAATAGGTTATCTATTTTGGAGACATTTCAAACATCACCCAGTGTACTTCTGTACATTGCACTTCCGTATTCCCAAGTATAAACTGTATCTTCATACACTAAATCATATTTAAAATGCAGTAGTAGAATTTTCTTTTAGAAAAATAACCTCCAGAAAATCATTTTGTAAGGCAACGGATATTTTTAAACACGCACAGTCAACCCCACTTATCTGTTCCCTTCCACCCGCATGCTCCAGTCCATTACGTCTCCAGCGTTTTCTCTTCCACTCAACTCAATCAGCGTAAAGGTTGAAAATACGAGTATTGTTGTCTAGTCCACGAGACAATGAATAGATGCGACCATTCCCAGGCCCAAGCCCTTCTCAGCTCTTACCTAAGCCCCACTCCTCTGACTAGTCCCTGAAAAGGTCCTCTTTCCTCCCCTCTCGGTCAGTCATCAAAGTGGCTACATATTGCCCCCATCCTCTCCATTCTAGGTCACTCTCTTCTTTTCCTGAGGTTTGAACTACTATCTGCCAGGCAGCGGGTAAGGAAATTTCCAGATCACGCCACTTGCTGTGGCATCTATGCAGGACCACGTCCCGCTCCTGCAGGCACCAAGAGCCATCTGACACAAAGGCCAAGAAGAAATCACAAAAGCCCAGGGAGACGTGCCCATCACCATGTTCCCAAGGCCCATGACGTTTGCTGCCCATGGCACTGGTAGCCCAATAGCCTTGTACTCTACTCACTTCCAAAAGAGCGAGTTATCAAATACTTAACTAAAGTGCCCTGCCGTCCTATATGCTGCCATGACACTGATTCAGCCCTAATGGAGTATTACTGCATTAATTTCCAAGGAATGATTTATCAAATGTTTTAATGTGGTTCAATTTTATACTATTAATAAATCTGCACATCATAAAAAATTCTGTTGTCAGAATGTGAGTCTCAATTATCAGTTCGGAAGATACATCTGGGGTCTTCTCCAGCCCCCCAAAGAAACTGCACTGGACTGTATCTTTTGACCCATCTCTTGGGGGTGCCTCTCAGCCTAGGGCAAGCTGCTTGCTTTAGCAAAAAGGCTCACTTTTTGGGTGACATTAGCAAAAATGTCACCCTCCCCAGGGAAGTGGGTGTTCAGCAACCAAGCCAAGCACAGAATGGAAAACCAGAAACAGCAGCAGCCAGACCTGACCAAGAGTCCCAGGGCCTCTGCCTAACGCCACTGGCATCTCCTCTCGAGGTGGTTACTACAGCCCAGCCCCAGGGAGAATCTCACCCTGAACTCTTCTTCCGTCCCCACCCCATAGACTGCTGTCCTTCCACCCTGGACTCCCTGCCCAGCCACTTCAGGACACCAAGGCCCACGCACAAAGAAGGAGGGAGAAGAAGAGGACTCACCCGCTGAGGACCACGATGAAGTCCATGACATTCCAGCCATTGCGGAGGTACGAACCCTTATGGAAGATGAACCCCAGGGCCACGATTTTGATGCCGGCTTCAAAGCAAAAGATCCCAATGAAATACGGTTCTGTCTTCTCCTGTGGGGGTGAGGAGCAGAGGCACAGTAAGGGGAGGCCCGCGCTTTCTCAGACGCAGACGAGGCCCACCCGGCCACCTCCCGGATGTCTGTGCTGGGCCCGCCCACATGCCGGTGGGAAGCGAGGGTGCTGAAGGACACAGGGGGACCGGGGCCTGCAGACTCTCTGTGACTCACAGAGTGCAACAGAGCAAGAGAGCCCAGGGGAGCAGCCGTGGAAATGGACAGACGTAGGGGTCGCACCAGGGGCTAGACTTCCTCTCCAGGAAGGTCCCCGATGGCCCCGGCTCTGTACTGAAGGAGTCTTCCCACAGGCGGAGGGTCACCAGGCTGGAGCTGCTCGCCTGCACTTTGGGTTTTAAGCAATCTGTTTGCTCTCTTTAGGGGAAATACATTAGACCTGTGACTCATTTCTTCAAGGAGAATATGGAAGTTCATGACCACAAATGCACATAAGCATGGCGCATCCTTCGTCCTCTCACTGCAAAAGTCCCTTAGGAAAGAAGCACGGAGCAAATGGGCCCTGCCCGCCCTTTCTCCTTGCCTGGCTGCGTGTCCTGCATACAAGCGTTTGTAATGTCCTCAGTTCCTTGCAAACCCCAGCAGGGTTTGTCGTTAACCTGGCCCTCAGCAAAGAGCAAACTCCTCACGGAACTCACAGGGAGGAGGGGAGGGGGAGAGTGGTGAGCCCCAGAGAAGGGAACCCAGGAAGACGTAGGGAGCAGGGAAGGTGAGAAGGAGAGAGCACGTACCAGTCTTCGGGACATCGGGGTCTTGTCGTCCTCAGGAAGATGCTGCTCCAGGGCCAAGACGATGCAGTTGGCAATGATGGTGGCCAGGATCATATACTCAAATGGCGTGGGAAAGGAGGAGTTAAGGAACAAATTCACCAAAGAGAGAGGGAGGCAGCCTCCAAGATGGCCATGCACATAAATACACAGACTTTATCAGCCTACATGTGTCTGTGCAGTTTGCATGGTTTACATGAGCAAGCAGGCAGGACAGTGCATGGTCCTTTGCACATGAAACCACAGCCATTGATGGTTGTTCTCTGAACACAAAGCATCTTTTCCAAGAAAAGGAGGTATGTAGCCACTAAATAATACAGTTAGGCCTATGGCAGACACTCCAGACACAAAGCAAATTTAATGACAAACCCAGGAATTACCCAGGGCTGAAAATGGAAGGGAGAAGAAGGGAGAAAGAAACCCAATAATGCCATGTTCTCCCCAGGCTTCAAACCGCTGGCCTGTGTAACGATGCGTAAGCAAAGATCCAGCTGTGGCCGCCTGTTGCTCTCTCTGGGACTCACATCTGGAGGGAGTCCCCTCCTCTAGAACCTCTGCTCAACTCAGTAAAAGAAGAGCCCTTGGAAAAGAAACCATTCTCTCCATGTGAGCTTCCTTCTATTTTAACATCCAATTCAGAGAAGCACTTCGTGGGGCCAGAAGGAACTTGCTTTGTCCCAGCTTATTATCCCCGAGCACCTGTATCTACATGAAACAGAGAGATGCACCACGAATCTGAATCCAGGAGGGCAAAGTCCTGGCCTCTAGGAACCAAACTATAAATGAATGAATTCAGGGTTTTTTTCTGTTACATTCTTGTGAACACAGGTGAGGGGCTCCCTGTGCCTTTCTGAAGAGCAGGACTGTGACTCAGGTGTCAGCATCCTGACTCCCGCCAAGGTCTTCTGCAAGCTCAGAGGGAGGTGGGAGGGACTGTTAGAAAACAGAGAAAGAGGGAATCACCAGCACGTTGGGATTTCATTCTGTAACCACTGTCACGACAAACAAAAGCAGGCTATTGTAAATGGCCTTGCTGAGCAACCTGTGCTCTGGAAGATTCTGGAATTGGGCAGGAAAGAAGAGTAATAGAGCTTGCAAAGTGAGGGGAAGGGAAAGGAAGGGACCATTCCCGTCTCCCCATGTACCAGGCTGACTGTGTCTGATGTAGGGCCTGGAGCCCTTCCCAGGGAGCAGAGGGGGAGGGCAGGTCATGACTACGCCCCTGACGCCCCCTCAGCTGTGACACTGAGGGTGTCTCTGAGGAGGGGCGGGGCATGCAAGGGAATGGGAGCTGCCCACCAGCTGCTCTTGTCCTGGTGCCAGCACAGGAGGCTGCAGGGGTGAGAGGCTGGCTGTGTGTGAGCCTCAAGTCCTCCGATCCTCATGTGGCAGTGCCATCTCCTCCCCCACCGCCATGCACCTCTAAGACACACTCATCACCCACCAGCTGGCCAGCCAGCTGGCCTTCCTTCCCGCACACCTCCAACACTCACGCAGCACCCAGACCCCAGGGACAATTCTGCTGGCCGCTGCTGCCCAGTGGGTCAGCCCCTGGATCTGAAAACGGATGGGCCTGAAGACCTCAGAGCCCTGCCTCCCACCCCACTGTGCCTGCGAAAGCCCTCCAGGCCAGAGGGCAGCCTCACCACACGAGGTCCCTCAGCACCCCTGCCAGTCCTCCTCCTTCAGCCTCTCTGGGTGCCATCTAGGCCCCTGGGAGCGAAACGTGCCGGCAGGCACACAGCAGACACCCGCTAGCTTGCGCATCCACTTTCTCGGGGCAGGCCCCCAACACACAGCCTGGCCAGGGCCACCAGTGCTCACTGCTCGCAGGGGGAATACTCCTTCCCTCCCACCACGGGTCCTAACCCAGTGCTCTGAGAAATGCACAGCAACCAGACATCGCGCCGAGACCCAGCGTCCCATAAGCCTGCTGAACAGTCCAGGTTGTCCCGGGCCTCCAGGAGACCCCCAGGATCCCCAGACCCATCCAGTTATAAAATAAAGATGGGAACATGGCAGAAGCAGTGACTGAGAAATCCACGCCCTATTGTGAAAACATGCCTAGGGGACGGGTCCAGAAAAGGAACTGATAACATGCCTATAAGTCACTGGCGAATGACAACAGAAGTTGAGGGCATTCAGGGCAGTGTTCCTGAGGTGGAGGCCATGAAATGCTAGCGCTGCAGGAATTTGCAATCAGGTCAAAGAGGGAGAGCCTGGGGGTAAGTAAAGTTAAACAGGTTTCTCCCCAGCAGGACTTCTCAGAGCCTTTAATACTGTCGTATACAGTGTGCACACAGCCCTCCCCACACAGACACGCAAACAGGGCTCCCAAACTGCTTCACCACATAACTCTTTTTTCAGAGCATCTCTCTTGGGAATGGTGTTCCAAGGGACATACTTGGGAAGCCCTGACACATGGGCAGGTCTCCCTGCCAGTCCCCAAAAGTAGGGGAGGAGGGCCAGGGGCTCTAACTGGAGCAAAACCAGGGTCTCTTCCACGTCAATCCCTGTCCTTGTTCCTAACAAAAGTGTTCACAGAAGTGTGGGGCTCACCTTCCTTGGCTGGAAGTGCCCCCGACGCAAGCTCAGAAACCTGCTCAGCGGGTCCAGGGAGCCCAGTGCCCTGCCTGGGAGGCAGGACTGGGAACTCACACTTTCTCACTCAAGCTGCCGACCTCTCGAGTCCTCACGGGTCTGCATGGAGTCTGCGACAGCTTTGTGAGATGCAGTCTTCTTCCCCTGAGACCCTGAAAGTGACAGCCACAGGCTCAAAAGCAGAAGAGCTCTTAGTGCTGCACATGCAGGCAAGGTGCACCTCCAAGGCTCTCCACCCGCGGTATTCGCTTGGGCTGTGGCCACTCCCCTGCCACCCCCATTCTCTGCTCTCTCATCCACACCTGCATTTTCCTAGCCAGATGATCCCAATACACCACTCCCTGCTAGCATCTTTGAGTTCAACTGGCCCAGAACGTCCACGTGGAGATATGTGAGTTTTGTCAGGGCACAGGGGGACTGGGGAAGGTGTGGCCATGACCACTGCAGGACGCTCGGGGCAGGAGAATGGCTCTTGGCCCAGGTGCCAACCAGCCACCTCCCTGTGACTGGCCAGGCATCTGGAGGCTAAGAATTCATGAGGTCTCAATGATGGGCACTACCCGAAGCCCTGAAGGCTAGAGTCTAAAGGTGGGCATTTGGTAACTCACCTCCTCGCCAGCCAGCTCCTCTGCTCTCGGCCTCATGTCTAAGGACCCATTCAGAGCAATGGAACTTTGGCTTCATTTTTTTTTTTTTTTTTGGCTTAAAATTCTTAAAACTGTTCAGATGCACATACCCCCGACAGGGATGTCCCCTTCAGGTCATCAAGACCTCAGGATGAGTCCACGTCTGGGTAATGAAGAATTGGAGTTGAGCCTATGGAAAGTCATGATCTGTGGATGCAGTGAAGGGAGGGAGAGCAGCGGGGAATCCTTAGGGAGGCGACAGAAGAGACACCCAGTTCCACCTGGGCCCAGCCATTCTCCCTTACAGCCCTTTTCTTAACCTCTTCTCCATTTCCCTTCCTGAAGGAGGCACAAAGAACGGGTATTTACGTCGTGGTGGTTTTGCCGCTGCCTGCAATGGCCTTCTCCCCCTTTCTGTCATACATCCAGACCAAGCTGAAATGCCACCTTGTCTATGAAGGTTTCTCCCTGTGCCCCACAGCTCTTTGCATTGTGTAATTTCATTATTTCTTCTCCTATTTAAATCCCCAAGAAACTATACCTTGAAAGCAGGCATTTTGTTCACCTCTCTACTGCCATGCTTAGCAGAGCCCCCCGGTACACAGTAGGAGCTTAATCAGCATTAAATGCAGTATGAATGAATGTGAGGCATCCCCTTAGCCAGGCGGCTTTCTAAAGAACCATTATAAAGGCAGGGTTTTGTCACTCACTGTGGCTCAGGCCGGGGCTCCTGCTCACTCCTGCCCCTGTGGGCTCACTCAGGGAGCCGCTCCCATTTCTTCCCAGCAGCAAAACTTCACACCCAACAGTGACGGCTCTGCTCTACCTCCAAAGGGCAGAGCCTGGGTGACAAATAATGGCCCTCTGGTCAAGCTAGTGCACCTTGCACACTGACAAAGACATGACTTGGAAAGGCCTAAGAAGCTCCACGTTGCCACATCCTCAAAGAACACCCCCCTCACGGTAATCACAACCAGGGACAGGATGAACGTCTGTCCAGGACTCTGGTTCCTCCTGCCTAAGCATTCAGCAACTCCCATTACATTTCTGTGCCTGACACTAAACAGATTTTGGAAAAGAATATCTATCCCTGGGCCTAGCGTGGTGGCTTGCGCCTGTAATCCTAGCATTTGGGGAGGCTGAGGCTTGAGGATCCCTTGAGGTCAGGAGTTCGAGACCAGCCTGAGCAAGGAGACCCCTGTCACTACTATAGAAAAAATTAGCCGGGCATGGTGGCGCATGCCTGTAGTCCCAGCTATTCGGGAGGCTGAGGCAGGAGAATCGCTTAAGCCCAGGAGTTGCTGTGAGCTAGGGTGACGCTACAGCACTCTAGCCCAGGCAACAGAGCAAGACTCTTGTCTCAAAAAAAAAAAGAATATCTATCCCTGTTTTGAGATCTTGAACAAATGAAGTGCATGGGCAGTGAGGCCCATGCACCTGAGGAAGCCTTGCTCGTCTCACTCACCTGTGCATCCCTGTGTCCAGTGCTATGCTTGGCACATAGTGGGCACCAAGGAATTGTTATTTAATCAACTGATTAATTAATACTGAATTAATAGATGACCAGTGTAGGGAAACCAGAGCCAGAGGCATCGTTACAAAAGGTACCCCGTACTCTCTCTACTCGGGGTAGTACCCATTTCAACATTTTGTGCTGTACACTGTGGACACTCATTATATATTTTAAAACAGAAAAAGAAAAGAAGCCAGCATGTGTAGCAGATCCCTTTAATGATGAGAGCGAGAAGAAGAAATTCCGTCTTGCTGGAAGGATAATGAGTTGTCTCTGGGTAGTAGAGTTATTTACAATTTCTTCTTTACTCACTGTCTGAGTGTTAGGATGAGCAGGTATCAATTATAATCATAAAATCAATTAAAGCTATATGTATTCTGGAAAAAAAAAAAAACCAACACAAAAACGCATCCCACCCTGAGGGTAAAGAGGAAGGCATCAGTCACAGAAATCTCAGAAAAGATTTCTGAGGATCAAATACGAGAGAATAAAGGGACTGGACCAAACGAGGGAATGACCACGAAAGCCTTTGAAACCTGCAAAGGCAGCCTCCCCTCCCGGGCATCTCCCGCTCGCTAGGGCCTCACTTCACAAACAGTCCCGGCGATCTTCCCAAACGCCCCTTCCCTGCTCTCTCCCCCGGAGCCCGTTAATGAGGGCTTGTGTCGCTCCGACTTTCCCTTTGCTGTCCAGCAGCTTCAAGACAATCATTAGGGAAATGACAAAAATAGGTTCGCTTATTGATTTATCCCCTTTCTCCAATGCTCCTTCCTTCAATGGTTGACTTGTTTCCTTAGCAACACAGCTAATTTGAGCAGCGCTGCTCGGCCTGCACACCTGCCATTTGTTCGCTTCCTTCTTAAAGCGCAGGAGGTCGGGGCAAGGGTGGTGGTGCCGGCTCTGCCGTCAACGGTGCCCTGGGGGCCTGGCCGGGAGCAGAGCCCCTCCGTGGCCAGACCGCACGGCCTCCCCTGTCACCACCTCTCGGGTGTGGACCTGCAGGTGCAGGCCTGGGAGGAACTTAGGCCTCAGGTGGCAAATGTCGGGTACCCCAGGGCAAACATGCATCTCTGTCACCACCAGGGGACCGACCCCAGACCCTTCTGCGCTCAGCTGTTCCTCCCAGAGCCTCTGACATCAGAACACCATGGAGACCGTGCTCTCAGGGACCAGGAGGAACAGGCAGGCAGACAGAATGCTGAGCCCTCCCCGACTCCAGGCCCAATGAAGAATGTGTTCTTAGGGGAGCAGGCTGTGGCCACTCAGGCACTTTCTGGAAACTCCTGGGGGAGTCTAGAAGAGCCCGCAGTCTCAGGGAGGCACATCTTAGCCCCCTTCACACATTCACACCCCTCACTCAGGCCCAGAACAATCTCCCTACAAGAAGATCCGTCTTCTCTTCCCGCTCCGGCCTCCCGTGTTCGGATGTCTAATTCTAAGAGATGTAACAGTCTCAGAGGATGGCCTGGTCGTCTCTGTGTGTGACTTTCCACCCCTTCCTCAGCTGCACATAACTATCAGTAACAAGTGGATGCTGACTCAAAGACCGTAGCAGGGAAAGGACCTTGTCTAGTCTGTGATTCCCACCAAGCACCATGCCAAAGAGACAGCTGAAATACGAACAACAGCGAAATACAGCTATCCAAGGTTTCCATGCGACTTCTCTTATACGAGAAGGTTCAGAACCAGCCCTGAGACGTGGAATGCAAGGGAAAAAATGTAGCATGGCAATGGGAAACCACAGCCCAGGCTCTTGCTACAACACCTGTCCCAACATAGCATTCAAGAGTTGGGGAAGGCCACCACCAACCATTTGCACAGAACCAAATGAGAAATAGAAAAAGATCAATGCCTAAAATGGTACAGGAATACGAAAGCCCTCTGAGAACTGTAAGTTGATACACAAATGCACAGTCGCTTTCATTATTCTACTAAATCAATCTTTAAGCATCTGCTGTGGCTTGAAGCTTGGGGGAAAGCATCTGTTAGCGGTCACAGCCTCTAGGAGTGGGCTGGCTGGCTGCAGCCATGGGCTGGCATGGAGGAGACCCACCCCAATCAAGGATTTAGAAGAAAATTATGGTAATGGGCCTCTGAGAAGAGAGCGAAGACATTTGGCTCAGAATCTCCTGGGACTACGGAAAGCACATCCAAACACCAGTCCCAAGAGAAGGATATATGAAGCTGATGGGTCTGATGCAATCTCACCCAGCGATTAGAGGGGACATTAATCACACCCAAGGCCAGAGCTAAGAACAGGAGGGGTTGAACCATCACAGAAGTCTGGCTCCAGCTCCTACAGACCCTAATGGCAATGCAGTGAGATCATGCTGGTGAGATCATATCCCCCTCGCCTGAGCCCACTGAGAAAGACACATCTGTCCTGGAGGGATGAGTAATACGGAGGAGACAGGACCTCGTACCTTAAAACCCAGACACAGCGACAGTTACGACCACGGCTTCAACAGAGTGTGTCTGCATCCCTCACGGTCTTCCTCGCCCCTCCTAGAGGCAGATATTCTTACAGGAATCTCTGCCTCCTAACCTGTCTACACATGCCACGAGTGCGGTTCTTCAACCCTTCATGGTCTGAGTAGAAAATTCAAACCAGCCCCGTTAAAACAGGCCTGGGGCCAGCTCCCCACCTGGAGGGATGTTTCACCTTTTCTCCCAAACATGGCATACGGTGAGAGTGAGCGTGAGGTTAAAAGATGGAGCTCTACGAGGGCTATCTAGCACCTCTCAGCAAGCTGCCCCGCTCTGCCCAGACGAGAGGCCCGGGGTAAGAGGTCAGCCACGGCCCAGGGGGGTCTTGGTCCAAAGGAGAATGTGTTCCCCATAGCTCCTTCTGGACTTGTGCTCACTCCTACAGCTGACCTGGCAGGACGCAGCAGCACGAAGGAGACCAACCCAGAAAAGAGAATAAATAGAAGGGCGTATATTCCTGGAGGTGCTGAGGGGCTACTGTTGAACTTTTCAATTTCCTGAAAATAAATGTTAATCTCTAGAATTTATCAATGTATGGACCTCCCTCATCCTCAGGGTAAGGCCTACCCTTAACGCCATTTCCATCTTCTTTCTCAGTCCTTACTTTTCGGTTTCCAGTGTCTGTCCTGGGCTTCACAGCAGGGGGTGAACCACACGTCACCTCGAAAGGGCAGGAGGGCCAGACCCCTGTGCTTCTCCACGCGACAGACGTCAGTGCACGTCTCTGGCTACAAACCTGGAAATCCACGCCGCATCCCCCCACCACCCCCACAGCAGGAGAAATGCACTGTTAACAAGCAGAAAAACAAGATAGAAGGTTCTACATACTCTATATTGTCCCATTTCATTATCTCATTGCTTTCCTTAGTGTAATTCTTCTCACCGCCCAACCTCGTCTTCAGAAAAAAAAAAAAAAAACATCAGATTGAAAAACCAAACCCGTTTTCTTTTTTTAAAACAAAACAAAACAAAAATGCGTCATGTGACTTCCAGCCTTAACATCAGTTTTTTAACTTTGGTTTCCATGGTGGTGGGATGCAACCTGCCATCGCCATGACAACAGCTGCCTCTGTTCAAATTCGCCATCTGACAGGCAGTCCTGAGCATTCGCATACACACCTCTCTCCTTAATCTCTCTCTCCTCTCTCTTTTTCTCTGGCTGTCAAGAAGATGGAAATGTCATTACACCTACTCCTAAAGGCTTAAAACCTAATGAATGAAAAACAAAGAAAGCAACACTGAGAATATAACAAAGAAGCCAAGAACCCCCGAAAAGGCTTTTTGTTTGCCAGTACAGCCCCACTGCTCAGTTATGAAGGTCAGTGGACTCAGTTACTCAAAACAAAAGACCACAAGCACGGCCCTTTGAATGCTGGCTTTGAAGCCACGTCCAAACTCTCATTACTTTTGGACCAAAGAACTCCCATTTGACTCCCAGGACCCTGCCATCTACATAAAATGACGGAAAGGAAGGGCACTGTATTGCCACTTCGGTGAACCAATACTGAGGTCAGTTCCAGACCTGAGCCCTGATTCCCAGAGGACGGGGCGTGCTGGCTCTGAGGAATCGAGACGGCATTGGCTTCCTTCCTCCTCTCACCGTGTGCACCCCTTCCAGCCAGACAGCTAGAAAAGTCTTAATAAATTCATCTGTTATGTGTCTAACTGGAGCCTGCACTCGCAACGCTGTTATTCGACACTGTTTGGGTGATCAGGAGACAAATGATTGAATGCTACAGAAGAGAAAAGAAAGACAAGGGGAACATTAAAAGCCTCTGGAAAAAAACAAAACAGCGGTGGGAAAATTACCTGTTTCAGGAACCAGAGTTTGTGTTTTGATGACACTCTGACAAATGTGAGCCCATCAAGAGTTCTGGCAGCAACATGCGTTTTAGGGAAGAAGGCTGTGAGCTGTAATCAGCAACCACACCCAAGACTGCACCCCGCTTTGTACCGACACTGGCATCACGGGGCGTCATATGGAACTCGATGCAGAAGGAAAATGAAAGAATCCATAGATCATCTCTCGGAGAATTTTTGTTTCCCTTTGAAAACTCTGCAACTGTACCCCAGTGTTCAAAGACACCTACTGAGCCTGCGAACCACACGAGAAAATGATGATGAAACCAAGGATACTCAGCTTGGAAAGGGACAACTTGAGAAAGATGTCATAGCTGCTTTCAAATATCTGAAGGGCTAGCTCGTAATAGGGGGCTTACATGTTTTCTCAGTTATTCCGGAGGGTTAAGACCAAGACCCAAAGGGTGGCACCCCTGCCCACTGGCAGATCCGGGACAACATAGAGAACTGCCACTGTTCCAGTATGACAGGAGCCGGACAGGCCAGTTTCGGTGCACCGCTTACTATAACTCCTGCCTCTCTGAGAGATTGCCAAGGATGTTGAGGAGGAGATTCCTGCATTTGATGGTAGTTGTGCTGGGCCAGCCTCAGACACATACAGGGTTACCTAACCAGGTAGGAAGCAAGGTCGGTGAGTCTTTAGTCACTTGCTCAGGGACCTCCTGGATGAGCCTCACTTGCTCTGTCCTTTAGCCAGAGCTGCATTCAGGAAGTCAAGAGCATCGCCCACATCACAGAAGGCTGCTACCTGTGCAGCTGGAGGTGAAGCAGCCACAGGTGAATGGTTTTGCCAATGCAGTGAAACATAAGAATTAATCACCCCATTCTCTCAGGCTGAATTCTGGGATACTCGGGGCACTCCAGCTATTTCACCACAGCCTGCAAGAGAACTGAGAGGAATCAGCCAAGGCATGTGATCAAAGCACACGGAAAAGAAACAGAAACAAATCAGGTAACAGGCTCACCTCTTACTCTAGATCAGCGGATCTCAGTCTTGGCTGAACTATAGAATCGCCTGGAAAACTTTTAAAAAATTAAGGATACAGGTATACTATATCCAGAAATTCCAATTCAATCTGTCTTGACTGTGGTCGGGGCCTCAGCCATTTCTGGAAGTTTCCAGGCTGACTCTAATGTACAGCTAGTGAGAAGAACACTGCTTTTGATGCAGGAGGCCATGAAAGCTAATGCTGTCCTCAAATCAGGTGAGATACCAATGGCAGAAACCAGAGTCCCAGAGGCACCTTAGAGTCCTAGTAACTATTCCAACATACTCATTTTATAGATGTCCATCCTGAGACCAGAGCAGGGCTAGAAACCTTTCCAGACTCTCAGCACCATATCCGGAAAGCTTGGGAAACTATTATCAGAACAATCAAATAAAACTCTCTGGCCTCTTAACTTGAATTAAGGATTCTAAAAGAATCACCATCCTTTCATAAAGTTCTCCAGCAACACACTTAAGAAAGGAGAATATTAACAGTTTTGAATCAATGTTTCCCATTCTCACTGAATTTGCTTTGCCTCTATAAATTATCCTTTTTTTTTTTTTTTTTTTAGAGATGGGGTCTTGCTATGTTGCACAGGCTGATCTCAAACTCCTGGCTTCAAGTGATCCTCCCACCTCAGCCTCCCTCCTCAGGAGCTGGGATTACAGCCGTGAGCCACTGCACCCAGCTCTGAATTATCCTTCTCTTGTCCATTCCTACTTTTTCTTACTTAAGTCTTTTCTTATCAATCATGTTCCTCATATCCAACCTCCTATGCCCCAAGAGAAACACCAAAAATGCATACTTGCTAACTAATAAAAGGATGAAGAAGCCCCAGAGGAGGATGAGGGGCTAGAGTGACAATGACTGCACAGAGAAAGGGTACAGAGGAAAGAAAAGAGCAAATGTGGTAAGAGGAGCCCAGCACTTAGTCAGGAGCCTAGGTTCTAGAACCTGCTGTGTCATTTATCGAGAAACTTGTGGCGAGTCACTTAACCTCTCTGGCCTTCAGCTTTCTTGCAGACGAATCAAAGTTTGATGAGAGTTTCTCCCCGGTCCCTGTAACTCTACAATTCCATTACCCTGTGGTGCTAAGGGGGAACACCATGGGAGGAGGAGTGGGGAGAAAGGGGGAGCACCCACTGCTGTTATACGATCAAGACGAGACATTTCTGGTGAAGCTACTAAGGAGGATGCCCAACAATAATGCTCAACGTGGAAATCCTGGCACACCTAGGAACACCTTGAACGTGTCTAAAGTCCATGCAAAGAACGACCAGCTGGACTGGCTAAAAACTTCTCTAATAGTCAGTAAATGAAAAGTTAGAATCTTCATAACGCCGGCCTGGGAGTACAGAGGGCAGCTTTTCCATAAACCTATCGCAAGCTTTTTCTCCACTCTCTATCAGGATATGAGAGGTTTTTTTGCAGCTTCCCTACACCCCGACCCCCATTTCCTTAAAAAGCTGCAAAGGCAGTAGCATTCGGTACATGAAATTTCAAGAAAAGGTCAAGAAAGCTGCCACCTCCACACTGCCACTCACACTATGCGTACCCCAGAACAGAGAGGACTGAGTGTAAGCGTCTTCGGGGGCTGGAAAAAAGAAAATGGACTTTACATGCTAATATTGAAAGGAAAACTGGCATTTCCAAATGAAAGGCCCTCTGCAGAGTGAGAAAAGAACTGTTTCAGTGGAGTTCTGGGGGAGGGAAGACAAAATAGCAAAGATCCCAGATTCCAGCTCAAGCTTGCATTCCAATGACAAAGGGCATGATGTCTCAGATCCATTTCCTGAGGACCATGATGATGGGTAAGAGATCTTTGCTCTTCTCCCAGCTACAGATCCTTCACTCTTCCCTGGGTTTAGCCTCATTCCCAATGGGTGCTGCGGATGCACATAAGTAGCTCACAGTATCATCCTACAAAGATGCTCTGTTAGGGAACAGTACTTGCTGGTCTTCTGGTCTGACCTGAGGCAGTGTGGTAAAATGGAAAGAGAATAGCCCAAGCAGTCAGCCAGACCACATCTACCTGTGACCTTGGGCTAATCATCTGTCAAATAAGAACAACAATATCCACTTTGCACAGGGCTGGATTAAATGAGATCTCCTAAAGCACACTGCAGAATGCCTGTCATACAACAGGCATTTGTCAAGGGCGGCCTCCTCCGTGCACTCTCAGGGATGCGTAATGCAAAAGAGAAAGCTCTCCAGGCCCGAATGATGGTACCTACAGGATGCTGGTAAAATTCTATGATAAAAACACTGAAGGTACGAGAAAAAGAAAGGTGATCGACCTTAGGATTGTGCAGGCTGCTTCTGAACCAAGCCTTTCTCACAGTGGAAGGATGGAAACCTGCTGGAAGTTCTAATTTCCTAGAATCTATTCCTTTGCTTTGCTCTCCTGAGCCTGTCTACTGGTGTTTGTGACAGAAATGAGCTCAGCCTTTTGGAGCCTGTACAGCTTTTCTGAGTGGGCATTTGTCACTCTTTAATCATCACCAGGGTAAGAGGTTACCCAGAGATGTAACATCCACAGAACTTCGGAGGGTGGGGGGGGCAGATGGTGATCGCATAAAAATAAGGACATACGTTCACACACACTGCTCGACGAGACAGGGGCGTTCTCTTGCCAAAATGCCCGGACCCTCAGAACTGACATAGGCCCATACCCCCAGACCTCCCCTCCTCATGTGACTACACCCACCCGCTCACCCCACCCCCCGGCAAGCCCACGCCCTTCAACTGCTCCTCCATAAACAGACTAGAAGAACACATGCATCCTTGTGCATCCATATGGCTCAGTTATTTCACAAACACAAACTTCCACGCAAACATAATCCAAAGTTAGCAGAAGGGAGAGGCAGTTCTTTTAACTTTTTAAGGCCCACTCCCTAATTTCTTTTGAGTCTTCTCTCTGGTTTCCAGAAGCCAAGTGGTGCGTCCTAATCCTCCATTCTCATCCACACCCGTATCCAGTTCCCACAGGTAAAAGGTCCTCCAGCATCCCAGATCAGAAGACCGTCACCAGTTCATCTGGCTAATTTCCAAGAGCTCCAAGCCATGGAGCTTCCCGCTTCCCCTCACATCACTCTAACCCCTTCAGAAGCTTCCTCTATAGTTCATGGATTCCAATCCTCTCTTCTCTGACAGAACAAAGAGAGAGATCATAAATACCTAAGGACCCTGAATACACAGGAAGTAGTTGGAAGGCTGGTAGCCCTGAGAAGAAAGTCTGCCTGGAGGGCAAGCTGGGACCCTGGGAGGGATCCTTCCACAAGCCATTAATGAAGCCCTCTGAAAATTCTGGCTACCATTTTTATACAAACAAAAGCAGATTCAATCAAGTTTGTTCAAGGCTGCAGATGGTTTTGAATATCCGATCTGCTTTTATCGAAAAGCTTACTGAAAAAATTTTGCATCATTATTGCTCATGAAGATATTTTTCTAGGTTGAAAATCCAAATGTGTCCTTAGGCACAATATCAGTGCAAAATAAGCATTAGAAACAAACAAAGGAAGACAGGTTTTGATGTAGGTATTTTAAAACTTATTTTTAAAATACAAATCCAATAACTTTGAGAAGAAAAAAATAAAAGTTCATGGAAAGATGATCTAGCTTCAGTGGTTAAGAGCATCGGCTCTGATCCAGGCCTCCAGCTCTTACTCGCTGTCTGATCTTGGGCAAATGAGTTAACCTCTCTGTGCCTTAATCCCACCAACTGTGAAATGCAGAAAACAAGAATGCATATCCCCGTAGCATCGTCATGAAGAATAAATGCAATAACCCATGGGAAGCACTTAGCACAGTACATAGTAAATGCTGAATAAATGTTAGATATTTATAAACTCTATCAACATAACACTAGTACTAATACCTAACATGTTTACACAGAGGGATTTCATACACATCACAGATGCTAACCTCGCAACAGTCTCACAAAGTAGGCAAAGCAGGGAAAGTGGTCTCTACCTCACATCTGAAGGCTCAGGGAGCTAACAAGCTCAGTGCGAGGTCACATAAACATTGTCTGGCAGCACAGCACTCAAGCCAGAAACCTGGTAAGAGTCAGGAGGAAGTAGGATGGTATTATTAGAAGGAGAAAACTTAGCTGCAGAAGTTTAATTCATCCAGAATTAACCAGATACTAATAACTAGGATTTATTCACAGCTTTACTATGTGCCAAACACTGTTCTAAGCACTTTCCGTATATTATCTCTTCTGATTTTCACAAAAACCCTGTAAGGTACCCCCTATGGGTAAATGACTGTTTCCACCATTTTACATTTGTGGACTCCAAGGCACAGCAATGTAAGTGGGTTGCCCGAGGCACACAGCTAAGCAGTGGCAGAGGTGGCACTAAGTTGTGACTCCAGAGGCCACGTTTTTAACAATGCCACCCTAACGCTTCCAAGCAGACTGCTAAATCCTCAACTCTGAGGTGAAGCGTTCATCCACTGGGCATTGGACTGATGACATCTGATATCCCTTTAACTCCCAAGGTTCTAGAGTTCCACGCTTTTATTGTCTAGTAAGGAAATAAAATATTGTCTGAGTCTCTGAAAACAATGCCTAAAGTGAACTTCGGAGAAAGCGAGAAGCTACATCCTAGCTTAAAATAGACGGGAAGTAGTCATGAAAGCGTGTACTGATTTCGGAAAAGCATGTGACAAGAATATCTCATACGATATTCTTACAGACAAAATAGAGAAATGTCAGTAGGCTAAAGCACAGTTCAGAAGATTTAAGAAAAGCCAAACAGTCGATGCGCTTTGACCAATGCACTGATAGAAGCAGAAGGGGGGGTCACTGATTCTAACCATATTTTTATCAATTACTTGAATGAAAGCATCAAGCATGTGCTTATCAAGTTTGCAGATAACACAGAGCTCAAGGTACGGAGCTCACCATTAAACAGCAGTGGTCCCATAGACAACGTGTCATAGAAATCACTTGAATTTTGGAGTCGAACCAACTGGCTCAAGTTCACTGGTGATGACCTCAGGCAAGTGATTTAATCTTCCTTAGCCTCGGCTTCCCCATATTTAAAATCTGGGTAATAACACTTGCCTTGTTGGAGTGTCAGTTCGTTTAAAAACAGAGAGTCTAAAATTTGGTGGACACTCCATGGATGTTAGTTCCCTGTCCGCACTCAAAGAGGATCTCTACAGCATGGACTGTTGGATCAGAAATAAAGAGATAAAATGTTCTTGAAATAAACACAGAGTCCTGAATCTGGATTCAAAAATTAAACTGAATGAGAACAGAGCGAGGGAAAATTAAGTCTGTCATCAATTCATATTAAAAGACTCAGGCTTTTAGCTGACTACAACTTCAAGTAATGACGGAAATAGAATGCCATTTACTTTTTTTAAAAATCTGAGAAAAGTATTTTAATGGAAACGAATGTGTCAGATGCTCATGTTAATAAGCACTATTTTTTTTTTTTAGTAATTAAAATACTAATAGACAATAGCCCCTCCCCTTGCGGGGATTTTAAACCAATACTAAAGTTATGTGATCAATGTTACAACAAAGCAATAAATGAGGTGTCATAAGGGAGCCCAGAGGAGGGAGGGGGCTGTTCTTAGTCTGCCAAGAGAAATCAAGGAAGGCTTCACGGAGGAAACGACTTCTGCGTACAGTCTTAAAGCCAGAGTCTTTCCAGGAAGAGGAGCAGCAAGTTCAAAGGCATGAAAGCCTGGAAGAGGACAGTGCCTTCAAGCATTCGCAGGAGCACTGGACACAGCTGGAGAGAGGGTGATTACGGCAGTCGAGGAAGGCTGGGGTGCCGTGCAGAGTAGATCAGGGGAAGCCCTGCAACACCCAACCAGGGAAACCTTGCCCCGTTACAAAGCTAACAAATGACAGAAACCAAAAGGGGAACTTAGGCTTTCTGACTCGCTGCGTACCCTCTCTACCTGTGCTGCCCTGTACAGTAGCCACCAGCCACATGTGACGATTTAATTTTAAATTAATTAAAATCAAATAAAATTTAAAATTTAGTTCTCAGTTCCATTAGCCACATAGCAAGTGCTCAAGAGCCACACGTGGCTAGTGGCTCCCATTCTGCATAACACAGATAAAAAACATCCATCGTCACTGAAAGTTGTAGCCAACAGTGCTGTTCAATAACAGAACCATCAAGTAAACGAGAAGTAGACGTGGTCTGTGATGCTTTACAAAACAGGAGGAAAAAAACCAGGTAGACGCTATAAAGAGGAATGTTTCAACTTCCTGTACCTTAAGGGTGCTCTGCTTTTTAAATAACAGGAGAGCACCCAGTCACTAGAAGTACTCAAGCTTGACGGCCATCTCTCAGGGTGATGCAGAAAGCATTCCCGTACTGAACTGATGCTCTTCGGTTAGAATGTCCGTGTTCTCTCAAGGCGGTCTGGCTGAGAGACCAGCGCAAACACATCTCTGTAGCTCCTTCACATGGGGTTCCTGTCACACTTGTACATAAAGGTTTTGATGTTTGATTGGGAACCGCTGTTCCTCATAGCCCAGCATCCCAGTATCTCATGTTGTTGGAATCTTTTAACGTGGTAGGTGTTTTTAAATTGTGATTCATGGACCCCTAAAATCGAATGCAAAATTGTATGTGCACTTTTTAGGAGAAAGAGGTGAACAGCATCAACCAGATTTCATAGGATTTGTGAGCCCGATATAGAAAATAAACAGATACACACTGAGCTACAAAGATCTAATGGTCCCAGTACTCCAGAAAGAGTCATTTAGACTGTAGTCCCCGACCCCCAGGCCACGGACAATATTGTCCCCAGTCTGTTAGGAACCGGCCGCACAGCAGGATGTGCGCGGCGGGGAGGGTGAGCCAGCGAAGCTTCATCTGTATTTACAGCCGCTCCCCCATCACTCACATCATCGCCTGAGCTCCGTCTCCTCTCCCCCGCACACCCCCACTCCATGGAAAAATTGTCCTCCGTGAAACCAGTCCCTGGTGCCAAAAAGGTTGGGGATCACTGATTTAGAAGACATCTAGACAGCCACTCTGGTCATTCCCAACTCTAAAGTTCCACAGAGTCTAGAACAAACCCTTAAGAACCTGAAGACTATCACCCTTCAATTGAACCATTTTAGAATCCAGCATCCACTGACCTTCAAGGAGAAGGGAGATGGAACATAAAAGAACATGAAAATAAACCCAAGGAACAAAAGTTGGATAATTCAGAGTCAAACTGGGGAAGGTATCATCTGACAACCTCTTGCTGAGACGCTTATTGAAAGCTTTCTTGGAAATCTTGATGGTTCACTTTCAATGTTAGCCTGCAGAAACAAGCACACCCAGTTAGAGGTAGTATCAGCTTACCAGCTGGGGAACTTGCCCAGTAAATCTAAAGCCTGCTGAGCTATCAGTCCATTTTTAAAATAATGACTTTTTTCTAACCACCGCTTGATGATATGACAATTGCACCAGGATTCACCTCCAGGTCCTATGGTATTTCTAGAGCTAAAAGGACTGATTTCTAGAACAATGCAGCAATTACTCTGTTATCTGGTGTAGCTGGAGAAGAACACTTTGGTTAATTTAACAAAAAAAAAGTGATAAAGAGCTACTTTCTATAACTAATAAGAATTATAACTTACAAAAACTCAGAATACAATGAAGTGCATGCCCCATTCCAACTACATTGAACATAATATAAGGAATGCTTCATTGGTGATATTTGGAAAACACTACAGCATTCCATGGTGCCTGGGGGCCATCATTACAGGTCTCAATTGTCATTATTCTATAAATCTCTGTGTGCCAATTAATAAAGAGTTAAGTATTACAAACTTCCAGATAATAAATACTCTGTATTTTTTAACAGTGGGGAAAGCCCATGTTGGGTAATACAGAAACTGGAACAATCCCAGGCAAAACTGTAATTGTGTGATCTTGTACAAGAGAACAATCAAAATTGTAATCTTGTCTTTTACAGCTTCCCAATTCCTAGGAGATGATCCTCCACTCGCCTTCCAGCCATCCAGCGCCCTCACACTACCTCCTAGCAACCTCCTGTCCCCTCGCCAGGGCCACATCTGGTCCTACAGGTCCTGGTCAGGGTGACACCAGACACATCACAGGTACTTTGTGGATGCTTGTTAAATCAATAGTCAATAATTATAAATCATTCAATGAAAACATACTCACTGCTCACCACGTGCCAGCATTGTGCTGGAATTAAAAAGGGAATGTCCATTTGCAGAAGAACCTGCTCTCAGTTATAAGGCCAGGAAGAACAAGATGAACTAACTCAAAGTTAATAGTATCATTTATTTAGCATAATATGTCCCATACCCAAGATCTACATTTTGTTAGAGAAGTCTCATGACCTGAACTCAAAGAATAAGCTTTCGTTGGCAGCAGGGCTTTCGCTGGCATATGAGAGAGAGATTTAGGATGGGGAATCTCTTTAGCAACTGGTAAGACTGGACTTCTCTAAAGGCACTACCAGGTGGATGACAAAACCGTGTAGAGTAACGGTTCTCAAAGTAATGGTTCCAAGAGCAGCAGCATCAGTGTTACCTGAGAACTTGTGACAAAAATTCTCAAGCCCTACTCCAGATCTACTTGGATGGGAAACTCTGGGAGTAGGGTGCAGGAATTGGTATTTTTAACAAGCCTTCCAGGTGATTCTGAGATGCACTGGAGTTTGAGAGCCAGTCACGTAGATGAAACAGGCAGAGAACATAGGTCTGACTTCAACACAAAGGAACTAAATGAGAAATTAGCCTCGATGCTGATGGAAATCACCTGCTGAAAGGAATGGTCACTGACAAAAGAAAAGCAGCAAAATAGTTCCCAGTAGCACACAGCTGGAAATTGCCAGGACGTCAGTGAGTGACTGTTGAAAATCCATTTCATGCTTTTTGACTCTGACCAGCCCCATGAGACAATGGTGTGGAAATTGAGAATGAGGCACCGAAAGTTTGAAAAACTCCCAACCTACAGCTAAGCTGACACTGGGAAAGACTTGTAAGGATGAATTTTCCTCCTCGTGCTGGTTTTCAGAGCCTCCTCTCTGGGTCCAGGGAACCATTCACAGCACCCTGCATCTCGGCAAGGGAAATCACACCAGCGTCCCATCGCCGGCAAGGCTCCATTCATGACAGTGACCATGGCATTTCTTCTGTCCCCCTCAAGCCTGTTATCTACCATCCAGCCACACCCTTTTTGTCCCTGCCCAAAAGGAAGAGAGAAAATAAAGACAACCCCCCTTTAATGACACAGCCTTAGGAAAGTTTACGCATACATCTGAAAGAGGCTTTATAAAAACTCCAGAGATGGGGGAACGGATGCAGCCCAAATGCAGCAAAAAAGCAGCAGGACCAAATGCAGCAAAAAACAGAGCCTCGAAATTCTGCAGAGTTGCAACAGCAATTCAAATCAACCACCCACAGGCAAAAGGCCACACTTGGCGCAAGTGCCAGGCAGGGTCTGTCTCTGAACCCCTCATGTGGCTGGAGCCTAGCTGGACACTACATTCCCCAGCCCTGCCCACCTGCTTCTGACATAAACTGCTGCTTTACAAATGGGTCTATTTCAAGCTTCCCCCGACCACCACTTCTTTTTTTTAAATATGCAAGAGGATTCAAATTGGAACTGTTTAGTCCTACATATTTGGAACTGGAAATACAGTAAACAAAGAAGCTGTTAAGAAGTAGCCACTGCTCTGCCAGGGGATATCTTGACACTTTTTAAAGTCATTTGCTGCTGTTCCCCTTAATCTGGCCCATCTTCCCCTAGCACTAGCTGCTCCTTGCTTTCCAGAGACCAGGATGCAGGGGTTCATCAGGGTTTATAAGGAACCATATTTGGGATATTCAGTGAACAAAGATACACCATAGACATCTCCCTGAAACAGGCTTAATGCATAAGAGACCACTAGGTCTCTGCTGTCCTTTCTGTCCTTAATTAAGATTGATGCCGGAACCATGACTGACTGGTGAATTCACACGTGTCCTCTCTCTGTGTAGGTTTAAAAAGCTTGGGAAGAAAAACATTGATCCAAGTCCCTGACATTTCTTTTTCTTTTCTTTTATTCTTTCAGGGAGAGGGTCTCACTCTGTTATCCAGGCTAGAGTGCTGTCACACAATTATAGCTAACTTTAAAAAAAAATTTTTTAGAGGAGAGTCTCACTATGTTGCCCAGGCTAGTCTCAAACTCCTGGCCTCAAGCGATCCTCCTGCCTCAGCCTCCTGCATAGCTGGAATTTCAGACTCAAGACCCCGCACTCAGCCAAGGCCCTGATATTTGTACCCCTCTCTGAAAGGAACTGCTTTAGAAACCACATGGCGCTTGTGCTGGTGGTAGTGGGGTGTTATACACTAATCTCTTTGCCTGTTCCCACAACCACCACCCCCTCCACAATCCCTATGTGAATTCACACTGGAATTTGAAAAGAAACCGTTATAGAAGCCTGCTCCTTAGCTCAGTGGTTCAGCATTTATCAGCGTGAAAACCCAAGATGACAAGAGGATTCAGAGTGACAAGTACTTTGGGCCATAAATACCTTCCAGTTAACCATGGTCTCTGAGTAGAAAAGGGGAACAGCTGTGTACTTACGGGGCACCCAAATGTAACAGGGCTGGGTCAGAGGCAGTCATTATAGAAATGGCAAGAAAAAGCACATGAAAGATTTCCCCAGCTCCTTCTGCGTTGTGTCGCAGTGCCGCTGCAGAAAACAGAGGACTTAGGGAAAAAGTTGATTTTTGAAGCTGGCCCTCTGTGAGAGACCTTAATCACATCCAAGAGGAAGACAAGTAACCTTCTTTTTCTGAAAATCCTAGGAAAAACCCACACATACAATGAATAATTCACAAAGGCCGAACCTAAAAATGAGAGAGGGAGAAATATAGAAAGATGGAGAGATGGGCGGAAGACTGGGTAGAAAGAGAAAGTGAAGACTTGGTCTCTTGCTCCTTGAATAAAAGGGTATTAATTACGGTTGCATTTAGGTTCCCTCTTTTATGTCTTTGTGGTCAGCCATAAGCAAAGTAAGATGAGCAGAGTGGCCCCCGATGGATTGGATTGCACAGCTGGGCTTTGGTGTCTGGTGAGCTGCAGCTTCCCAGGCAGCTCTGCGTGTGACGTATGGGGGGCGGCCAACCTGCCCATCAGACACGGGGAGCCAAAGGGTTTGCAAGAGGTCTGAGTGAAGAGCAAAGCTTGACTCAGTTTTATTTGAGAATATAAGATTAAAAGAAACCAGATGTTCCTATAAAGAGGGAGGAAAGCAGCAGAGTTTGAGGGGGAAAAAAACCCCACATTTTGTACAGCAATAGCTAAAAAGAGATAAGCAATTTTGGATGGAGCTAATAATTCCAGAGTCTGGATCTTTCTGAAGAAGAAAAAAAGAAGTCCTCTTCTCGTTATTTTCCTCCTCCTCCTTTAATTCATAGTGTGCATTGCGCCTACTGCAGAAAAAGCCAGTGCAGGGAAGTGGGGAAATAATGGTATGCAAACCAACAGACAAAACTATCACATTTAAGATATTTTTGTCTCTATCCTCAAGTCATTTCATTTCTGTCAAACTCCTTCACTCCACTTGCTTTCCAGGCTGCATCCCACTTACAAATGGTCCCCACAACAAGTCGTGGCCTGGTTTCCAGATGAAACATTACCCACGCCTCACAGCAAGGACAAAGCCAACAGGTAATTCAGAGATTGTCCTGGGATCCTCAGAAAATGCAAACCTCTATCCTGCAGCCTCAGGGCCGACTGCAGCTGCTATCTGTTTCACTGGGTGCATCCGTGCACAGGCACACAGAAGATGTGAAGCCTTTCTGCATTATCTGATCATAGGATATAATTACAGACTTATTCCTTGTTAGCTGCCACCCTCTGCCCTAACTGAGGCATCCTGACTCATGATTCACTAGAGTTACATCAAATGTGAAATTCTTACCAGGACTACAGTCTACTATCCTGCAATGTGCTGTGTATTTATAGGCAACCAAAGCAAAAGAAAACTATATGCCAAAATGGGAGATTTGGGAACTGAACTTTCAGTATTCCTCTCCAAAATCCTCCAAAATACATGGACAATTTACAATGGGAAATTCACAATAATAAAGCACATGATCTCTGGTCCATTGGCCAGGGTGCTCTGAGGGTACAGTGAAATTCTCTACAACAAGAAATCACAGACAAACACCCACAGGTTCATGGTAATGAGCTTTATCATCCCAGTGGCTGCAAACACATTTCATCTGCCTACTTTAAGGCATGTTCATTTCCACACAAAACATGTGCTCCCCTGCTGAGATGACCAAGTGTGTGTGCGTGTGTGTGTGTGTGTAGGGGGAGAAATCTCCAACTGCCTGTGTATAGCACGGAGTCTCCAAATCAGACATACCATTTCTTTCCTTGACTCCCTGACCTGGAAAAGTGCAAACAAGTGTGGGCATCACGCAAACCACGCGAGAGATCCTGTATGTCCACAGGGCAACTAGCCCTGGGCACGCAGCACAGAGAACATGGGAGGGCATTCAGAACAGCCAATTGCCTGAGAAGGGAACCCTTTGGTTAGATCTATTAGATGAGCGAAAAAGAAAAGGAGTCATGTAGAATGCAATATCACATTTTAAATCAGATTAGCATTTTCAAAAAGGGTATGGTATCCACTGCAGAAGAAAGTGCCATAAGAAAATAAAATTATCTCCCTATGCAGATGTAGCTTCCAAGAAAAATGAAACACATTCAGAGTGGGCTGTTGATTTGCTATCATCTTCATGCCAAATCTGGGTTATCTTAGGCATTTATTCCTATAAGAACTAGACCTCCCCTATTAATAACTACATAAGGTTACCCCCCCACCCCCAAGTCAGAGGGTCCTACAAGCATAAATTAAACCATTTCTGTTACTTAACTGATCTTTTCAGACCGGTATGATTAAAAACCAGTAATATGCAGCAGGAAGAGATCACTAACACAGCACATAGACGGGCACATCATTCTCCTAGGCCAACAGTGACTTTCCGCAGCCAGTAAAAGTATAAGTCTCAAAAGGTGTTGTAGCACCCAAGCAAGCAAAATCCTCAAGCATGCTGAATGTGCATATGTCAGTAGCAAAGCAGGTGTTTGGCAGGTTTTCTGAACAACCTTCCTTTTTTTCCTAATCTGGCCCTTACAGAGAGCAGAGAAGTACTTCCCAAATTTTAATATGCATGCCAATCACCTGAGGATCTTATTGAAATGCAGATGCTGAGTCAGCAAATCTGAACTGGGGTCCAGGATTCTGAATTTTTAACAGGCTCCCACATGATGCAGACCCAGCTCCTTGCCCTCTTAGCCAAGGCAAGAACCTAGAAGACTTCAACTTGAACTAAGACCCCCCCTCCCTTCAGGTATGCTGAAATTTCCGAAAGACTCCATTAATACAAATAACTAGAGTTTATTGCGTAATTAGGTAATTCTAGGCACTTGACATATATTTACTCGTTTAAGTCTCCCAGTAACTCATTATTATCATCCTCATTTTACAGACAAGAAAACTGAGTCACGGAGTAATGAAGTAACTTTTCAAGGTCACAGAGCTGGTGGAGGAACTAGGATTTGAACTCAGGCAGACTAGCTCCAAAGTTTTATGGGTAACCACTACTCATACTGACATCCAGTAAGAAAAAGCTAGATGTTTCTGGAAGCTGGATGTTTAGAAAGGAAGAGAAAATGAGACTAGGAACTTAGATGCGTTTTGGAGAAAAGCCAATGTTTGCACGTGGTCACCACCAGAAAGAATATATTAGTCAATTATGTTGTACAGGCAAGAGAAAAATGCAAACATGGTATATTTTAAATTTTCCAACTGGGCTCCACTGAACGCTTTTAGCAGATGTTCTCTGAAGACTGTTACAGTAGCCCACACGCTGGAGAACCACTGTGCAATTTCTAACTATGGGGAAAGAAGAGAAGGTTGGAGCATGTTGCTGAAATCAATTCCTTGGAGCATCTCTCCTTCGACTCTCTTTGGTCCATTTTGGCCAAAGACAGGGAAAGGGAGGAGTAAAACTCACAGCCGTACCTTGCGCTCGCCTGGGGGAAAGGCGGTGTCTTTGCAGCGGAAGAGAAAACGTGAAAAGAGGCCACTGACCGCGTGGTGTAGGAAACGCGCCTCATTTCCCAGCCCGGGAGCCTGGGCCCAGCCGGAAGTATCCGAGGTGCTGAACCTGCGTGACTAGGGTGACTAGGGAGCCTAGGGAGCCCAGGGAGCCCGGGGCGCCCGGGGAGTTTCGGTGGCGCTGTCCGAGGTGCCAACGATGGCTGCAGGCACACTTTGCCACCCACGGGGCAGCGGGGCGGCTTTGTCTACCGCAGAGAAACGGGAGGGCGCCTGTCTGAATAAACATGCCCTTAAGAGAGGGGCACAGCAAAGCAGCACCTGGTGGACGGGAAATTTAGAGAACTGTAGAAGGCGGGCGAGGGAGGAGAGCCCAGCTGGGAAATCTGGAGAGACCTGCCTAGAGGAGTATTTGCAGCCGCAGCACGCAACACAATGAGATCTGTCCGCTTTGTGCAGCGCCCTGGCAGGCATGCCTGCAGGGACCGGACCCCTCCCCCTCGCGAAACCCCCACCCTAGAATCATTCAGTCCAGGCACTGTATGGCCCCCGGATCACTCTGTGGGGGTAGCAAGGGGAGGGGAGTGCAGGGAGGAGGAGAGAGGGAGAAGCCCAGCCAGGGGTGGTTTGTGGGAGGATGCCAACAGCAGCAGGAAGAATATCTGCTTGGAGATGCTCCTTCGTTTCTAATGAGGGGTGCTGCCTAGAAGCACCACGCGCCAGCCAATCGCGGAGCTACCGAAGCAGGGAACTAGGGAAGAAGGAGGGGAAGGCCAGAAACCGGGCTGGGGGTAATACGGAGATGCCCAGGCCCTGGGGAAGAGAGCCGCATGCCTGGCTAATACTAGAGACCCAAGGGCAGCTCCAGCTGTCTCACTGCTGCACACCTGGAGGGTAGGAGTGGGGAGAAGGGAAGACAGGGGAGAAGAGGAGGGGCCGCCTTTGAAGGTGCATCCTTCCCAAATCTCCCTCCACAAGCATCAAAGTCCTGTGTCTCCAGCCCACTCCCATATATAACACCACGACACTAGCTTGCCTCCTGCTAATCCCCTACTAATCCCCTTCACCACCCCACCACCCACAATTCCTAATGGCCTTGCCAGGCATCCGAATCCTTAGTGAAGAACAAGGCAGGGATATGCCTAATCAGCAGCCTGCATTTGGTGCACTTGATTAAACCTGCAAAGAAGCTCCTTCCATGCTGACACCACCACCATCAGAGACGGCCCCCCCCAGCAATTTGTGGAGAGCAGTTCCTTTGGAGCTAGAGTGAGACAGACTGCTTGCCCACCTCTGGCCTTCGGCTGATAAATTCAGGCCCAGCAGATCCACCTGGATCCTGGGTGCTGCAAGCAACCAGCTGGGTCAAGCACAGAACCAAGAGTACCCAAGCCAGGACCCAGGAGAGGACGGGCCCTGATGAGCTGCTCTTCCTTGGCTAGAAGAGAACTCCAACTTTGAGCAGTTTGGGCTGTGGCAACAGAGATCACCTCCCCTGACAGACACGCATTCGCTCCACTTCCAGTGGAACTTAAACTTAGTCCCCAGAGTTAGCTGGGTCCCCAGCCCAAAGGCTGTTTTATTTATTCGTTTGTCTGTTAGTATACAGGGTTTTGGCCCGGTGCTCTTGGAGCTTCTGAACTGATAAATCCCCTCATGGAGCCTCGACTTCCTTTGAGAGTGCAGTTGTCTCCCCAGCTGGTGGGGATGGGGGCAGAGGACCCGGCTTAAAGGGAGGAAAAAAGGGGAATTGATTATTAAAGAAAGCCCTGAGGTCAGGGGCAACCCAATTTATGTACAATGCAGCTTGCGAAGGGTCTAAGGGTGGGGAGGGGGCTGGGAATCAGACAAAGCCCAGCCCAGAAAGGGACGCACCCAGGGACACTAGAGATTTCCACATAGGAAAAATCAAAAAACCGAAAGTCTTACCTTGAAAAATACTAGTGCCCAAACCAATCTCCACAGCACCAAGCTTGCCCCTTAGATGCACCGAAGTAAAGAGTGCACTTCAGCAAAGGGGCAAATTGGCACCAGGAAAGGTGTGGGGGATACACTCCATGCTCCGCGCCCCCCCCCCCACCCGAGGAAATGCAAAGGGGAAGAGAGGAGTTATGGTGGGCAAGAAAGGATATGGCCAATCGATGAGCTTCTTGGCGTATTTCCTGACAATGTTATCTTCTCCGAAGATGAACAGGGATCTGTTGACGGTGAAACAGTTCTGCCGGACGGGAATGGGGTTGTACAAAGCCATAGTCCGCGCCCTCTGCGCTTTCGACTGCTTGTAGGCGGCCGCCGGCCCCGAGGCCGGCACTGGGGTTCCTTGTCGGTTCCTGCTCTGGTCCGAGTCTCCATCGCCCGACCCCGGCCTGGCGACCACCGCCTCCCCGAAGCGAGCCATCCTGAAGTTTAAACAGACAGAAGACACACAAAGGTGATCGCGGCCGAACACCCGCACACAGCAACAAGCAGAGAGACACACGGAGACTCAGAGCCGCATCCAGGCAGGCGCGGGGACCACCGCCTCTGGGGAGCTCCGCGAGCTCTTCGGAGAGGCGGCGGCGGCAGCAGCCCCGCCGCTCGGAACTGTTGAATCTAAATACAACCTCTGCGAAGCTCCATTCCTCAAGCAGCAGAAAAACGGGGTGGGGGGAGGGCTTGGGGGTGCTCGGTTTCTGGAGGCAATTGTTTTTTCAAAATGCCAGTGTGTGGTGCTCAGGGGCCGGAGAGCAGAGGGGTGGAGTAGGCTGCTCCTCAAACATAGCTCCTCTTCTGGCAGACGCACCCCCTGTTCAGGGGAGAGGCAGGCACCGGCCCGCTAGGTAACAGTTTGGTGATTTATTGGCTGGGGGGAGGGGTGGGGAGGAAGGGGGGATGAAAACAAAAGAACTTTTTTTTAAAAAAGAGACGAGGACGGGATTACGGTGACATGCTTTGTAACGCCAGCCCCGGCAAGTCCATCTAAGAAATTCCACAGCGAAGACTTGGGTCTTTAAATCTGCCAGCACAGACGCATCCAAACGTTGGAGAGAGAGGGAGAGACGGAGGGGGGAGAGCGGTACTGAGGTTCCTGCGTAAACCGCAACGCCCAAAATCTCAAAATAAGAAGTCGATCCAACCGGAGGGGGACAAATGACTTCAAAGCTCCTGCGCCTGGGATAGAAGTTGAGCAGCATCCAGAGAGCAGCGAAGCCCGAGTGCCAGCATCCGCCCCGAGCGCTGGCCGCCGCCGCCGCCGCCTCCCCGGATCAGCATGCAACAGCGATCCGCGGCTGCGCCGGGGAGAGGGCGGGAGCGCGAGCGGGCGGGCGCCGGGGCGAGGGAGGAACAGGTTGCCGCCGAGCCTAGCGGGCCTGGCACGGGACTTGTCCAAGGACCGAACTTCCTCACTAACGACTCGGTCTTCCTCTCCCACCCCGACGGCCCCGCTGCACGGGGCCGCGGAGAGCACGCGCTGCAGAGGGGAGGCGAGGAGGGCGCCCAGCGGAGCGCAGGGGTGCGGCGGGGCGCGCGGGAGCGCCGGCAGGAGCGGGGGAGGGGCTGGCGAGGCGGGAGGGGCGGGCTACAGCCGGAAGGCTGGAGGTTCCCGGGAGGTGAGGCTGGTCTGCCTTATTGATTTCTTTGGCCAAAGGGTAGCGGCCACCTCCGCAAAGGACCGAGGAAGAACAGCCTTTCCCCCAAGTAATGCCGAGGAGAGAGGCAGGCCCAGCTGGCGGCGCGGTGCAGTCTCCGCAAGAGAGCGGGGACCTGGCGTGGGGCGTGCACGCACTGGCGCCTTCGGTCCCCGCAGAGAGGGGTCCCCACTGCCGTGCCCCTCTCCGTGCCCGGCGCAGGGCCCGGCCCACCGCCGCCCTAAGAAGGAGTCCAGGCCTTTGCGCCCTGTGGGCCGCGCGCTAGGGCCGCATCGCCGCTCTTCCTCACCCCCAGGCTCCACGAACACGGGCAGGGATCTCCACCAAGAAGGCAGCACCCTCTCCTCATCTCCCCACTTAGCACCCTGGAGGCCCCGTGGGGGAGGCAGGAACTCTGGGGACTCCACAATCAGTGTTGATGCCAGCTTCCCGTGGGAGCTTCTGCCCTCGTGGGGCGGCCTCCTGGGTTCTGCTCTCGCAGAGCCCTGCGCCTCCTCTCCTGGAAGGGAGTCCAGATGTTAGGGCCCTAGATGGTGAGTTACGGGCTGAAACTACCCTGCTCGAAATCCTGACAATCAAAAGGGTCCTCCGACCCCATCTTTTACTCCCAGAGAAGCTCCACTGGCTTTCTCAAACCTATCCCATGAACAGAAAAAAACAGAATTGGTACCTGAGCTGCAGAGGTGAGAAAGGTGGACTGCAAGCCCCATGGAAAGAGCCCCTGTGTTCAGTAACCAAGCCTTTCCACACAGGCGACTGGCGGTTTGAACCGAGGACAGGGCCAGCTGTCCTCTCGCATGTCCACACTGGCTGGGGCACATCTTGCCCTGCCTTAGCCGCAACACACAGTCCTGCCCAGGTCCTCCCCACCTGGGCAGTGGAAGGAAGGGGAGAAACGGGAGGCTGGGGAAGGAGACAAAAAGACAGACTGAAGCCCAGCAGTTGGAGATCATGGGTGAGTGTGGCTTCGCGCGTGTGAAGGGCAGCGTCTGTGTGTGAGATTAACTGCTGAGACGTGGCACCTTCAGATGGGCACGTGTGTTCCTACGTGTATGTGTCTGTGTGTGGGCACAGCCATGTGCATACTGGCACGTGTCTAGTGTGTGTGTGTGTGTGTGTGTGTGTGTGTGTGTGTGAAGGAAAAGTCTCTGGGTACTGGAAATGGAAAGCAATGGTTTCAACTCTCCCCCCTCCAGGAGGTACTGCCGCCCTTGGACTTTTTCATCCAGGGGAGCCCAGGTCAGGCCGAATTACTAGTCGAGGGGAGTCAGCTCTCATTGTTTTTTTTGATTTCACATTACTGCCTTCCTCTGTGTTCCCTCCTGCCTTAACTGGAGGGTCCTCTTCTGTCCGAATACCTCATCAGAAGCGAAAGGGAGGGTGGTGCCAGGAACCACAAAGTCCCATCAGCCGGTCAGTCACTTAGAACCAGTCCCAAGTAGCCGTCTCAGTAACCCTGTGAACTATACAGGATTAGAAATGGCTTGCGGAAATTATCAAGGACATTCCCCTGCTTTCAGGCAGGGCCATAATCCACAGCACAAAATTCACTCACATCATTCCTTTGACAGATATTTCTGAGTCCCTTCCATGTCCCAGGCACCGTTTTAGGCACTGAGGATATAATAATGAACGAAATGAATGATGGCATAAATAATGTATCCTCCTCTTAGACTGAATTAGATTGGATAACCTCACACACTAGACTGCTTCACAAACCTCACCTTCATGCTGTGACTGCACTCCTTTCCTTAGCAGAGTGGGGAGTGGTATGCCTGTCTGTAAGTGCCCAGGGTAAGCAGAGCTCACTAGCCTTTTACCTCCTGGAAGTGCTTCTTGGAAGATCGGAGATCCCTGATTTGTCTCTTCGATGTCATCCATTCGGTAGAGATCCAGTACAAATTCCCTTTCCTCTCTCTGCCATGTCTATGTTCTCTGTGGCTGCCGTAATTCTTTAGAGACCTAGAATGCTCTCGAGACAGGGTATTACACATGGATACGTGAGTTCCCATTGGAGTTAGGACCTGCATTCTTGCCTTCCAAAGAGACGGAGATGACAAATGCATAGATCGGGGATAATGGAGAATATATTGGGGAGTCTGGGCACCTATGTCAGGGAGTTAAAAGGGACAAATTCTTGGATGTTAGAGCCCAAAAGGATAGGGACAAACATAATGGTATAGATGGCTTTGGGGAAAGACTTGGCCTAAGGGCAGCCATGCTAGTAGAAAGACACATTTTCATCTTCCACTCCCCACCTGGCTGCCATAGCTTTGAGAGCTTTGAGATCTATGAATTTCTACATTGGTTTCATGCTCTCCCGAGCCCCCAAGACAGCTACAGTTTTAATGGTTGAATAATATGTGTTTAATGGTTTTCAGTTTACATAAGCTCCACAGGTGATCCTCACTCCAGACCTCTGAGATCAGCCTGGCAACACATGTACCATGACCCTGATTTCACAAAGCAGCAGACTTTCAGAAACGTGAAGCCATATGCCTACATCTGATAAGAGGGAGAGTGTGGACTCCTAACACACGTGACTTCCAGTTTATTGTTCTTTCTAAAACTCATGCTGTCAAGGGCAGCAATAGTGTCCTTCCAAATTGTTCGTCATCAAGAGACGAAACTGCACAGTGACACTAAGCCTATGGAAATGCTGTGTTCACCATCCTCAAATTGAATTCGATCAGTGGCCAAATGCTTCCGGCACCTTGCTGGGAAGGTGCGTAACAGGGAACACACGGATTGCCCTCAAGATCCGGGAGGATCCTTAGAAAAAAATTCATGATCAGATCGTTGCCATAATGCTCTTCGTAGGAGAATTCGGTGGGCATTCGACTCCCAGTGCCACTGTCTTCTTAAAGACCCACGCATGGAAATGTGGAAAATCAGCAACTAGTCACAACTGATGAGAAACCAGTGTGAAGACCATCTGAAAATCCTTTTCCAGCCCCAGAGGGACAGTAGCCTGTATTTTCCCGTTGTCAGAGCACCATCTACTGGTGACTTGTGAGACACTGCTGCGAGCACAGGTGCTTGGCAGCCCAGCACTGCTCCGAGCCTAGACACTCCTAAACAGGTGACATCTTCTTACCAGCCCTCTATCCCACAGTGAGACTTTGTCGAAGTCAGAGCCATAAATTTTGCCACACTGCGACCCCCTATCTCACAGTGCCCTGGAAAGTTCATCCCCACACACCGGAGCACAAGGCCAACACCACACACACACAGAAGTTAAGAAGGGGTAGCCAAATGCTCTACGTGTTTTTCTGCAAGCAGTAACCTGCAAACTAGGAACTCAACAGGGGCTAAGGAAGCAAGTGCAAAACTTCCCTAGATTATTAAGCCCATGCAGACTATTACTAATAAATTTCAAAGCCTTTACCGTGCAGCTGTGCTACGGCACTGTATCATCCAAGGTGCAATGAGGAGTGATGGGGATGGCAGGTGGTCCCTCCAGCCCCCTCTGGAAAAGGAAGAAAACAAGGTGCCCCCGCTGCCTGCAGACCATAAGAGTTTGTGCTAAGACAGATGGACGTGAGTGGCAAGGTTGGAGAAGCAGTCAGCCTACACCGCTCATTCAGAAAGCTCTTCCCAGATCTGTCGGATCTCAGACCATCTTCCTGTGACATTTTAGCCCATCTCTGCAGAGTCTGCAAATCTGGGCCTCATCCAAAGGGCATGTGCCCCTTCTACCAGGCCTGCTCCCTCATCTTCCCTCGCCCTGCCAGTAAGACTCAGAGAGCTTATGCTTAAGCTATCAGAGCCCCTTTTGTTCTATTTTTCCCCCGTTGAGCTTTTCCAAGAAATAGACTCTTATGCAAAGCAGCGCTCTGAGGAACATAATGCAGAGAGGATTTGGGAGTGGGTTCTTAAGAAAAAAGTTGGCAGGAGACCGTGTGCAAATGCATAGCAAAGCAGAGGAGCATTATGGCGATGCAGACATCTTGGGAGTCTGGTGGCTTTCACAATACCTCGCAGCCCTTACTTGGGTGAAAACTAACTTCCCATCCTTATGTAATGTCCATCCCTAGAACTAGCATCTCTCAAACCTGAGCCCGAGAAGCTCCACAATTCTAATATGCTGTCAGCTAACCAAAGATCTGCAAATTTTGCTTAAAAACGTTTTGAAGACCATTCATTTATGACAACCCAACATTTCCTGGGTGCCAACCGTAATGTTGTCTCATCGAATTTGTGCTGCAAGACTGTGAGGCACATTCTATTATCTGAGGCCCAGAGGTTCAGGAACTTGTCCAAGTGCACAGAGCTAGGAAATAGCAGAGCTGGATGTCTTAATAGTAAGGCCAGGATTCTTTGCAGTATGTGGCCACTAGTAACATACTGCATGTCAAAATAATGTTTTCCTTGCTTCAGAGTCAGGTCATAGGCATGGTCTTGGGCCTTGGAGAGGGAGGGCATGACCTTGAGCCAGAGAATCTCCCAGAAGGTTAAATTTCTAGGACTGCATACCACCCTGCCCCATAGGGCTGGTATGAAGATTAAATTAGTTAATATATATAAAGCTCTTAGAACAGTACCTGGCACACAATAAGTGCTATATAAGTGCTTGTTACATACATTTCAGCTATAGCAGCTGTGACCATAGTAACACACAGCAAACACTGTGTATCTGGTGACTTTCTGTTTCTAAAAGCAGACTTTAGAGGTGCGGCCCAGGATGGACACACAAGTTGGTGTATGTGTGGCGTGGACGGAGAAGAGATACGTAAGTGCCCGAGATGTGGTCAGAAAGAGGCACGGAGGAAAAGAGAAAAAGAAAAAAAAGAAGAATATATAGAGACCAGTGTCTGGGGAGCCCAAATGCCCCAGTACCTGAGAGACCTGTGTGTTTGTTTACTTATTCATGAATTCATAAACCCATTTAACAAATACTCATGAATCCCTTTTGATGTGCCAGGCGTTGCTCTCAGGGATTCTGAGGCTCCGAGATAAATTAGACACAGTCACAGCCTCTAAGAGCTTACAGTTTAAAAGAGGAGAAGGGAAAAACATCCCACGAAAGGGCTTTGCTACGAGGCAGGACGTGGAGCGCACCGTAGGAGAACATTCGGAAAGAACAGAGCGGGGAGCCATCCCTCTCACTGCAGGCAACCCCAGAAAGGCAGGGATCCGAGAGATCTCTTTGCAAGCTGGCATCGGAGGCGTAGAGCAACAGCCTGGAGCGTGAGTGGGATGTGGAGGGCATGCAAGATCCGTGGGACCGACTGGTCCATCAGCATTTTTATTTTCTGTCACAAAGATTGTAGCTTTACCACCTCCATCTTTTCTTTTCCCTAAGTTGAGGTCACTTTTCAGCCTGGAAAAAAGCCAAATATGTTTAACCTAATAGATATTAACCCTTGTTGGGAAAGTTGCTTTGGAGGTTCAGAGTTTAGCCCCAGACAGCAAAGGACCCCTCTCCCACCACTGTCCACCTCCCCTCCGACCCTTGGGGCCCACCCACGCTGCCCAGCGGACAGCCAAGCGCAGCAAGAGGACTCGCTAGGCAGAGCTCCAGCTCCCGCTGGTGGGGGTGAGCAGAGCGTGAGAGCAACTGACAGGCACACGCCCATCCATCCGCCCCCATGGCCTCTTGACTCAGAAAACACAATACAGCCCACACTCTGCAAAGCTCGCTCAGCCTGGGTGGGCTCAGGCTGATTCATTCATTCAGCAAACATGCAATAAGCACCCTCCACGTGTCAGGCAGCATGCCAGGGGCTAGACCAAAGGAAGCAGTGCCCAGGAGAAGGTGCCCAGGTTAGAGTCTCATCTTGCCTTGAGCCACTCCCCACATTTCACACTGGAAGGTAACGCTGCAGTAGCAGAAAGGGGAGTTCACAGCTGAAAAAGCCTAGAGGGACCCAGAAGGCTCAGAGAAAAGAACGAGACTCACTGCACCCACCAGTCTTGCCTCTCCCTGGGCCCTCTGGGCTGGACTTGTAAGCAGGGTAAGCTGTCGCCTGTCCATCACCACACCCTCTCTCTCCCACTCGCTCCTACGCTGAGCAGCTGGTGACACCCACCCGGTATAAAATAACCAGAGTGAATAAGGCATTCCCACATGATACGGACTCGAGGCCAGTTTCGAAACATACACCTGGGCAGGCCGATTGCTGGCTCTGTCCCTTCCAGTCCCCAGAAATTGCACTAAGACACCCAGTGCCCTCCTGAGGGTCCTTGTTTTATCCTCTGTTTCCCTGGCCACTCTGGAGTGCTCAGCACCACTGATCTCCCCCCCTGCTCAGAGATCCCCCCTCTTGGCATCCCAATCGTCACATCTCACAGTTTCTCCCTGTTCCCTCCTCTTCCTCTTCTCATTGCTCTCACTTGATCGTGGGGGTGCCCCATGGGTCGGGCCTCAATGCTTTGTCTCCTCTTTCTTCTCCCTTTGAGGTCAAATCCTCACCCACAGTTTCCACTATCCCCGACTCCCACATCTGGCCCCTTTCGCCTCGGCCCCAGATCCAAATGTCCAGGAAAGTACAATGGGCATCTGCGCATGGATCGCCCCTCATCACCGCCAATGCAACGTGTCTAACAGTGAAGTCACTGTAATCCTTCGAAGCGCGCTCCCCCTCCTGAAGTGCCAATTTCCATCCATGTGACATTGTTCTCCCGTCACTGATCACTTTACTTCAGTGGCTCCCCACTGCCTACAGAATGGCCAAACTCCTTAGCCTGACAATTCGAGGCAGTCTGAATTCAAGCTATCTTTCCAAGACCATCTCCCACAGATCACCGTATTGACACAGAACAAACATGCCATGCCCACCACGTCCACCTCCAAGCCCTGCACACAGCACCTGCTGCAGACTGCCCCGAGAACAACCTCTCTCCTCTCTGCTTCTCCCACTCCCAGGCATCCTTCACTGTGTGGTTCAGTTCAATTCTGCCCCCGCCATGAAGCCTTCCATAATCTCTCCAACTCTGTGACCTCTACCTCCTTTGAACTCACAGAACTTCTGTGGCATTCACATGGTACCTTGTTTACTCACTGTTATCGTTGTCATGAATATAACTTCACCGTTACATTCCTGTTTAATTTTTCAATTATGTATGCCTTCTCTGCTCAGCTACGGTGCAAGCTCCTTCTCAAGGGTAGAGAACACAGCGCCCCCTTCATTTGATTACCTACCATACCTGCATTATGTTATCCTCATAGCAGGCCTTTACTAAATAAACAGTCAACGAATGAATGAATCTCCTATAACTCTTCTGGATGCAAAAGAGTTTGGGCAGCAATCAGGTATCTGGCCCCTGTCTGAGGGGCTGCCCTTCCCCTAACACACTCTCGCTGTGACTCTGAGTCTCTGGGTTGAGCAGTCATCTTCCTCTTTGTATCAAGAAGGGATGCTGACCTCCCTCGCAGGAGGCTAACTCAGGGGGAACTTCTCCAGCACAATAATGTCTCATCCTCATCTTATCAATCATTAATTTATAGGGTTCATTCTCTTATCAGGAGCACCTCCTGCTTTTAAAAATAGGGTCAAAATAAGATCTGGGGAATCAGTAATTAAAAGGAAGCATTTAGATCCCCACGTAAAGAATATTTTCAGATCCCTGTGCATAGAAAAAGATAAACTATGGAAGAAAAAAGTTCTGCTTCAGGCTGGGCGTGGTGGCTCACGCCTATAATCCCAGCACTCTGGGAGGCCGAGGCGGGCGGATTGTTTGAGCTCAGGAGTTCGAAACCAGCCTGAACAAGAGCGAGACCCCATCTCTACTAAAAGTAGAAAGAAATTAATCGGACAACTAAAAACATATAGAAAAAATTAGCCGGGCATGGTGGCGCATGCCTGTAGTCCCAGCTACTCGGGAGGCTGAGGCAGAAGGATCACTTGAGCCCAGGAAGTTTGAGGTTGCTATGAGCTAGGCTGAAGCCACAGCACTCTAGCCCGAGCAAAAAGAGTAAGACTCTGTCTCAAAAAAAAAAAAAAAAAAAAACTACAATTGTGGTCTTAATTGATTTTATCTCTTCTCTACCAAAAAAGGCAAATGTCATCATGCCTCTTTCTCCTATGAAGAATTACAAGTGCAAAAGACACACACACACACACACACACACACACACACACACACACTTGCCTACATGTAAAGAGACACACTGGATTCTGATGTGATCTCAAGTTCTGATAGCCACGTGTGCACACATATGAGTGATCTTCCTATGCTACTGGGAGCTTTCATGCAGGCTTAATACAATACATTCGTACGTGAAAAACTACAAACTATTTTGAAGATCTCTAAATATTCTTAAGGTGCCATTTAAAAATGGGAAAGGTAGAAATGTAATTCTCAATCAAGAGAGCATTTCTGAAACATTCCTAAGACCCTTAACAAGCCAACCCCTTGGACACACGTAAACATTCTCGCACTACAGCAATTTCCCTTAAAGATTTTTTTTTTTCACACAACCACCCATTGCTCAGTCACATTCTTCAGAATAATTCTGCCAGATGTAGTCAAGTATTAACATAATAATTCAAAGCTTCGTATTAAGCTATATTCCTTTTGTTTAAATAATCTCCCCAATGTCATAACTTCATATTGCAAATTCTAGGGCTCTATAAAAAATGGAGAAAAATGGACATGCATCAAACAAGAATAATTACTAAGAAAAGTAGAGGTGATGACATTTATAGTATTATTTGTAATACATATTAGATACTTATGTGCAAGGCGCTGTGCTAAGTGTTTTACTTTTCTTACTTCTCCGAATAAACCTATGTGGTAAGTACTATTAATATTATAATCCCCATTTTACAGATAAGAGAAGAAAGACTTAAAGAGAGTAAATCAGTTCCCTGAATTTCAGGTAGGTGGTAGGTGGCATAGCAGAAAGCCAACCCTAGGTCTACCTGACTCCAAAACCCATTATCTTAGCCCCTGTAAGGCCTCTCACTGATACCATTAATAGAGATTTAAGCTAGTCGCTTTATTTCATGATGATTCTACAATTCTAAGAGGCAAGAATATGTCCAGACTCCTACAGATAGTGCTGAAGGGCCTCTGAATAAACGAGTCATCAGGGTGTGGACAATGCCAGGAAAACTTGGTTGGGTTTATAACCCCATGTGCAAAAATGGCAACGGGAATACCTGCCCTCTCAACCTCAGGGGGTCACTGATAAACCAAATCTGAGAATGGGTTCTTAACCTGGCCCGCTGCTGCAGTTCTGCCTTGCAACATTCCAGAGCAACATGAGTCACGCCCTGGAGAACTGAGTCCTACTTCAGAAACCGTTTGCATTCTCCAAAACGTCTCAAAATCCAGAGGGTGTGCTATTGCCCACAAGGTACTCATGACGAGCATGGTTTTACACAGCATTTACTTGTTTTTCAATGAATGGTCAAATCTATCCAAAATGCCCCCAATCCCTGGGCTCCCTGGTTGGTCAGCCTGGGGTAGCTATCTGCAACAGCTATCAGCCAGACTCTGGAGGGGTCCATGGGGAGGGCAGGGAGGAAGGGAGAAAAGATAGTTGTTCAGTAGCAGAAAATAAGGGTCTGCTGCATTGTAGACCCAAATACTCTGTGCTCTGTGTTCTGCACATCCATGAGTAGCGAGCGTTGTTCTTATCATTCAAGAACATCAATCCTGATCATTAGGTACGGCTTCAGTTTTGTTTTTTCATGAATATTTCTGCTGCCAACACGTGCCGCTAAAGGACTCAGCAAATTTAAATCCTCCTGCCTCTCAACTTGTTGTTTTCCTGCCTGCACTCCAGCAGGTAAAACACCCACAGACTCACGGTGCTCCGGGCTGTAGAATTCACAGGAGTCTATAATGTTCGGGTTATTTTTAAACTTTCAGGCCACTCTCCCTCCCTACGAACAGCAGGCCTGCCATTTAGAACGGTGTTTAACCCACACCCCACCTGCTTTGAAACTTTAGCTTTCTGTGTTAAAAGAAAAGTGCATACACACACACACACACACACACACACCTAAAAACTAAAGACAGTCACTAGCTTACTGGGGGTGAGAGACCCAGCTCACAGAATGATGCTGAGATTGTAGACATGATGTGGATGAAATGCTTCGTAAACTCAGAGTGCCACACCACTGTGGCTGGTATTATTGTTACTGATATACTCACAGGGACAGACAGCATTATAGATGATATCGAAAGACAACTCCTTTTTTGAAATAAATTTTATTGTGTATATCTTACGTTTACAACATGATGTTATAGGATACATATAGATAATAAAATGTTTACTATAGCGAAGCAGATTAACATCTATCATCTCACGTAGTTACTTTTTTGTGACAAGAGAGCTGATTATCTATTTACTTAACAAAAAATCCCAATAAACAATACAATTTTATTAACTATAGTCCTTGTGTCGTACATTGGATCTCTAAACTCCTAACATATCTGCTGCCTTATATCTGTTGACCTACATCTCCCCATTTCCTTCCCCCTCAGCTGAACCCATTTCATTCTCAATCTCTGTATTTCGGCTCCTTTTTTTCCTATATTCTACATGTAAGTGAGATCATGTGGTATTTGTCTTTCTGTCTGGCTTATTTCACTGAGCATAATATCCTCCAGGTCCATCCATATTGTGGCACATGGCGGGCTCTCCTATTTTTAAGGGCTAAATAATATTCCACTGTATAATATATACACGCCGCATTTTATTTATCCATTTGTCTACTGACAGATATTTAGGTTGTTTCCGTATCTTGACTATTGTGAATAATGCCACATTGAACATGGGAGTGCGGATATCTTTACGAGATGGTGATTTCATCTCCTTTGGATAGATGCACAGAAAACGGATTATTTTCACTGGGGGTGAGAGGCCCAGCTCACAGAATGATGCTGAGCTTGCTGAGAAGGTGTGCAGGAAAATGCCTGGTAAACTCAGAGTGCCAACACACATGGTGGTAGGTGATATTATTGTTACCTTTGCAGGAACAGACACCAGGACTCACAGATGATGTCAAAAAACTACTCTTTGTTTCCAAAATGGAATTGCACCACTATAATCAAAGCAATAGAGGCCCTTCATTTGCCCAGGGAACCAGATAGGAGCTGGCTAAGGGGTTTCAGGTTATAATTTTCTTCAAATTAATTACCTTTTTTCCTTAAGTGAAAAACATTGGGGAAAAAGGGGAAAGAAATTTTAAAAACAACTCAACAAAAAGAGAGTTAAGTAGGACAATCAAATAAAAATCTTCAAAGCAGCACAATAACCAGCATTTGTGGAAGGTTGAAGCACTGTGGACGTGTTACCTCATTTGATATGCACAAGAATCCTATGAAGTAGGTATGGTCAGTTTCAGCCATTTCTCAGATGAGGCAGCTGACATCACACAGAGCTATATTTGGAGCCTGGACCTGCCTAATGGCAGAGGCCACATCTTCGCTATGGTTTGAATGTTTGTGGCCCCCCAAAATTCATGTTAAAACATAATCCCCAATGTAATGGCATTAACAGGTGGGATCTCTAGGCTGGTGATTAGGCCATCAGGGCTAATCTCATGAATGGAATTGGTGTCTTACAGATGGACTGGAGGGAAGTAGCTAGGCCCTTTTGCCCTTCGGCCTTATGCCATGTGAGAACACAGCCTTCGTCCCTCTAGGGGAAGGAGCATTCATGGTGCCATCTTGGAAACACACACCATGTCCTCAACAGATATCAAACCTTCTGGCACTTTGATCTTGGACTTCCCAGCCTTCAGAACTGTTGGAAATAAATTTATGCTGTTTTATGAATTATCCAGTCTAAGGTGTTTTGTTATAGCAGCAGGAATGAACTAAGACAACCTTACTGCAACAGAAAAGCCAAAGAAGTAGGTGTGGCCTGAACCTTAATGCTGGGTGAGAATAGTTTCAAGAGCCCAGGGTGGAAGGGCTTAGGGTCACTCAGGAGTCAATAAGAGCCAAGCAGGGGGCACAGAGCCTCCTCCAAGCCATGGCCAATGTGAAGGATGAAACATCCCTTTATCTGGAAACCATAGGCTTTGCATGAGCTACAAACCTCCACAGAGCCACTCAGCCCTCCAGGCTACTGGGAATAGGATGGCACAGACAAAGTCAATCACAGAAAGTCCCCAAATGTCTTCCCTTTAGTGGTATACCTCCCAGGGGCAAAGGCTATAGCTTCTATACTCCTATTGTTGCCATAGTGCTCCAGGAACCTGTAATAAAATAAATCAAGCATCTCTCTCTCTCTCTCTCAACCTTTTAACCAAAACTCCTAACCCGCAGGAGGGATGACTCACTGGAGAGCCTCCTCCTCCCTCTCTCTCTCCCTCCTCACCCTCTGGCTGAAGCACTGAGAAGTGATAAAATGATCAGGTGGCTCAGCGCTTTCACAGCCTAATACATTCCAGGGGATGTTTTACACCGGAGTCTGTTTCCCTGAAGGCTCTTGGGGTGTGCACACATTCTTACGTATCCCAGACGCAGCATGAACTGGCTTCCCTCCCCTCTCTGCTTCCCTCCAGAGCAGTTCCAAGCTACTCTTCTCCTCCCGCCTCCCTAACTGCTCCTGCGTCTTCCTCACCTTTTCTCCTTCTACCTCCTAAATGCAGACACTCCTCAGATCAAACGTTTCCTACTTCTTCATTACATACACACTCTCTCGGTTATCTCATCCATCCGATGGCTTCGAATAAAGCTAGTATCTGGAAGACTCCAAGATCTTTATCTTTGGCTCTGTTCTTTTTAAGTCTGATACCATATTCACAATGGCTCGAATGGGCTCCTCCACCTGGCTGGCCTTACAGCACCACGAATCATCTGGTTTATAAACAAACTCGCCATCTTTCCCTCCAAACCAGCTCCTTCCCAAGTCTCCAATTCTGTTTGCGGCATCGCGGCCTCCCCCTAACTCAGGCGCAAAACTTGGGACGTATCTTTGACTCCAACTCCCACATCAACCGTTCCCCAGGCCCCGTCACTTTTTTCTCTCTATGCCACTTTCACGGTCTTCCTGTGTTTTCCAGGTGCACCACCACCCCTCAAGTCAGGAATTTATACCTTCTGCTCAGGAGATGGGAAAAGCCTCCTAACCCTCCTTCCTCTCCCAGTTTCTACTACAATTCATCACGCAGTTCAACTCTCACCCTATCCCCAGCTTTCAGTGCAGTAAAACTCAAGAGCTTGTTCAATGTTGTATCCCCAGTGCCTAGAACAGTATCTGATAAAAAAATCATTAAACACATTTATTCTTTATTGAATGAATGAATGAGTTTTCCAGTGCCTATCAAATGTAACTATGAAATCATGAGCTCTTAGCGTTGAAAGCAAACTTAAATGTCATCCAATCCAAGGCCTCATTACCACCCCATTATGCTCCCAGCAATATCGCCTACTACTGCTCCAATGAAGCAGGACTGTTCACCACTCTCCAAAAATCCCTTGAAATTTTCTTCCTGCATATAATTTCTCCTTTGCCGTCTCCCTTCCTTCCCCCTTCTTCCATAGCCACCTGTCAAAAAACTATTTAGACTTAAAAGCCCAGTTCATATGACGCCTCCTCTAAGAAGCGTTTTGTGATCGTACGACAAAAGTGATCTCCCTCTGCTCTGAGTACCTCTGGCACTTTATGTCACCCCACTTCAGACCCTGGAGGGCACGCATCTCTTCTCCCCCACTACACTGCAAGGGGCTTGGCTTATTCATGCTCGTGTCATCCACAGTAGCTAATGCACCGCCTCACACATTGTGGGTTCTGAATACATGTTTATTAAACACATGCATAAATGAATGGTAACCATAAATAAAGCCAAGTAGATACAAACAGGACATGGACTCCTTGGGATCTGAGCCATGTTGGGAAAGTACTGTGGGAGAAGCCGGAATTGACAAACGTGTTCTGGAGACAATCTGTTCAGCTCTGGGAAGATCATCCTAACCCTCCCCACAGGCACCAGTGCAACTTACAAGCACAGCATGACAAGATGAATGGCCCAGTGTGTGGAGGAAGACACCGTGGTCATGGTGAACCTGCAAAGCTCATGCATCTTGAGTACAGTATTTTTTTCTTTGGTAGAAAAGAGGGGAATGTTTTCAACTCATTTCATTTCATTCATGTGTCTTTAGATGTGATATGGGTTGAAGTGGTCAGTGTTAGATAGACGGGTAATTGGAATACACGGCTTAGCTAATCCAGCCACACGCATCAACCTCCTCTTCTGACCCCTCCATTCTTTAGATCAGATGTGTAGAGAAGGATTTCTCAACCTCAGCACTACTGACATTTCAGAGTCAGATAATTCTGTGTCTTGGGGGCTGTCCTTGTGCTGTAGGATGTTTGACAGCATTCATCCCTGGCCTCTACCCACCAGAGGCCAGGTATACTCCTGCTCACTCAGTTATGACAATCAAGAATGTTTCCAAACATTCTTGGGGGGCAAAATCCCCCTGGCTGAGAGACCACTGATGTAGAGTACTTGAACAAATTGCTCAGGATCCCCGGACTCATCAGCAGCAGAACCAGGACACGGTAACCCCCCGTGGGATGCACTCGCCACACCACGCACACCTTTCATCTTCTCCCGCATAGCCAGAAAGCCACAGCCTCTGAGAGCCGGGGTGGACTCAGAGTTGCGCTCTGGTTTTCTGGTGGCCTCATCACCCTGCACAGGGTCCCAGACCTCAAGATAGAAGAGACATATTCTCAGCAGAGACTGAAGGGACAGCCTGAGCTAAAAAGAAAAAAGTGACCACAATCCAACATCATCAGCTTGAGGCTTATCGACTGCATCTCAGACAAATAAGATTTCTCCTGACACTTCGAATACTAAGAAATGTGGTCACAAGGCCCCAAGAAGAGTACGTTTCCTCCTCAAATCAGTTTTGTCTGCAGTAAAAACCCCCACACTCATTTTTTTCCTCTCAACCCTGTGTATCTTCACCCCTGCTTTTCCTTCCGTTTGCTTTCCCTTCCTATTTTTAAAGCTAGAAGAAAGCCTGAGTTCTTCAACACCTCAGGTCACTAACACCTTTTGTGGTTTCCACTTTGCTTCTAGAATTGGTCTTCACTATAACTTGACAACCAGCTCCCCGCTTCCTGATTCTGACCTTTTGTTTTCTAAAACAAACTCCATCACTTCAGGCAAGATATTTTTGGGAGCTGCTGGTAAGGACTTAACCAATGATCACTTTTATACATGAACTGCCATTAGCTAAGCACTCATGTACCATCTGAGGGGGCAGAAAGTAATTGCCCATTAATGCACTGCTGTTTCTCCCCCACTTCCTTCCTCCAATCTTCCCCTATGCTCCGTCCGGCACTCTTACTAACTTCTCCATTAGGAACATCACAGTTACAAGTATAAGAGGACTGTGTGTCTCCCCAGGGAATATTTTATCCTTTCCTATTTTAAGGTATTCTCTTTGTAAAAGTCATTCAAGGAGCCAGCACTAGAAAGATGACAGAATAAGAAAAACCTCTTGCTACAAATTTCTAAAAAAACTGAAGTACAGAAATATATTTTCAAATATATTTGAAAAGATATATTGCAGAACTTGCAAGATGTAAAAGGAAATCCCTGGGAGGAAATGAAAAACAAGGAGTAAGCGTGAAGCAAAACTGCAGCTGTCCCATGGGCAGTGGTTAGTCCTGGTAACAAAGAAGATTCAATGGGTGGGTTTTAATGCCCATTTGAGAGCAAGCGATAAGGTCGTAAGAACGCATGTGAACAGAAGTTGGAACTAAGACTTTGCACTAAGCTGTAGGACGCTTGAAGAACTGTACCTTCAGTTACGTAATAAACTGCATAAAAATCAACTGTACAGCAAAAGGAGATAACGAGGGAGCTTCTGTTTCTGAGTGAGCGAGAAAAGCAAGATACTGAGAAATCAAAACACAAGACTACATGTTACAAGGACTTATGGGCTAAATTTATACCCCATGTTCAATAGGGTTCAGGAACACTTAGGCCAAAAAAATAACACTCCTGGCTCAATTAAGAGAACCAAACAAAACCACTCTATGAGGTTATTCTCACAACCCAGAGTATACTGCATTTTCATAGGAAAAACAAGCACCACAAGACATGAGCTTGCAGTCAAAACTTTAAAAATCATACAAGACAGTAATCCAGCAGGAGGAAAAGTTAGCTGATGCAATCAACAAGAAGATTAGAGCCCAAGAACTTTAAATAATAGAAAAAGGACATAAAGAAAGGAAATAACAGAATACAATGAAGTGAAAAAAATGATAGATTTGCAGAGAAATATATAATCATTGAAATTAAAGGCAACACATACATTAACTATTAGATTAGATACAACTATGGAGAGCAAATAGGAAGATACATATGAGGAACCCCCCCAGTATATAGCATAGAGAGATAAAAAGATGAAAAGTATGACTGAAGTTAACAGACATGGAAGACAGAGTGAAAAGATCCAAAATGTATCTAACGGGAGTTCCATAAAGACATAATGGAGAGAATGCACAGAGACAGTATTTGAAGAGCTACAGCATAAATTTTCCAGTATTAATGAAAGCTTTAAATCATCAGAGTCAAGAATTTCAATAAGTTCTTCCCAGAAGACTGATACTACAAAAAAGAAAAACAAAAAAGAATTTCAATAAATTCTAAGCAGGATAAATAAAAATAAATCCAACCTATACACATTCTAGTGAAATATCCAAAGATCCAAAATCATGAAGAGAAAATCTTCAAAGCGTTCTGACACAGCAAGTAGATTATCAATTATAGTAAGAGATGCCAGAAAATAATAGAATAATCTTCAAGTGTTGAAAATATTCAGCTGAATTATTGCTCAAAATTGAAATAAAGACTTTTCCAGGAAAATAATAAGGAGTTTACCACTCAAGTTCAGGTAAAATAAGTACTATAAGATATTTCTCAAGAAGGATATTTATTTGTTTATTTATTTTTATTTTATTTTGCTTTTGAGATGAGATCTCACTATATTACTCAGGCTAGTCTTGAACTCCTGGCCTCAAGTGATCTTCCCACCTCAGCCCCCTAAGTAGCTGGGATTATAGGCATGAGCCATTGTGCCCAGCAAGAAAGAAAATGAAATGGAAGGAAAAAATGGCATAAAAGAAAATGGCAAGATGAGCAAAAGATATTGGTGAAAATGAGGACAATTATATATGTATAATGTTTAATTTATGAATATACACACACACAAGATGGAACTAAATTACTAGATAACAATGCCACATAAGGTGCGTGGGGTGGTCAGAGGTAAGGTGTAGTTCAGAAGTAACACAGACTTTACGTCAAGACGTATGTTTGAAGTGAGGTATCAGACTAAGGCACACACTAAAACTGTTTGTATTCCCTATTGAAGTACTAGTCAATGTAATAAGTAAAGAAAAAGAAAGAAAATCCATTCGGATTATGAAGGAAAAACCAAAGCTGTCATTATTCACAATGGATGCTGCCTACATATAGTATATGACAGCCTACCAAAAAACATCCATTCACAGTAGAAAGTTTTACAAGAATGCTGGAAATGAAATCAGTATACAAAAATGCAAATTCTGATGTACCTACAACAAAGAATCAGAAAACACAATGATAAAAAGATACCATAATAGTAACAAAACTATTAGGCACCTAAAAATAAGTCTCATTAAAAAATGTACAGTAAAAGATATGAAGAAAATTTTTTAACTCTCTGAGGGACTTTAAGGAAAATCTAAGCATAAGAAGAAATATGTCATGCTCAGGGATTGAAAAACAAACTAGCTTAAAGCTGACAATCCTACCCCAAATTAATCTTTAAATTTATTCGATTCCAATCAAAATCTCATTTTTTAATGAAATGTGACAAGCTGATCCTAAAAGTCAGATGATATATGATGAATAAAGATCCAATAGCCAAGACAATTTGACAGAGGTACAGGGAGAATTTACCTTAATACATAAAAACTACAAAGTTATAAAAACTAAATTCGTTATTATTATATGAAGAGGATATACAAATAGACCAGAGGAATAAAATAAGGTGGACAGAAACAGTGGAAAAGGATTGTCTACTCATTAACTGATGTTGGGTCAAAGGATTAATCATAGAGCAGGGAAAGAAGATAAAATTAGGGCCTACCTCACACTATACACAAAAATTAATCGCAGATAGATTAAGAGCCAAATGTGATAAGCTATGTGGGAGAGAAGATATTTGCAACCCACACATCATATCTAGAATATATATAAAGACTCTAAGAGGCTGGGCATGGTGGCTCACACCTGTAATCCCAACACTTTGGTAGACTGAGGTGGAAAAATTCCCTGAAGCCAGGAGTTCAAGACCAGCTTGGGCAACATAGCGAGACCTCATCTCTACGAAAAATAAAGAAAAATAAATTAGTCATACATGGTATCATGTGTCTGTAGTCCCTTCTGCTGAGAAGGCTGAGTCTGGAAGACGGCTTGAGCCCAGTAATTCAAGGCTGCAGTAAACTATGACTGAGCCACTGCACTCTAGCCTGGGCAACAGAACAAGATCTTGTCTCTAAGAAAAGAAGAAAAAACGGGGGGTGGGGGATTCTCAGAAATCATAATAAAAACACATACCACCTGATAGAAATATGGGCAAAGGATATGAACCTACAACTGACATAAGGGGAAAGAAATGTGAGTGGCCAAAAAACACGTGTTAAATACTCAACTTCATTAGTAATCAGGGAAAATACAATTAATGCAATAATTGGATTCCATTTCCCACTCATCAGATTCAGGCAAACTTTAATAATTCTGAACATCACAAGTGATGTCGAAGATACACAGAAATGGGAACTCTGCATGTGGTGGAGTGTAGCTGCCACTGTCACTCTGGAAAGCATCGTGTTGACACAGTCATCCCCCCTCACCTGCGTGTCACTTTCTGCACTTGCAGTTATCCTTAGTCAACCACGGTCCAAAAATATTAAGATATTTGGAGAAAGAGAGAGAGAGAGAAAGTGAGAGCCGCATTCACATAACTTTGATTACAGAACATTGTTACAATTGTTCTATTTTATTATTAGTTATTATTTTAATCTCTTATTGTGCCTAATCTATAAATTGAACTTTATCATAAGTACATATGTATAGGAAAAAATATACGTGGGGTTTGGTACTATCCCCAGTTTCAGGCATCCACTGGCGGTCTTGGAATGTGCTCCCCTCAGATAAGGGGGGACCACTGTGCCTGATAAAGTTGGAAATGTGCATTTCGAAACTCATAAATTCCATGCTTACATATCTATCCTGTAGAAAATCTCACACGTGTACCCAAGGAAACATGGACCAGGATGATCATTTTAACATTACTTGTAATAGCAAAAAAAGCTGGAGCAACCTAGCCTTCCCTCAGAAGGGGAGTGAATTAAGAACCTGTGGTTTATTCACACAATGGAGTTGCATGCAGAAAGAGAAATAATGACCCCTGTGTGCATCTACTAATACTGGTAAATCTCAAAAACAAATGGTCATTTTGCTGCAAAAGGACATATGCTATATACCATTTATATAAAACTTTAAAACTCTCAAAAAATTCATATACATACTTTATTAATACATTCATATGCAGTAAAATTTTCAAATGCACATGGTAATGAAACATCAATGTCAGAGCAATGGTGACTTCTGGAGCAAGGGATAAGGAACAAGGGTGCCAAATGCATCTGTAACATTTTATTTCTTTAAAAATGGGAGAGAGAGGAAGCAAATATGGCAAGTATCATCTATTTAATCTTAGTAGTAGGTATGCGTCTCTTAATTGTTTTCTATACTAAATGTTTAAAATATATCATAATTAAAACAAGTATTTAGGAGAAGCCCAGGAGATATTCTTACTAATTAAAATACCCAAAGCTGGCAAAGATATGTGCAATCTCACAACTGGTGTAATTAGTACAACCTTCCTGGGGGAGATTGGGCAATACTTCTTAAGAGTGATAAATACATGCATAGTTTATGCCCCAATAATTCCAATTCGAGGAATTTCTTCTTATGAGATCATCAGATTTGCACACAAGATGCATCTATAAAATTGGCCATTGGATTGTTAATTTGAATATTAAAAACTGCAATCTGCGTTGTTGTACTAAGTGAAAAAAACAATCAGGAACTGGTTAATATAATATACTCATAAAATAGGATTTTCGCAATTATTAAAATTCACATGGTAAAATAATATCTAATGACACAGGACACTGCTCATGATATATTATTAATTAGTAAAGCAACATGTGCACAGCGTAATCCCCATTTAGTATAATAAACTATATGTCAGTGTATGCAATGAGTGTACATGCGTGTACCTGTGGGGGAAAAGCGTAGAAGAATTTTTGCCCAATGTTAATAATGAGTTGGACATGATGGGATTATGGATCATTTTAATTTTCTTCTGTGTGATTTTCCATATTTTTTACGACAAACGTAAAATACTTTCGTAATTTAAAAAAAATTATTCAATCTAAGATGGGTTCTGAGGTTCATGAGTTGGTCGCATCAGTCACCCTCAGAGACGGACGATTTGTTCTGCAAGAGCTGGTATCATTTTTAGTTGAGCAAGGGAAGAAGAAGGATCAAGGGGCAAACGCTCCAGAGTTGGATTGCAGAGGGGGGATGCACAACTGCCTGAAGCATTAGAATCTTTCATCTGTAAAACGGATTGAACGACACTCGTCTCAAACTGTCTTACAGGGGCACCATCTGGGTAACTCAGAGGTAGATGCTGCTTTGATCCTCTCAAAAGAAAAGGTGAGGTTCAGCCTCCTGAGCAACTCCAGAGGAATGTTTTGCGATGATCTGTTACCTCCCTAAAGGACACGAACTCCAGCATCTCCAGGCTAAACCCTGGAAGGAAGTCTGCCAGGTGAGGGCAAAGGTTGGACCCACCTCGATTTCTTTATTAAAGGTACAGGAAAGGGATTTCAGAAAGAGCATGGATCAGGCACTTTACACACCAGAATCACTTCACTCTCACAACTATTCCAGGCAGCTGGTGTCACTAATTGCCATACTGCAGATGAGAAACTGAGACCAAGGCCACATACCTAGGAACTGGTCAAGTTAGAATTCAAACTCAGGGCTGGCAGAATCCAATCTCCAGTCTCATCTTATTAAACTAAATTAATTTGCATTAACGAAAGCAGAATGACCTTACATTTTTAGCCACGGATCCCTTTCTGCAAAAGAAATGCTACTCTAAGTGTAAGCAAATTAAGCAGATGAAGGCAGAGGGAGTAGGTTACTCTGGTTCAACTAAGAGCAGGGAACCCAGGCTCCTTCCCCCTGAGGGGATCCCATGCAGCAGTGTGAGTAACAACTGGGCTGGGCGCATGTTAAAGGTCTTCAGTTCTCCCCAGCAGCGTTCCCCAAACCGAAGCCTCTCTATGTTCAACAGCCGATGAAGGTCCTTGGCAGTTTATAATTTGTCATCTTGTTGAACCACATATTTGAATTCCAAGCATAACGGCTGCTGGGCAAAGAGAAGCAAGTCCTTTACCAACAGCAACCTGGCCTAGCCCCGAGTACTCATCTCAGGGCAGCCTTGTCAACTGCCCTGCACAGACACACATGCTGATGAACTCCACGGCTCCCGCTACCATCCATCTCCCGCCTGAACTGTGGGAACGGTCTGCCCTCTGCTCTCCCTGCCTCCCTTCGACCTATTCTCCCAACTGCAACCAGAGTCATCTTTGCAAAAACTACATCAGATCATGTCATTCCCTGGTTTGACACTCTTTAATGACCTCCCCCTTATTCTCAGAATGAAATGTAAACTTCTCACCACGTCCCACAAGGTCCTGCATCAGCTGGTGCCTGCCTCTCTGTCATACATAGCCTGGCTTCCCCAGAAGCAGAGCCTGAGGCAAGGGTTAGGTGCCTTTATTAAGGAGTGCAATGGCAAGAAGGCAGGTGCGAAGGAAAGGGAAGTAAGGCAGGAAAGGAGGGAGGGCCAACACAAGGGCGTACACCAAGCTGGCCACCGCCAAAAGATAACTGCATCGCAGGACGGTCCGTCAGAGGACAGAGGAGAATTCGTCTGCTGAATCTCCCACTGATCAAAAGTCCATCACTTGGGGAGTTAATCTCCTCTCCAACTTCTGGTTCCCCAGGAGAGGCCCGCACAGCTCATGGGTCAGTGTTAACAGGAAGCTCCAGGGTAGGAGGTGGGAGTGCACAGTGTGAGCTGAGGTGCTGCAGGGTTTTACAGGCATGGCTTTGGTCAGCCACCGCAGGCTGGAACAAGCAATCGAAGGCCCCAGAGACAGGCGAGGCCAAGAGGCTGTGACGTGGTGCAGGCGAAGTGTCCAGCACACTAACCCTCTGACTGTATCTCCTGCCTCCCTCGCCCTCACTGCACTCACACTGGTCTCCATGATGTTTCTCAAACGTGCCAAGCTTGCTCCTGCCCCAGGGCACTCAGGCTGTTCCCTGTGCTGAGAATGCTCTGCCTCCATCCTCCCATAGTGGCCGCTTCGTGGCACTCAGATCTCGGCTTACGTGCTACCTTCGCAGAGCCTTCCTGGACCACTCACCCAGTCACACTCCATGACATCACCCTGCGTTCATCTTCTACTTCTTACTATCTTGTATTTTCTTGTTCATTTGTTGTTGCTCTATCTCTGACATAAGCTCCTTGAGAGCAGAGACTTTGTCAATATTGTTCACTGCTATATCCTCACAGTTGGAACAGTACACGATGTATAGGAGGTAATTGATAATTATTTCTTGATTATTGGTTGGATGGATGGATGAATAAGTGAGTGACTTAAAATTCATCTTGTGAAAAATAGCTGTGAAGTGCAGTGGAAGCCAAAATGAAAGATGAAAATGACAATGACAGTACAATGCACCAAAAACACAGGACCCTCAAAAGTGAAGTCAAGAGCCCATATAAAAATTTCTGTATTTGCGGGCTTGGAGAGTCCCAGCGAGGGGCTGCTTAGGTCATAGATGTCAAGAGCCTACAGTATATCAGATTCTTTGTGTTCCTTGGCGGTGGCTTTTCACAGCTAAATCGTGGCTCCCTCTCTCCTGCCTTCTTTTCTCTTCCTAGTTGTGGATGGGACAAATCAGCCCATCATGTTCCCTTGGGGTTCTTCCCCCAAACAGGGGTCCCATCTCAGCGCTTTCATAGCTCAGCGCTGAAAGAAGGCAGTCTGTGCCTTGCCGGCAGTTTCTGAAATGGCCTGAACAAAGGAAAACACTACTCTTGTTTCCTCCTCTGCATTTGCCTTTTGGTGGGCACACGAGGTTGTGGGAACCACAGAGGGGTTGGGAGGAGGGGACAAAGATGAGGCCTGTAGCACCAGGAGTCCCACAAGCACCAGCCTGAGGTCACCTGTGTGTTCTGTTGCCTCCGTGGCCTGTCAGAGGACATCCCCTAGCCAGCTACCATGGCAACCAGAGGACAAAAAGGAACCAGAGAAAATCACGACACACAGCTGAAAAGAGCAATTTGAAGAATAGGAAGAGTCTTTCTGGAAAGCCGCTGAAAAGGCGGGAAAAGGCAGTGAAGGAGTGAGCAGAGGAGCCTCTGGCCCACGGTGGAAGTCGGCTCGCAGATGCAGATGGACCCACACCCCGTCCGGAATCCACAAGCTGCCATCCCCACCCACTCCCAGCCCTGAGGTTCTCTGCATCCCTACCCCATGTCCCCTGCACGTCCCTTCCCCCAGCATCCTGGAGAGGGATGATCCTGTCCCATGGTGGGAATGGATGAAGGTCTTAGAACATTACCAGTTACTCCTTTTCTTGTCATTCACAAACCATGTTGGGCTGAGACATTTCTCCTATCCCTGGCCTCAGATGCTTGTTCAACTTCAGATGTCTGTCCACCTCCTGGTAGGTGAGCAGGTGGGCACTCAGGCTGAGTCAGCAGCAGGCAGTGGGCTTTGAGGGAACTTGCCCTTTACACACATTCTCCCTACACATAGGTGGGGAGAAGCATGGCCCCAGCCCTGCCTGTTGCACCTAGCAACGTGCAATCTGCTAGGCTTCCCCTGAACAAGTCACTCGAGCTGGCCAGCACCAAATGAGACCAGTTGTAGCAATGCCTCAGACTCTGTCATCCATGGCCCCTGGTCCCCAACACTGGAGTTATTCCACTTGTGAGGAATAGTATTCCTTGGCTGATAGCTTCTTCCCTTCCCAGACTGCTCAGGGCTGGCCCTATCTCTGCAGCATCTCCTAAACACCCACCAATCTCAACTTCCTTCCCTGTTGCAAAGGACTAAATGTTTATGCCCCCCTGAAAATTCCTATGCTGAAATCCTAACCCCCAAGATGATGGAATCCTACAGGAGGTAGGGCCTTTGGGAGGTGATCAGGTCCTGAGGGCAGATGGGATCAGTGCGCTTCTAAAAGAGGCGCCGGAGAGATCCCTTGCCCCTTCCGCTATGTGAGGTTACAGTGAAAAGAAAGTCATCTCTGAGGAAGAGGGTCCTCACCAGACACCAAGAATGCTGGTGCCTTGATCTTGGACTTTGCAGCCTCCAGAACTGCAAGAAATAAATCTCTGTGGTTTATAAACCACACATTTTATGGTATCTTATATTAAAAGCAGCCTGGCCAACTAAGATGCTCGTCTGTTAGTAGAGAAGCTGCCACCAGACCCCTTGACTCTTCCCAGCAACCTCTGAAATCTCATCCAAGCAGTCTTGAAGATTACAATTACAATTTTTCCCTTTTCAAACCTCTAGGGAAAGACAGGTGGAGGAGGAAGGGAGAGAAATGTCTTCTCCACCTCCAGCTGCCACATCCCACGGCCCGCAGCTAACGCTGCAGGTAAATATTAGCTCCCGTTGGAGTCGAAGTATACCAAAGAGACAGTGAGAGAGAGAGAGACAGGGGAGAGGGTGAATGTGAATTTCTGCTGCTTAGCACCTTCCTGGAAGCGTGGGAAGCTGGTTGAATAAGCAAAACACGGGTTCTCAACTCCAGGCACATAAATAAGTTCAAACAGATCCACTGCTCTTAGCAGCCCGTGAGGGAGGCTGGAAGAAGGATGGCTCCCTGGCCCCTGCCCTCTCCATGCCTTGCAGCTGCTCAGTTTCCGGAAGCAAGGACTCCCTCCCCGTGAGATGAAAGAGGAGGCAGGGGAAGACACGAAGACGCCCCGTGAGGGAGGTGGGGGTCTGAGTACATGCCGGGGGAATACCTCAGATCACACAGAGGCTGGCGGAACAAGCACGCCTCTCCCACACCCTCAGGCTGTTCACCGCAGTGAAACACGACTTCTAGTCCTGAAAGCATGGGTGCCCTCACAGACCCAAGTTCATGATCTCCATGTCAGTGGATTCTCTCATCTTGTCCCCCGTGGCCTCCCCCAGCCCCCTGCATTCCCAGGCCCTCCTGCACTCATTTCCAGTCTTCACGTGAGGCTGAACTCTTCTCAGCTTCCTGCTCTCTCACTGGGAGCTGCAGCGATGATGTGGTCTCTCTCCAGAAGTCCTTGCTCATGAATCCTTGTTGACTCCAAATGGACCTGGTCCTTCTCCTCCATCCTCTCTTTACCTCCCTCCCCTTCCTTACCAGTCCACTCTTCCTATTCCTGGGCTCACATTCCTGAAACCAAACTCTTCCCCTCCAAGCAGGTTCTCTTCCCATTTCAGTCAACAGTGACCATCCCAGCCCCGGTCCTCCAGGTCTGGCCACCCGTTCCTCCCTCTCCACCCAGTCAATTTACCCTTGCTGAGCTTCCTTCTATTCTCCGAAGCCCCTCTGTGACACATCCTGCACACCACTGCTCACTGGGTCGGCCTCCCAGAGCTGGAACCTCCGTCGAGGACATGGCCTTGGATATGGACGCCAGCTACAAGGCCAGAATGAGCAAAGGCTGCCTCACTCAATCATGAATCCAGATTCCGGTGAAGGATGAAAGCAAGACGTCAGAACTGGAGACGAGTTACCGCACACCAGGTATGAGGGCTAAGGCAAGGTCAGAAATAGGCGCATGAGAAAGAAGGCCAGAATTGGAATACGAGGTGGACTGGGTCGTAGCGGCAGTGACTAGGGCAAGTGGTTCAGGACAGTGACTTGGTTATTCACGGGAGCCAGACATCGGTTTTGAGTGTAGTCACAGCTAGGCGAATTTTTTATGGGCACAGCAAGGATACAGACAAGGCTTCCAAACTCTTCTCCCTGCTACCCTAAACAAACCCTCCAATCTTGCTCCCAAAGTTGTTCTCCCATTATTCCCTCAAGAGGAAGCCTCCCCAAACCTCCACACCTCATCAACCCCTTCCAGGCCTCTAATTCTTTCTCAATGTCTGTCCTTGTCCTGGGAGCTTCCCCTGAGCACCCCACTACACAACAATTGCTCTTCCCCTTGACTCTGGACATCTGTGCCCACCACTGGCTCCCTCAGTTTTGGATTTCAAGGACAAGCAAAATTTCAAAAGGAACCAATAGAATGTGGCCAACTTTTTATTTTTCTAAGTATGGGCTTTCAAAAACACCCATGATTTTCTATACTCCAACATCTCATAAAGGAAAGGGTATTTTAGCACTAAAATGTTGGAAGGACAAAAATCTCAAAAAATCCTATAAAATAAATAAATTTAGCCTTATGAAACAATCACTACTTAGCCTATTTTTCTCATTCCATAGCAAACCAATGAAACTGTTATCGTCAAGAAGCAAGGATCCATTAATCAGCATTTGGGACCCACAAACATAAATTTCTCCTTTGACATGTAATCATACAGTGCTTTTTGTATTTTTGTTTGGCTTTGTTTTCTCTTGTATTGTTTATCTAGCTTTTCGACTTTGCATGTCTTCTTTACGTGCTAATAGGAAGGTCCTTCAGGTCAAGCGCTGTCTTATATTTCTTTGCATTCCCCGTAGTACACAATGCCTTGTACATGCAGCATGAACACCAAGCGAATGAACATTAAGTCAGAGCAGGAAAATAAGGAACCAAAGGGCAGGAGGGAGCTGAGAAATAAAAACAGAAGGGTGGGAGAGGGGAAGACAGCACAATTCCACTACCATTTTTTTGCTGCCTTTATGCTATGAATCCTTGAATGATGCTGATAAAAAACAGATTTGTCTATGATATGGGTAGTCCAGCCAAAAGCACCTCAGATGCATTTGTTCTGAATCCTCCAAAACCCTCAAGCTGTCACCAGTTTTGGGGGGCAACTTTGTGAAGGAGCAGCATCATGTCAGGAGTCAAGACAGGGAGGACCACATTCCCCGATTTGCCTTTGGGATGTCATGTTACCTCTTCTATGCCTTCCCTGTCTCTCCTACTGAATACTCCTATTGTAGATTATACTAGAAGGCTCCTTCCCCAACTCAGAAGGTTGTGATTTCTCACTCCCATTTTATTGGTGTATGAACAATAATAATGTACAGAGAAGGTGAAGAGGCTAGTTCAAGATCTCTCGGAGGCTCCGGGGAGGAGCCTGATCTCCGGCTCCGCACTCCAACACACAGCTCGGCTTTCCTGACCACCCCTGAGAGTAAAGTGTGACTTCTGTGCTAGGCCACCATAGCCTATGGCTTTTGATCCCACTAGGAAGCCCTTGGACTCATAATAAAAGTAATAGGGTATATTCAGTGAGTGCCCACTATACCCCAGGCACTTTTCCTGCACTCTCCCACCGTCGCAACTACCCATCAAGGTGGGTATCACTTCCCCTTTGCACTGTGAGGAAACTGAGGCAAGAGCAGTTAAGCAGTCAACACCACAGAGTGGGAAAGGAGAGTGGGAACTTGAACCTGGGTCTCTGGCTGCAGAGCCTGTGCTCTCCCAGTGGTGACTCTGGCGGGTGAGCTGTCCCTCAGGGGCTCAGGGACCAAGCGCTACTGGCGATCAAGCGGATTTTCAGAAGCACCCAATTGACATACCTGAGTTTGTCCCAGCACCGAAACTCCCCGGGCGCCCAGAACTCTCCACCACCAACTGCATCAGCAGCGAGGATCTGACTGCACGGGGTCAGCCTCCTTTGCCTTCTGTCTAGTCGGCTTCCTGCCGTCTGCCCACAGTGGGATTCTGCCACCACCACCCCCAGTTCTGGCACAGATATAAAAGGGTTACCTGGCATAACATCAGTGTTATCGTTTGCAACCTTCAAATAGATGGATTACTTCCCATTTTCAGGCCACCCTCTGCACTTACTCCAGCCACCCCTCCCTGCCTCCTCCTTGGAGTATCTAAGTACATGTTGGGACCATAAACTCCCTTGAAGGCAGAACCTGTTTCTGAAAATCTTTGTATCCTTTACAGAGTCTAGCACAAAGCTTTCCACCTACCATATAGGTGCTCAATAAATGCTTGAGAAAAACTTAAAGGCTTAGGCCTGTGTTTCACAATTGTGAGTCAGGAAGTTGTCACTAAGTCCTAGGCAGTTCTCAGAAAGGGAAATTACTGGAATATTATTAACTCTTCATTTTACTGTATGATTAGGAAGTAAAATGACTTCCTTTGTCCCTGGACCCTTTCTCTTCAACCTCAACTCACACCTACTGGTTCATCAAAGCAAACTGCAGCCTTTTAAAAAATAATTTAACGGAAAAGAGACTGTTTTAATGAAGATACAATTTCTGAGGACAAGGGGATTGTTAGAGCCAATGCTTGAGATGTATTGGTTTCAGGAAAACACTGCCGCAAAGTATCCAAATACAAGTCCGTCAAGATCTGAAGACGGTGAAACTGCCCTGCTGATGGTCACAAGGTCGTCAACAATGCAGGTCTGGGAAAGAATCCAAGCTGGCAGATTTTTATATTTACTCTTCCAGTGTCTGGAGTGCCAGGGATCCAGGGGAAGCGGGTGAGGGAAAGAAACCAAGCAGATATCCTACTGAGAAGAACCACTGAGAAGCAGCACCAGAGAGAAAGGTCCAGAGGGAAAGAGCTGGAGCAGGAGCTGAAGAGTTAGGGTTTGAGAAGGGGAAGTGTCCTGCTAGGTCTTGCATACGGTTAAGCAAAGGAATCCACACCAACTCTGGAGGACGGCTGAGGAAGGGGCCTCCCTAGAGACAGTCTTTAAGACAGGCTAGTGTAGGTTTCCCACACTGGGAAATGCCTTCTTGGGAGAACACTTGCAAAGAAGACTGACACAGGAAACTGGCCAGTTCCCCGAGAGCTCAAAAGTCATTTAGTCATCTCCTCACCCAAGAGACAGTCATCTCTTCTACTGAGGATTACTATGAAGACAGACTGATGGACCAAGCCCCCATCCAGCCCGCACCACTGGGGGCTCCAAACTATGTTGTGGGAAACAAGTAGCCCCCTTACTCCACGCTACACACCTGTACTCACTCATCACACCTGGCCAGCCCATTCCTTTCCAAGGGACAATATTTATCTTGCCCACCCCAAGTATTAGACGGTGAGTTCCTTGAAGGTGGCACCTTGTCAGGCTTCTTTGGTGCTCCCTTTCGTCCTGCGGGTTCCACCCGTGGCCCCATCCCCTGACTTAAAATACTTTATTGGCTCCTCACTTCTTGTAGGGTCAAGTCCAAATTCCTTAGCCCTAGGCCCTTTCTTCTTACTCTGTACGCTCTTCCTGAAGACTCTCAGACATTCCAAGGCTTCAGCCTTTAGCCTGATGACTCTCAATAGAATATTCCTAGCTGAGACCTCTCTTTCTCCTGAGCTCTTGTTTTTCAGAACCAACAGCCCACGGAGACATTTAGTTGTCTTCCAAGGGGAGACATTAAAAATACTGAACTGGTGTGGCGATACCAGTCAGAATAGGGGACCTCCCGCACACATTAACCATTTAGTTTCTAGATCTTGGGACGGTCCCAGGGACTGTGTTAGTTAGGGCAAGCAAGGCGGTGGAAGGGAACACGAATGAGGGGGCTGCTAAGAGCAGATGCTGTTGACGTACAGCACAGACGTATTTCAGTATTTTAATAACCAACCCCGCTGTACATGTGGAGCTCAACTAAACTCAATCTTGGCCACCCCACAAGCCCCTCAAATTCAACAAGTCCCTGTTGCACTCAGCGTTTGCATCCCACCCTCCCTTCTCTGTCCCAGCAGCGATGAATGCTCCACTATCATCCATCCAGTCGCCTAAGCCAGAAATCTGGGTATTCTTGTGGCCACCTGCTCTCCCTCGACCCTATTCACCAGTCACCAAGTCCCACCCTTTGCAACTTCTAAATATCTCTCAAATTTACCAACTTTCTCCGTCCCAATTCCTAAGTTAGGCGATGACGCTTATCACTTAAGACCACCGCCATGGTCTCCCTGACTCTGGTACGGACTCCTCCAAGCCATTCTCTATTTTCCATCTTCTTCAAAGCCAATTCAATCACGTAACTATTCTTCTACAATCGTTTAGCAGCTCTGCATTTCCCTGAGGTTAAAGCACAAATTTCTTCACTTGGCCTACTATATATTATTATCTATTTTTTTAGCTCCTGCTAATCTCATCTCTCCCCACGACTGTACTCCAAATGCCACCCACAATCTCTGCTTCTGATTCTCTCATTTGCCAAATTCCCTTTGGCCTCTGGGTGTTTGTCCATGCCACTATTTTTCCTAGAATTCTTCACTTCTTCTTGAACCCCCTCCACACAAACACACACACACACACTCACACACACACACTCACACACACACACACTCACACTCCCTCCTCACCTGAAGATCTCCAGTTTGTTTTTAGGGTTAGCTTGTGTGTCACTTCCTGAAGGAAGCCTTTCCTGCCCATGCCCTGGCAAGACTGGGTTGGGCATCCTCCTCTGTGCCCCTGTAACACCTGTACCTGCCTCCCACAGCAATGATGACACTGCATTGCATTTGCCTTTTTTAATTAAGAGAGAGGTTTGTCATTTTTTGTCTTTGAATATACAAAGCAGACATTTAATCAATGTTTCCTGAAATGAAACATTTCAGCCCAGTACCTTCACGCAAGGTGGTTTGTGGGTAGGAATCGGTCATGCACCAAAAGGAGGCCCCAGGTGTCTGCTCCCCCAGCCTCCTGCCTGGGCCTCCCACCCTCCTGCGTACAAACAGAAAGCAGCCAGCACCGCTTCACACAAACTTCTGACTCTCAATGCAGAAGCTAAGGGGGAGAAGAGATTAGCATAGACGCTATAAATTCCTCAGCAGCCAGGGTCCAAAAGCAAGGTAGCAACTTGCAATCCTGATGTGTCAGAGTCAGTTTAATCAATGTGCAGAGACAGAATCCTGGTGCACTGCCAGCCTGTCAGGGAAGTCTCAACATTGGAAGAAAGCAGCAAGAATACAGAGGTGGGACGCAAGATGATGACATCACTTAAAAGTGTGCGTGTGAGCGTACACATATGTGTATATGAGACGGAAGTGGCTGCAGCCTCCCTGAGTTGGTACTGTGTAAGCATCGTAGGGATGGAACTGCATGTCTCTCAGGGGTTTTCTGATTCAGACACAAATCGAATATCCGTGCCTTGGAAATGTGAGCTTCCAAAGTGCCATAGCATCATCACCAGTCTGCCCAGACCCAAACCAGCTGCGTCTGCAAGAAATCAGTTAACACACCACTGGGGTGTTTCTTGGAACTGGAGGCCTCCGGACGGGGCCCTGCCAACGGCCACACCAAACCTGGCGCTCTCTTCTGCCCCACCCTGACTCCTGTGTCCCCGCAGTTCCTGGAAGGTCTTTCTGTGCAGAGCTCCTCCGGCTCTGACTCAGCCAGCACAGCCGTTCCGGGCCTCTTGGTGCCAGTCAACGGTGATGGCAGGGGCTGCTTGCCCAAGGACAACCTCTCTGCAGGGTCCCGGGCAGCTGAGATGAGCAGATAGAGGAGAGGCTTGACAGCTTTCCGACTGGAATGCCCTCCACCTGTCATACCCAGGGGAGGCACCGCAGACACAAGACGCCTGGTTCCGCTTTAAGCCACTCGTGAGTGACTTAGAGCTCAGCCCAGCCAAAGGCCCTGTGACAGAGTCTTTTCAATTTATCAGTTATCTCTCTTGTCCCAGGTTGTGGTCATGTAAAATTGGCCTGCTGCTTATCGGACACTGAGGAAGGGGAAAATGAGCAATCTACACTCTGTCTCAAGCCCAGACCTCAAAGAGACCACAGTAAATCTGGAGGAAACATGCATATTTAAGCAGGCCTTTGGTTCTGAGGCTCTCGGTTGAGATCCCAGAAGAAATGATACGGCGTGGCGGAAAGAGCAGCATTTAGACTTCCAAGTCTTACCCACCTGGGCTCAAATCCTGGCTCTGTCATTTAATAGCTCTTGGACCTAACAAGTTACTTAATTTGTCTAAACCTGAGTTAATTCATCAGCAAACAAGGATAGTACTTAACCCACCTGTTCGTTATGATGTTACAATAAGATAATGCCTGTGCAGATCGAGCATGAGGCTCGGCATACAGTAGGTGCTCAGAAAATGTTAGTTTCACTCTTCCCCATTGTAACCTCTAGAATTTAAATTAAATGCACTGTGTGGGCTGGGCACAGTGGCTCACGGCCTGTAATCCTAGCACTCTGGGAGGCCGAGGTGGGTGGATCGCTCAAGGTCAGGAGTTCGAGACCAGCCTAGGCAAGAGTGAGACCCTGTCTCTACTAAAAAATAGAAAGAAATGATCTGGACAACTAAAAAAAAAAATATATATATATATATAAAAATTAGCCGGGCATGGTGGCTCATGCCTGTAGTCCCAGCTACTTGGGAGGCTGAGGCAGAAGGATTGCTTGAGCCCAGAAGTTTGAGGTTGCTGTGAGCTAAGCTGATGCCACGGCACTCTAGCCTGGGCAACAGAGCAAGACTCTGTCTCAAAAAAAAAAAAAAATGCACTGTGTGTTTTGCAAACAAATTAATTGTGGAAGGTGGAATAATGTGTCTCCCAAAGATGTCCACATCCTAATCTTCAGAACCTGTAAATTAAGAGAATTAAAATTGCAGGTGGAATTAAGGTTACTAATCAGCTGAGCTTTAAACGGAGAAATTATCCTGGGTTATGATGGTCTCATTTATCTAATTACATGACCTCTGATCTAATCACACCAGCTCTCCAAAGCAGAGAGGAAGATGAAACAGTGAGCGGAGCTAGAAAGAAGGCATGGGAAAGACTCTACGTGCTACTGCTGGCTTTGAAGCTGGAGGCAGGAGGCCACAAGCCAAGGAATGCAGCAGGTTCTAGAAGCAGGAAACAGCCCTTAGGTTTCAGCCAGCGAGAAAATAGAGAACATGATCCTACCACTGCAAAGAAACGAATTCCGCCAACCACGAGAATGAGTAGGAAACAGATTCTCTCTTAGAACCACCAGAAAGGAACACAGTCTGGCAATACCTTGATCTTAGCCTGGTGAGACCCATAGCAGCCTTCTGCCATACAGAACTATAAAATAATAAATTTGTGGTTTTTTAAGCTACGAAATTTGTGGTCATTTGTAATGGCAGTAACAGAAAAACTAACATACTATGTTATTTACACATAGATTTAACTTTTTAATACAGTTCTATTTTTACAGGAAAAAAGAATTCCAAAATGGAATAACAAGCAGATTTTCTTTTACTCAGTTAATGACTCCTAAGAGAAACCTGGATATTCTGGATATTTGAACCCTGAGACTCTAAACCAGGCACCCTCTCCTGATGATGGCAGCTTGTGAAATGAAGTACGATATTTGGGAAGAACGTAAAAGCCATGGAAGTACAGCCTGACCAAATCACCCTACAATATACAACAATATCACAAACTTGAAAAGCAATGGCTCAGCTGGGCGCATTGGGGCGCCCATAGCCTCAGCTACTCAGGAGGCTGAAGCAGAGGATCTCTTGACCCTCTTGACCCAGGCGTTTGAGTCCAGCCTGCACAACATAGCAAGACCCCGTCTCTAAAAATATAAAGCAATGGCCCAGATTCTTCTGGGATTCAGAAAGAGTCCAATAGGTACAGTTCGAAGGAACAACCCTTCTAAGAATGGCATGATCTGGAGATAAGAAACAAACCAGGTGCCATTTACACCAAACACAGGTATCTGGAAACAACACAATGATCCAGCAGGTGCCACAGCCCCACAGAAGAGCTTTCCCAGTGACACAAAGGGCACATTTCACGATGTCTCCCATCCTGTTAGAATCTGCTCTGCAACCAGAGGACAGGATGCGAGAGTCTCCGAGGGCACGTGCTACGAGGGAATAATGGGGATTGAGCAGAGAGCATTTGGCCCAAGAAAAATTCTTAGCTTTCAGTCCTGAGTACCTCCAGATTTAGAGAGCCCGAGCCAAGAAGCTGTAAACATTGGTTCAGCATGGCATCCGATCATCTTATTAAATGCCTCTGAATCTCCAAATAGTGCATTAGCCACCCCAAAGCCAGGAAAAAGAAGAAGCTGACAGCAGTAACTCTAAGCGTTGTGTGCTGACGGAGCCCACAGCCCCTGTAATGAAACAGCGGTCTGCTGTATTAATTAGATAATCTATAATAGCTTTATCCATTAGGCCCGCTGTACTCTGATGTGCTCAGAATACAACACTTGGCACCAAGCAAGCCTGGGCTCTTTGGCTGAGATTCACTTTATCCTCTACCACAGGCCGAGGCAAAATCTAGGCTGTGCTGCAAGGGCAGGATGGCACCTCTATGGTGACCTCACAGGTACTGAAAGACTCCAGACCAATGGCCCTGCCACATCCTCTCCCAGTCCTGGAAGTCCCCCACAAAGACCACCGTAGTCTGGCAAGGAAAATAAGCCTTCCCCAGACACCTGAGGTCAGTGCTGCTGTTGTGCATGTAAGGAGCCTGCTAGAAAAATGATCCCACCTCACCTGAAGAGCAAGCTGTCAGGTGGGCTCCAAGATGACTTAGCGACAGTCCCAGTCCTTTGCAGAAAGAATAATGTGCGTTTGTCCTTCCGTTCCCCTCTGCATGAACGCTGGGGGTGCTCAGCGCGGTGGGCCGTAAGGGCAGTCATCTCCTGAAAGCTGGGTTAATGGGGATTCTTTTGAACCAATGGAAATTCCGCAGCCAGTTGCAGAGATGCTCTCCCCACCCTGATGCCTCCCTTTTCAGAACCGGAATGACCCTCACTGCATGAACCACTGATTTAGCAAGTGAGGTGAGGCTGGGACCAGATGTGGCAAATGCTACAATTTCTAACTCTCTAGCTGGGAGTGTTCCCCAGCTGCTCCTGTGTGTTGGGCTGATCCCTCAGGACCCTCGAGGGCAAGGCCCCTGTGTGTTTCATCACCTGTTGTACTTCACACTCCTGGTGTGATGCCAAACTCAGAGCAGGTATGTGGAGGGGCCGGGGGAAGCTCACCCACCACGCAGCCAGCAACACAGGGGCTTCCTCCAGGCCAGAGGACATCACCATCCTTCATTCTCGCCTCATCCTCTCCAGCCCCAAAGCCCAGAGTCAGAAGCAGGGGAAATAGCTTCAAGGATTTAGGTCTTCTGGTATGTTCATCTTTTCCTTGCATCGAATAAATTCAATGCCAAGCACAGAAGAGGTACCCTTTGATAGTGCTGAATTGAAAAATACAGGAAAAATAAATCTTGAGTTGGAACATTATGTATTGGATTTTTATCTCTTTTTTTTTTCACTTACAAAAGAAGTAACCATATAATTTCTTAAATAATAAGTTCCCCAGGACATGGAAAAGGAGAATCAGTTAGTGCTGAGGAACAAAGAGATGAATGAGCCACTTTTCCTGCCCTTAAGAAATTCAAAGTCACAAAAGGGAGGGAGACGTGGAACACAGACGTGCAGGAGAGCCGATCGAGACGGCAGACTCGGTACCCACCTCGCCTTCTCCGCCACGGCGCGGTGCTTTGTGTGAGAGTACATCTAGAACCAGCATTGAAAACCAAGGGTGCCATCGGTGAGCCAGAGATGTGAGACATTTCTAAAGGATCAAAAGTCAACGGGTACAAACTGACAGAGACAAGAGGCAGAGGAACTGCAGGTGGAAAAATTGGGAGAGGAGAACCCAGAGGCAGTAAGTGATTCCAGGCGACGGTAAGCAGAGTCAGGGCGCAAGCAGCACTCATGGTGGCAGTGACTGGGTGTCGTACCCCGAGTTCTTGAGCCCGCTGGCCGCTCCCATCTCCCAACTGGTGCAAGGCAGGATAAACAGTGACCCAAGGCTAAAGCAAAAAGTACATCTGCTGGGGACAGACAGGAGGGGCAGTGTCTCAAGCAGATAACAAGGAAGCCCTACGTTCAGAAAATAAATTATCCTCCCGAAACTTCTCTTCTTCTAACCCCTATCTCAAATCTGTTTCCCATGGAGAGGGGAATTCTCCATCTCAGTCTACCCCACTGCTGTAGCCAAACACCTAGGAGTCATCCCTTCTCTTTCCTTTCTCTGTCTCTCCAGACAGTCGCCAAGTCCCAAAACCCTACCTTTTAATGTTCCCCATCCATCCCCTCCTCTCTTTCCCCACCGGCCATTCCTGTGGCTTAAGCCCTCTCTTTCCACTCTCTCCTTCTCCATTCTCTCCCACGTGACACGATATAAAGAAAAATCGTTTCTTTCAACAGCAGAGTCCGCCGTAAGCCTCAGAAGACACCTGCTCTGCTGAATGAACACTTTGATAAGCTACTTGGGGACGTGCCAGCACAGCTCCAGATGCTCACCGGGCTGCTAGCAAAGGAAGGCAGCTCGACTACCTGTGGGGTTTTGCGAGGCTGCCCTGTATGTGCCGAGGGTGGGAAATGAATCGCGTGGAACCACGGAGGAGGTGCCACGGGGCTAAAGGAAAAGAGTGAGAGGAAATCAATGAACCAGCCCAGGACGTGGAGCTAAGAGAAAAGCATTAGGGAGAAGAACAGAGATGTTACAAGTGAATTCAAGGAACCAAAGGAAGTTTTTCTAGGTGACGTACAATGTAAAACGTCTTCTTCACCCGGCCCTAGAAAATCCTCCGTGAAAGCTCCATCTCTCATCGATGTGCTGTGAAGCGAGATTATCTTGAGGATTCATCAAGGCACGAGGCCCTGCTTCGAGGTGGGTGCAGGACGAGAGCTGCCACGTCTAGATTACCTGCATAACCAACCATATTGTGCTGCGGCGGGAAGAGAATGGATTCCGGAGTTTGGTAGACCTGGGATCAAATCCCGGCCTCACCACTTACCATGGGAGGGACTGTCTGCTCACAAAGCCTCAGTGGTACCTTAGCTGTCCAACAGGGATGGAGATGCCTGCCTCACACAGGGGTTGCAGGGCACCCCATCTCAGGACCTGTGTGTGTCTACAAATCTGCAGTGGGATGACAAGACTGGTGGCCCTGCCTGTGACAGGCTGTCTGCCTCTTCTTAAACCTGCAGCACCCTTTGCGCTGTCCCTCAGCGGCAGACTTCGTTTTAGAGTACCGGGACTCCAAATACATTTAAGACATTTTCTTCGCCATCTCCGGCATCTTAAAGACAAAGAGAGCACATTTTCTGATCTTTCTCATAGCTATGGGGAAAATCCAGTGAAGAGACAAAGAAAGCATGAAGTGTGAGGTGGAGATTGGGAACGTCAAACATCTACTTGGGACAATCGGAGACATGGACCTGGAGCTTTGGTCTAGAAGCCTGAGGCTCTATAATTCTGTCCAGTCCTTACTTTCATCTGGTATTTGATACTCTGCATAACGTTTTTGCACATTTTATATATTAATATTAGCTCTGTGAGGTGGAGAAAGTAGAGATGTTTTTCCACATTTTGCTGAGGAAGAAACTGAGGTTTGTAAAGTAAAGTGACGTGAGCAAACTTACACAGTTCACAAAGCCAGAGCTGGGACTCGAACCCAAGCCCAGTGTGTTCTATAAGCTTATGCTGCCCCTTAGCACTCAGCTGGTTCATCTCCGGTTGGGCTTTTCCTCTCTTTGGTTTATGAGTTCCGCCCTCCTGCGCTGAGGGAGAGGAGAAAAGGCACGATGAGCCCAGAGGGGCCAGGGTGACCAGGGTGCACCTAGCGCAGAGCTCCTGAGGAGGGAGCAGCCGGCTGGTGGGACAGGGGGCCTGGCTGCACCCAGATGCTCTCTTCCAGGGGATGGAACATCACTAGGGGAGCAGCCAGCCTGCCACACTGCCACCCTCTGGGGGGGGTGGACAAAAGACAGGAACGAAGGGTGGAAAACGGCTGGGGATTGAGGGATTTGAGCTTATCTGAACAGGAAGAACCAGGACACGGCATGTCCCAAAACTCTTTCTGGGATATTACAGAGCCAAGACGCTGGGGGAGGCCTTTTCAGCCCCATGCCCTCTGGGTGACAGGCTGGGCTGGCCTGCTCCCAACAGAGGTATTGGGGAGGTGAGGCCCACTGGAAAGCTCTTTTCATCAGCTGGAAAGAGAAGACTCAAGAACAAAATGGGGAGCAAAGATGTGTGCCTCCCACTTGTGCCCTTCCTCCTAAACCCAATCCTTCTCTTCCCATGCCCCCAGTGAAATGGGTGGCCGAGCTGTTACTTCCCGCAGCCCGTCACACGGCATGCTGGAGGCCAAGGTCGCCATAGGCTGTCCGATGCTGTGATTGCAGTCACAGGACACCCTGCAAATGAGTAGACACGGCAACTTCTGTCTCCGAGCTGTCGGGTGAGATGCATCAAGGTTTCCCTACCTCTCTGCTCCCCTCCTTTCTTCCATCGCCCTCTCCCAGGCCACTTCACGTTCCCAAAACAGAGGCTGTCCTACTGCCAGCCGCTTCCTCTGGCCCCTTTCCTGCCGTGCTGCGTAGAATCAGGCTAAGAACACACAAGAATTTATCTCCAGCCCAAACACACTGCAGCTTCCCACAAATCCCAGCTTCCACGCAAACCCAGCAAGGCCGGAAGAGCAAAGCAGGGGCGGTGCTCACTAAGTCCTTTGAGGCCCCGTGTCGGTGAGTTCCTCCACATCCAAAATGATGCCTTTTAAGCTCTGGGCACCAGGGCAGCCCACAGTGATTCCAGTGTCCACATTAAGCAGATGCTACGACAGAGCATACCTGGCATTTCCCATTTGGAAAGGAAAGGAGAAGATGACCAACACCATTGTGTTCGCAAACCTAGCAGCCACCCGGGAGCACTTCCTTGGTACCAACAAACAAACGTTAAAGGCATTGAATCACTAAATGAGACAATTAATAAGGGTAGAATAAGGCCTCTCTACCCATGGTGGAACACAGATGTGACATAGCCCCTGGGGGCCAGGAAGCCTCTGAGAAGAGCTGGGCATCCGAACAGCAGTGGCCCAAGCAGGGCATCAACCTACAGGTTGTCTCCACTTTTTTTAGAAACCGGCACCAACCGTTTCTGCCACTGCCTACCCTGCAGGTGTGAACACAGGCCAATCACTCCCCCAGCTTTGGGGGAGGTTCCGCTCTCTATTGTTCTCTGTCTGACTGACAGCTCCTTTGACACACACAACTTCCAGCCCACCTCCCCCCCGGGGCCACCCCTGCCCAAAAGCATTGTGCTATGCAGCATTATCGGTGTATTTTAGAAATTGAATTACAATTCATTTCCTTTGAAGAATTTCAAGACACCCCTGGGGAATCAATAAGCAGGAATGGGAATCGCTGACGTAAGGTTACACTCCCAGGGATGGGAAACTTTTCAGTCTTGGCTCCTTCGTCTCCTATGGAAGTGTGTGACAATTGCCTCTTTCCCCCGCACGCTCACGCAACCTGAAAAAATAGGTAGCCCAATGCTGGAGACCGCTTTCCAAAGAAAACATCTACCTGATCACAGGTACTGCCTGAGATTGTGGTCGCCAAACCATACTGAGATAATTGACATGAAAGTACTTTTGAAAGGTGCGAAGCATTCTATAAATGTAAGTCTTTATTATTTCCTGTTATTCCTATTATTTCATAAAAGATTGTACTTGATGTACCACACTCTATTTACCACTCAATCTAGAGCATTCTGGCCACCTTGCTGGAATGGCCCCCTAGACTTCTGTCCCCGAGCACTCAGTAGGCATTTCACACATGTCTCTGAGAGTGGATTGACTTGAACAGGACCCACAAAGGTATTCATATTTCTTGAATAGGAAAGATGCTGCCTCCTTGCAGGAATGAATTTGACCATCACTCAGGAAAATCTATTTTTATGTTTTTATACCTATGACCAGATGACATGTTATTCTCTTGGCAAATAGTACTAGGCTGTCTCTTTTGGAGAGAACTACCCTTTGGCGGGGCGGGAAATGTCTTCGATAAGCCTCTTCGATACACACCAAAAAGGCTACCAATGAAGTGATGAAATTAAAGGGGACAAGTAAGTACTGAGACCTATTCACTGTGCTCAGTGCTGGGGACACCAAGATGGGTGAGTTGCAGTCCATGTCTTTAAGGGTTGATTCTCTAGACCTGCAGTCTCCAGGCCCCAGGCCATGGCTTGGTACCGGTCCATGGCCCATTAGGAACCAAGCCATGCAACACTGCCTGAGCTCCTCTTCCACTCCCCACCCACCACCCACCCCATCCATGGACAAATTCTCGATTGTCTCCCATGAAACTTAGCAACCGGGCCACACAGCAGGAGGTGGCCTGGACTGAGGCTTCATCTGTATTTACAGCTGCGATAGCCGCTCCCCCTCACTGGCATCACCGCCTGGGCTCTGCCCTCCCCTCATCCATGGAAAAATTGTCTTCCATGAAACCGGTCCCTGGTGTCAAAAACATTGGGGGCCACTGCTCTAGATAACAGGGTGATTGATTGTGTATCGTGGTTTCATGCCATCTACAGCTTGGAGCAGTTTGGGAGCAGAAGAGATGAGTCCAGCCCTTGCTGTCACAGACAAAGGCGTGGCCTACTCAAGCTAGTCATGGACCTGGGCTTTAAGGCAGTTCTTAAAAAAAAAAAAAAACCCAAAAACTACATTTGGGAAATATAAATCTAACCTTCTGAAACTTATGGGGAAAATATCTGAAATCTGAAATTTCTGTCTTTGATTTTATACACACTGTTGTTCTCCAACTCTGAAATGATTTGATAGTCAACAGGGCTTTCTTTCCCCTTCATCCGTAATACCCACTTCCAAACCCCCTCCCCCATGGGCACCCTCTCTGACATATTTAACATACAACCTTAAATATTCGCAAATCCATAAAAAATACGAAATGTTTGGTGGGTATGTTTTTAGCTTAACTAAGTCATAATATGTTATAAATCTCATTCACTTCCTATTTTTTTCATGTAACAACTGTTGTGAAAATCTGTCCACGTTGCTGTATGTCTATCTAGGCCAATGCCTCCCCATAGCATGACCCATACTTAGCATCCACACCTTATTTATCTATTCCCTTTGTCAAGGGCACCTAGCTTGCCTCCAACTCCCTGCTATCATCAGCAATGCTACAATGAAATTCTTGTATATGTCTTTTCAGAATTTTATAGAATATATATACTCAAGAATGGACTCCAGGGTCACAGGTCATACATGTGTTTCATTTCACTAGACTCTTTCAGAATAGTTAGACCAGTTAGGCTCCTACCAGTGGTCCATGCGAGTTTCCATCTCCCACACCAGTGCCAGTAGTGTTATTACCCACCTTTCTGAATTTTGCCATTCTGATGGGTAAAAAGAAATTCCTCATAATTATTTACATTTGTATTTCTCTGGGGATTTCTAGCTTTAAATACTATTTAACTGACAGTCTTTGACTTAGATTCTCCCACTCCCCACCAGAATACTCATGATGACAAAAAAAAAAAAAAAAGACAAAAGCCAATGGCATTTTAAAAATGAGAATGGAATTGGAACAGAACAAACCTACAGGCCTAGAAGAATTTCTATAATGCACCATCCCTCATCAACAATTCCAGTTCCGCACCATGTGGACCCAGGGGTTGTACTACCCAGAAAACCAGGAAGCCAAGCTTCTCTTGAGTGGGTATAACTGTTGAAGTAGATAGGATACTTTTCCCACTCTAGCCTTCAGTGCCTCTGCTTCTACAGCCATTATGAGTCCACAACTCCTAAGAGGAAAAGGGACAGGAAGGGGGAGTGGTGGGTAGATCTGGCCGTGCAGGTTGTGCTCTGACACACACACGACTAAAGGAAGAGGCTCCAACGGAAGACAGGACTCATCCTGATAACAGCGTCCCTGGGGAGTACAGCTGCCACTCCCACCCACACCTTCCTTGACTCCTTAGTCCAAGCTGGAAGTAGAGCCATGCTCTAGAGTGGTGTTGTCATAGGGAAAGGAAGACGTGGGGTAGGAACAGATTGGAGAATGGCATAAGTCAAGAGTCCTTCTTTGGACATGTGCAGTAGAAGACTCTCTCTAGACGCCCAAGTTAAGATGTCAAGGAAGCAGCTGGATGTAAACCTGAGGAGTGCAGAGGGGAGATAAAGGCTAGATCTGCACATGTGGGAGTCATCTACATGTGGCTTTATGTGGATGCACACAGCTGGATGAGATCCCAGGGGATGAGCCTACGGAGAAGAGAAGAGGGCCCAGAAGCCAGCTCTGGGGCACACCTACCACAGGGGTGCAGCGGAGGAGGAAGAACCAGCAACAGACAGACTAAAAAGGATAGTCGGCAAAGTAAGAGGAAAACTGGAACAGCAGAACAGCGTGCTAGCACAGAGGCAAGAGAATGAGAGAGTAGTCAGCTGTAGCGATACTCTGAGAAGTCAAATGAAACTGTCCGGCTTAGGCACATGGACAGCACCAGCGCCCTGAATGAGAGCAGTTTTCAGGAAGCCTGCCAGCGTGGGTTGAGCGGGGACAGATCAGAAAGTGGAGGCAAGACTGACAGGTCTTTCAGGAAGTCTTGCTGTAAAGGAGAGAGATGAGACAAAGGATAAAGAGGGAGATGAGGTCAAGGGAAGATTATGGTTTGTTTTTTTGTAACGTGAGATTCTATAACTGGTGGAAATGATCTGGCTGAGAGCAAGAAACTTACAGTACAAGAAGAAGAAAGGATGAAATGGAGAGCAGATGTGCTAAAATTTAAAAGAGAGTATAAAACTGTCAGAAGTCAGACTACACACGCGAGCCATTTGGAGAGAATGGAAGCCGGTAGTGACAAGAGGCTACGGTGGCACGTGGGCGTCAGGGTGACCAGAGACACTGCTGGTGAGCACTCAGGGAAGTCGCTGAGGTCTCACTAGGAACGTGCAATTAGCAATATTCTTAGTTGTTCATGTTTTAATGGGTAACAGATTTTTTTGAGGGGAAGTTATTCCTTTATTTTGTTTTTAATTGACAAATAATAATTGCATATATTTGGGGGGTATAACGTGATGGTTTGATATATGTTTACATTGCAGAATGATCCAATCAAGCTAATTAATATACCCATCACCTTGTATACTTACCAGGTTTTTGTGGTGAGAACATTTAAAATCTACTCTTTCAGCTATTTTGAAATACACGATATACTATTATTAGCCATAGTCACCATGCTGTGCAACAGATCTCTGAAACATATTCCTCCTGCAATGTTCCATCCTTTGAACAAGCTCACGCCTTTTCCATCCCCCGCAGCCTCTGTAACCACATTCTCTTTACTCCTATACATTCGGCTCTTTCAGATTCCACATATAAGTGAGATGATGCAATATTTGTCTTTCTACGCCTAACTTATTTCACGTAATATAACATCCTCCAGGTTCACCTACGTTTCCGCAAATGACAGAATTCCCTCCTTTTTTAAGGTTGAATAGTATTCCATTGTGTATATATACCACATTTTCTTAATCGATTAATCCGCTGATGGACACTTTGCTTCCATATCTTAGCTATTGTGAATAATACTGCAACGTACATGGGAGTGCCGCTATCTCTTTGACATACTGATTTTGTTTCCTTTGGATACACCCAAAAGTGGGATTGCTGGATCATATGGTAGTTCTATTTTTAGCTTTTGAGGAACCACCATACTGTCTTCCATAATGGCTGTATTAATTCCACCAACAGTATACAACAGTACATCTCTTTTCTCCATGTTCTTGTCAAAGTTCTTTTCATCTTTTTGATAATAGCCATTCTAAAAGGGATAAGGTGATGTCTCAGTGTGGTTTCAATTTGCATTTCTCTGATGATTAATGATGTTGAGTATCTTTCCATTTATTTGTACGTCTTCTTTTGAGAACTGCCTGTTCAGGTTCTTTGCTCATCTTTAATAGGGTTATTTGTTTTCTTCATATTAAGTTGTTTAAGTTCCTTACATATTTTGAATATTAGCTCCTTATCAGATGTACGGTTTGCAAATATTGTCTCCCAATCCATGGGCTGTTGTTTCACTTGGGTATCAGATGTTTTGAAGTTAAAATTTAATTGCATAATATTTTGTTATAATATTATGTTATTGTGCCATATTGTGTTATTAATCACTAAACTTTTTTTGGACTTAGGATACCTCAACTCTAAAAATATCATTAAGCTGGAATAAGTCAATCCTAGACATTCTGAGTAAAAGAACTCTCTTCACTGTATTAGAGTTAATTTGAGAATTCAGAAAGGGACCCAAATACATCATTCATTCCAACAACATATATTGGGAGCCTATTATGTGACAGAAACTGTCCTGGACATAAATAAACAACCATGATTCCTGCAAATAAATAATTACAAATGGACAGAGTGGCCAGGAAAGTCCTCTGGGAAAAGAGACAATGGGAACTCAGACATGAGGGATAAAAAGAATGAGCTGCATAGAGAACAGGATGCAAAGTTCTAGGTAGAAGGAACATTCCATGGGGGTGGCTAATGCTGGGTGTTAGCAGGAGTACAGGGAAATGGTATCTTGCTGCTAGTGGAAGCATATATTGGTGAAAATTTTCAGGAGGGGGAGCAGTTAGATAATTTTATGCAGTAATTTCACTTCCAGTAATTTACCTTAAGGAAATTCTCAAAACTACAGTCAAAACTGTGTATCACCTCCACAGAGCAGCTAAGAGGTATTTTTAAAACCTAGATTAGTTTGTTCCAGTGGTGTGCTGGTAAATGTACAACAACTGGCTCTCTAGGGGAAGAAAGTCCTGATTTGTAGCATCTGCTACAGATTTCTGTGGTGTAATTATAAATGGTCCCTGACTTATAATGGGTGATTTAACTTATGATCTTTCAACTTTATGATGAGTTTATCAGGGTATTAAACACATTTTTTCACTTACAATATTTTCAATGTATCATGGGTTTATCAGGTCCCTGTAAGTGGAGGAGCATCTGTACTCTCACTATGGCAGATGTTGAGTTACCAACACGATGTCACTGAATAAGGAGCTGGGAAGAGATGTGAACCACAGGCTCTCAAAGCCCATTTGAGCCCGCTCCAGCACACCACTGGGTTAGCACCCGCCCTGCACAGAACCGTCCGTGCATGTCCATTACCCCTTGTAATAAAGTCCACACTCCTCCCCCTGACCACCAAAGCTCTGCACAACCAGGTGGCTCCCGGCCACCTCCTGAGCCCCCTTCTGCCACACCCTCTCCCCCTCACTCACTGCTTCTGAATTTTGATTGAACTCCCTAACTTCACTCCCACTCAGGGTCTTTCATCTTGCTCTTGCCTCAATCTTCCCCTTGTCATTCAGGTGTCTGCTCAAATGACATCTATTCAGAAAGGTCCCCCCTGACCACCCTACCTGAGGTTGCCACCCCTTGGGTTCAGTAAATTACCTTGTTGGATTTGATTGATAGCCCTTCTCACCACCTGAACTCACCTTGCTTATTTGTCCTGCCCTCCCCACTAAATGCCATAAGATCGGATACCTGTCTAGTACTGGTTACCCGTGTCATTCCCAGCATCAGAAAAATATTTGGCACATAGGAAGTGCTCAATAGATACTTGCTGAATATGGATACGCTGATTAATGCATAACAGTGAAAAATTTTAAGACCACATAAATGCCCAAAATTAGGGAAATGGTAAAACTAACATTTATGGATCATTTACTATCTGTCAAGAACTGTGACAAGCACTTTGTATGTTTATTTCAGGTGCTTGCTGAGCTATCAACAGGGTGGCTCCTTATTTCACCCTTGGCCGCTGCTCTTTGCAGTGATCGAGAGCTCTTTGGCGAGGAGGAGTAAGAGGCAGGACAGCAACTAAGTTGGAGTCCCCAGCTTAAAGGGAGCATAATAGAATCAACATCTATCCCTGACCTTCGGCCATTAACCATCACAAAGCAGGCTTTCAAACAACACTTAATGATATTGTTATACGGCTCACAATATGACAAAAAGGGAAATACATTTTGTAAGCGCTCAAGAAAAAGAAATTATAAACACATTTATACATATATATGTAATGCTTAGAAAAAGACTAGAGATAAGCACATCAAAATGTTAGCAGTGGTTGAGTTGGAGTGAGTGGATTATGAGTGAGTCTCATACTCTTCTTTACACACTTCTATATTTTCCAATTGTTTCCCAATGAGCATGTCTTTTGTAATAAGAGAAAAAAAAATCCACAGGCTGGGTGCAGTGGCTCATGCCTGTAATCCTAGCACTCTGGGAGGCCAAAGCAGGAGGATCTCTCAGGAGTTCTAGACCAGCCTGAGTAAGAGCAAGACCCCATTTCTACAAAAAAAAAATAGAAAAAATTAGCCAGGCTTGGGGGCACACACCTGTAGTCCCAGCTACTCAGGAGGCTGAGGCAGGAGGATCGCTTGAACCCAGAAGTTGTAGGTTGCAGTGAGCTATGATGACGCCACTGCACTCTAGCTGGGGAGACAGAGCAAGACCTTCTTTCCAAAAAAAAAAAAAAAGATCTGTATTATTACATTCTTTAAAAGAAACTTGTCTTAGCCTGGACCCTGAAGAAACCCCATTTGCAGCCTCCCAATCCTGCTTTATTTTGGCTGCTTCATGTTCTCTTAATTTTGCATTCCATTGCCTTTAAAATCTTCAACCATTTAAAGAATGGTTGGGCTTAAGTGATCCTCCTGCCTCAGCCTCCTGAGTAGCTGGGACTACAGGCGCATGCCACCAAGCCTGGCTAATTTTTTTCTATTTTTTTTTTTGTAGAAATGGGGTCTTGCTCTTCTTTATACATTTCTATATTTTCCAATTGTTTCCCAATGAGCATGTCTTTAGTAATGAGAGAAAAAAAATCTATAGCCTGGGTGCAGTGGCTCATGCCTGTAATCCTAGCACTCTGGGAGGCCAAAGCAGGAGGATCTCTTGAGGCCAGGAGCTCTAGACCAGCCTGAGTAAGAGATGTGCCCAAGCTCTCGAGCAATTGGCCCAGCTATTCTAACCCCAAAGATTTGTCAGCCCCACACACGCTGCTGCCTGGACCACCCTGAGAAGGGCCTGAGACTGCAGAGCTATGCAGGGCGCTGGAGCAGTGATGGAAACACCCAGACCTGCCCAGACCTGCCCAGACCTGCCTCTGGCAGGCTCCACCCAGCTCCAAAAGGGTGTGGAGAGAGGTCGGGCACAGAGGCAAGACCTGCAACAGAGGAGCACCCTGAGACGCAAGTCCTGGCTACTGTTCTGGACAGTTCTGGCCGCCCAGTGTGGAGCAGTGGCGGCTTCATAGCCTCCCTCCGAGCAGAGGTAGGCCTGGGCTGCGGGGCTGGTGCGATCCCTCGGTGTGGTGCAGGGGCCACCAGGCCGGCAGCCCTTAAAGCCAAGTAGTTGGTGCTGTGATGTGGCCCCCTCGCCCCTCAGCATTGGGAAGTCCCTGCTGGGAATGCTGCTGGCACCCAGCCTGGGCAGCTGTCAGTCCTCCTCAGGCGTTGCCTTGGCTAAAGCTGGCTGCATAGACCAAGGTCAGGACACTTTCCTGGGGCAGTCTGTACCCAGTGACTGGCTGATGAGGGAATATGAAAGCCTGGCCTCTTTGCCCCAACTCAGGAAAACTCTGGAAGACCACCCAAGCTTCAGAGCCGCCCCCACCCCCAATGAGGTCACTTGAGGTCTTTGTTGAGACAGTGTCACAGCCAACTTCCCCCTCTGCCCAATCCTGTCCCTCCCCTCCCCTTCCCTTCCCTGGAGTTACTCTCAAGAGCACCCCTGCTAAACCTCCCGCACGATAATCCCCATCTCACTCGGTTTCCCAGCAGCCAATCTGCAGCAGGCAGCCTCACCCCTCCAACAGCAGCAGGGTCAGAGGCCCAAGAGCGAGGTGGCGGGAAGGTCAGGTGTCCCGGAATGGAAGGGGACAGGGTGGCTCGACAGAGCCCAGCCCTCAGCCAAGGCAGGCCAAGCCAAGAGGCCAGGCACTCTCTTTGGTCATGTGACCCAAAGTGGCTCCAGGGCCTACTTGGGAAGGTGGGGGTGGGAGGGAGGAGGACATGGAAGAGCGGGGTGTGGTTGGGAAGGAGGAAGGAAGAATTGGAAAAGAGGGCCTGGGAAGGAGGTCTGAGCGCCAGCCAGGCGCCCTAACAGACTCCGTCTAGAGTCCAGCTGTGCAATAGCTTATAAACCTGGAAAGAAGTGACTTCAGTGGCTTGGAGTTCACCTCAATATCAAGCTACGTCACAAAGGGATGAGGAAAGAGAGGCTCAGCGAGATGAAGTGACTTACCCAAAGCCATCCAGCTTATAGGGGCCACAGCCAGGACTGCAAACAGGCCCTACAATTTTGTGCTTAACCACTAGACCACACTGCCTCAAACAACAACAACGAAAAAAACGAGGGCTACTTCTAGCCCACACATTCAAACAGGACCAGAGAGGTGTGAAGAGGCTTGGCCAAGGTCACACAGCTTCCTGGTGGCACTTTCCTTTACAGAAACAATTCTTGAGCAACCCCATATAAGCCTGGCACTGCACCCCTGCCAGATTTAATGTCCCCCCTCCCAGGAGCGTAGGAGCTACAAGGACATTCATGTAAAGGTAATCTTCCTTGGCCACCTCCCCATGGAGGGAACCTTGGTTTGAAAGCAGGGCACCTCCCTGAGACAACTACACCCAACACAGCCTGGCGAGTGTCACTCACCTACAGCAGAACCAGAGTCACAAACCCACCACTTGGGCCCAAGAACAGCACACACCAACCGGCACCACCGGGGACGCTCACACTCCCACCTCCGGGCCCCAGCCCAGGAGGCACACAGGGTTCCCTAAAGGAACCCCGGAATCCAGCAAGCCTCTTGCAAGTCCCCAGCCCCCAGAAAGGCACCCGGGCTCTCGCTCAGTGCAGGATGCCACATGCCGGGCCGCAGCGCCCCCCCAAGCATTGCTCTGGCTCTGGATGAAACCGAAGCTGTCAGCATGCTAATTAGCCACGCTGAGAGGCTGGGCACGCCAGCTGACAATTAATAACTCCATCTCTCTGTTTCCTGCTGGCATATTATTAATTCATCAGGCCTCTCCAGTGGGGCCAGAGAGAGAACACAGACTTCGAAAGTTCACATTTCAATTTGAGGCTGCGACGCAGAGGAGGGGCGGGGGGAAGCACCGGTCCTGGGGGAGCGAGGGCGCGACGTGGGACAGACCTGTCCACAGACCCGCTGCTAGGACTTTATGCGGCAGAAAGGAAAGCGCCGTCACTCACACGGGAGGCTGGCTTACCGCAGCAAAGCGACTGCAGCCGCGTGCGCGGGGCCTACGCTGAGGAATGGAAGAGACGTGACAGACATCTTTCCAGAAACCGCCGAGGAAAGATGCCCGCCACATATTGCAAATTTTTTAAAAGTAAAAGAATAAGAGCAAAACGAAGACTTACACGTGTAATATGGTTTCATTTTCATAACAGAAAGCGAAGAAGGGCTGGAGGGAGGAAGGGAGGCGCGCATTTTCCCAGCTTGAGCGCAGACAGAGGGGAAAGCAGCGACCACAGGGAATGGTGATGGGGGGGGAGGGGCTGGAGGGAGAGACGGGGGAGCAGTTGGGAGGGCGGAGCAGGATGAGGTTGGACTTGACCCCAGCGCACCCGAGCCAGGTATGTCAGGCCAACACTGTCCCCAGAACTGACTGCAGTTCTGGTTACTTTAAGACCAGAAAGGGAATTTACCGAACTCCCCCAGTTTTCGTTATCAATGTGGGAGGGGATGCAGGTTCCTCACCACCAAGATCCGCAGATAATCAAGTTGCTCCAACAAGCCCAGGGAGGCTGGCGCGGGCTGTGAGCAGTGCACACGCACAGCCACGGCGGGCCCTGCTGCCTCCACTCCTGCCCCACTTTGGCTTTGAGATAAACGGAGGGAGAGAAGGAGGGTGAAAGGCGCCCAGAGCAGCAGGGCAGAGGATGGGCAGGGCCGGGCAGCGCCGGGCTGGTGCTGGGACTGTGTCTGCGCCTCCAAGGTGGCAGCGACTGCTGCAGGCACTGCTTTCTCTGCGTCTCGGCTTTCTCACCTGCATGTCAAATGAGAAGTTACGTGAGACGATATTTTTAATTGTCTTATTTATCACGGTGCCTTGTGTACTGTAGGCCTCCGACTCTGCGTGTGTGTACAACTGTGTGTTTTAACAATGTCATACATATTTTTTCAACCAAAAAGGCCAAAGCAAATTCCTTCAATGATGTTCACCTCCTCAGCACTGAGCAATTCATTTTCGACTGGTGTCTGCAAATGTCCCATCACATCCAAGAGAGAGATGCTCGCAACGCATCTGCAGAATGCAGACAGGAGAGCTGGGGCAGAGAGGTCAGGTGGGACGAGGCCCTGGCTTGACACAGCAGTCGCCGGCGCTCCCCTGCTCCCCAAGTCCTTCCTCCTCCTTCCTCCCCCTCTTCCCTTCCCCACCTGTGGCACCCGGCGGGCACCCTGCCCCGCCGGGCTACCAAGCGCTCAGCAAAGCCTCCAAGTGAGACTGTGGCTGCAATACACAGAAACTGACACTTGGGGGCACCATAAAAGAGGGGAAAAAATCTCTTGAGAAAAAGAGAGGAAATGTGACGAATTGTGCAGCTGGCACTAGAGGGCGTCATTTTTCTCGTTTTCTTCAAAAAGGTGACTGGAGGCAGAATCTCTCCCTATTTTGACACGTTCAGAAAGCTGAAGAGCTTCCTTCTAAAGATACGGCCCACAAGGGCACAGTGGACACAGCCTGGGCGATTCGGGGGTGGCTGTCCTGTGCCTCCAAATGGGACAAGACTCTGACGGTGCCGGAAAAGGAAGCACAGACGTGGGCTGAACACCAGGCTGCAGAGTCACAAACCCTTCTCTCCCCTCCTCCTTCCAGGCTGGCCTGAAAGGGAAGAGCTGCGACAACAGCTCCCGCTGAGCCCTCGCTCCCAGCCCTGTGCTCCGGGAAAGGTGGAAACACTTCTGCTTTCTCTTGGGCCACCCAGTGGCTTCAGCAAAGGAGCAGAGACGTTACGCGTCCACGCTCTGTGAGCAGTGAGAGTCGCCAGGCACTGAGTGGGGGGGGCTGTCACCCTGCAGAGGACCCTCCTTGCACAGAGGACCCCTCCTTGCACAGCACCGCTGAGTCTGGGAAGGGCCCCAGCTGCGAGCACAGGAACCTGCACGGCTCCGACAACACCATGCTTATTCTCAAACCCTGTTCTCTAGGGAAGCGTTTCTAGAACTGTGGAAGGCTTGAAGGGGAAACAAATGTAGGGAAAGGAAAGTCACTAGAGACCAGACCTAGAAACAGGCCCCTTTTTTGACTCTCTCCAGGACAGGTAAAGAAAATGCAAGGGTGTTGAAGTGCCCCCAAAGGGCCCAGCTTAAAGCGTATCTCCAGAAGTCACCAGAATTGTGTCAGTTCCCAGGGGGAGCCCAATTCTCTGGATTCTCTGTGCCTTCCTGTTCTGCTCGTAATTCCAAGAAAGCAGGGCGGATGCTACAGGTCCCTTCTTGGCTGGTGGTTTCAAATGTGTTGTTGGCTACAGTGTGTTGAAGGATCAGAGTTCCTGTGTTCTGTTGGCATGTGTTCTGGTTTCTGCAAGCCTGTTATACCACAACCCTAATATCCCAAAATGCCTCATCTTTGAGTGAGGGGGTTTGACTTTGCAGGGCCAAAAACCCAGGTGGCTTTGGGCCAAGCCAGTAATCTAAATTAGTGAATTAGCCCTGCCTAAGGCAGTAAGGAGTGGCAGGGACTATGGTGACAGAGAGATTTCCTGCTCCCTCTAAAAGCATACAGATTTAAATGTAACTAAAATATTAGATCATTCAACAAAGCACTTCTACTGAACTGAACAAACACTGCCATGCGCCCTTCCAACAACAGCTTTTCCAGATTCTAGCATTGTAAGAACTAAACCAAGTGATGCCTGACTTTGCCAGCAGGTGGCAGCAGGTGGACTCAGGTCTCTGCTTGTTCTTACTAACTCTGTGTTGGCTGCCTTTCAAAGGGCCAGGGGGAAACTGGCCCAGTGGCCTTTAAAATTCAGTTAGAAAGCTTCAAGGTGGAGATATTTGTCTCCTCAGAGAATTTGTTGCTGATGTCGAATGTGGTGCGAATGCTGGTGAGAATGTCGGTTGGACACCTGAGTTATCATCTCTCCCAGGTCAGCAGAGCTGCCGGCGTGTGAGACAGAGTGGGACTCACAGGACTGGTTCCTCCAGGCTGTCACTGGCCATGGTCCACCAACCTTGTGAACAGAAGAGAGTTCATGGAGAGCACCCACAGTCACCCAGGCTCTCAGGACTCCAGCGTCCTCATCTGTGAACGAGGCAGCAAGACTAGGTGATGATAATAAAAATAATCATGGCTGACAGGCACCAACTTTTCCTCGCTTAATCTCCTACAAGCTGCTGTGGTCCACTGATATAAACTGCTGACCCCAACTTTAACTGCAGCTCCTCTAGCGCGGGCTTCAGCCAAGCTCTGGTGCCCTGCTATGGACAGCGACGGCAGCTGACAGGCTCCCGAAGGCGAGGAACCAGACATCGGGGGAAAATGATCAAACAGTGGACTAAGTACTCTACGCGCTGTTTACACTTCACGGCAATTCAAAAAAGTTGCTGTATTCATCCACAATCCAAAGGAGGAAAATGAGGCTCAGGAAGGTTGACTATTTTGCCCAAAGTCAAATAAGACATGGTTCAGTAGTGATCAAACAAAGGAGTGAAAGAGGACAGTGCACAGACCACCTGCAGCTTCATCAGCCCAGGAGCCTCCGTGCCCCAGGGGCTGACCTGGTCTAGACCTAGAGCCCCTGGTGTCCTGAGCTCCCTGGACTAGCCTAATATGGCTGGGAGCTGTCAGAGGCCCGGGGAAGATCTAGATCATAATTGTAACATACCAACTGTTTATGGAGCATTCATTCATTCACAGATACTTACTGAGAGCCTAGGTGTGAGGCATTGCTCTCAGCACTGCGGGTACAGAGTGCACTAGTCAAAGTCCCTTCTCTCATGCCACCGACACTTTTGTGAGGGACGCAGTGACCTGCACAGGGTGATGCGACACAGAGACCAGGGTCTATTTTAGGTTGTGTGGTGAAGGACAACCTGTCTGAGGAGGTATCACTTAAGCTAAGGTCTAAATGTCAAGAATGAACCGATCCTTTTAAGATCCAGAGAAAGAACATTCCAGGCAGTGGGAGGAGCCAGGGCAGAGACACAAGCAGGTACAGGCCTGGCCTGAAGAAAAGGCCAGTGGGCAGGAGTGCGGGGAACAAGGGAGAGCGTGAATGAGGCCATGGGTTGGGCAAAGACCACGTGGGGTGGAGCTTCGTAAGCCAGGGACAGATCGTCCCGTCTATTGTGTGAACAGACACATTCCCTGACTCCAGGGAAACTAAGATGCAAGGCTGGAGGCCAGTTAAGAGGCCACTGCAATGGTCCAGGTGACAGCAGCTTGGAAGGAATTGGTAGCAGTGGGGATGGAGAAGTGTTGGACTAGGGATATGTTTGGGAGATGGCACTGACAGGATGGGGCGCTAATCAAAAGGGGGGAAAAGAGAAAGAGAGAGAGGGGAAAAAAAAGGGTCATGAAACTACGTGGTGTAGGCAACTGGAGAGATGCCGTTTACAGAGGTGGGAAAATGAGGAGCCGGATGGGATCAGGAGAGGATCGGGAGTTCTGTTCTAGTGCAGAGATGCCAGGCAAGCTTTTGGCTACAAGAGTTAAAGAGTCCCTAGGAAATCTCCATTTGGGAGCCACTTACAGATACGGAGGCCTGGCTGAGATCACCCAGGGAGACTATGGCAGAGAAGAGGCCCAGAATAACCCCGGGCTCACCAACATCTTGGGGCCCCCACCAGTCTAAGTGCTACAATAAATGTGGCCAGAATCTACAACAGGTCTGCAAGGTAGGTGTTATCACCCGCCTCCACTCGAAAAATGCAGAGATTACAACCTGCCCAAGGGCCCGCCGTTTACATACAGTAGTAGCACCGCAAGAATTCAAGCATGGATTCGGTTCCTGTCATTTTGCTCGCGCTGTGCTGATCACCTCAGGGAACACTGATGGGAGGAGAGCACCTTCCCCGGCTCTGGAATCAGAGGACCTGGCAGGAATTTTCACTGGCTCTGTGACACTGGGCAAATCACTGAACCTCCCCACGCCTCAGTTTCCCGGTGTGTAAAATAATGTTGGTTTTCTTTTTTTTTTCTTTGTCATTGTGCAAACATCTGCGAAGTGCCTAGTACGTGCCTGGCACTGTGCTAAGCGATGGTGACACAATGAGGAGCAGACAGACTTATGTGCTTAGAGTCTAGTGGGGACACAGACACGTAAACAGGCAATTACGATGCAGTGTAGTAAGTACTATGATTAGGAAAACACCGCTTCCCTCTTCATAGAGTAGTAAGTCATACCAACCTACGCAAACGTTAAAGTTATACATAATCTCCTTTCTTCCAAACCCGTATGCAATAATAGCCCATATGAAATGTTTCTGTTCTTCATAACGGTACCTATTATTTCCATTAGAATAAATAATATGTGCAAACACCTAGCATACAGCCAGTGCTCAATAAATGGCCGCAGTCATTATTAAGACATAGGTTTTGGACCTAGCACCATCTCTAACTTTAGGGCTCAGTTTTCTCTTCTGTAAATTAGGAATAATAATAGTTAATCCATGGGGTCATTGTGAGGGTCAGATGAGATCGTATATATGAAAACATCTTGGAAGCTGGAGAGAATTATATTAAAATATTAGTAAAACATGATTTTATGCCCAATCAATAAAGTTACAAAACTTAGTACACGAGGTACTAAGTTAGCCAAAAGGTCCTTAGAACTGGAACACTGGGCCTGGGGAAACCTTTAAAAAGGTTCTTTGGGAAATAACATTTTACACAAGAAAATCTGCTTCATCTGAATCACCTAAAATATAATATTTTCCATAGAAAAACAGAGACCCTTCACTCCGACACTCTCAGCTCCTTCTCCTACCAACGTTTGGCTCACCCAGACAAAAGCAAAAAAAAAAAAAAAAAAAACAGGAGAGAATCCTCCCAGGTCAGTTTCTAGGCTTCGTGAATCTCCAGAGTCCTGACCTGGTGCCAAGGAGGCAGGATTGGTAAAGCCGGCCACGTGGGCGGCAGGCTGTCGGCTGTGTAGGCAGTGAGCAGGGCCTCGGGAAGGGCTGGAACTGAGGGAGGAGGAACTGAGCAGGAAGCTGGGAGGGCCACCCAAAGAGAACCCTTTCTGATTTCCTACCACAGCAAATCCACGCCCTGGGAAATGACTAGACTGTCCCCAGACGAGAGCCAGGGGATCCTGTCCATAGAACACATATCAGAAGAAGCCAGAAAGCAGGAGACAGAAGGGAGGAGAAGCCTCCATCTCTCCAAGGTGCACAGCAAATACAGGATCTCGAGCAGCCCTGAAGGAGGCAGAGAGCGGACTCCTTCCTTCCTCCGCCGATTGTTTAACTGGAGGGCCCTGTGCAGTCAGCAACCTGCACAACCACACCGGCTGTCCCAGGGAACTCAGCCGCCTCCTTCCCTGGAAGCAAGCTAATTAGAACGGGTAGCAATTCCCCTCCGTGCATTTATTTCATCATTCATTCAACATATACTTACTGTGTGCTAATTACACTCTAGACACTGTTGCTGGAGATAAGACTAAGTCCTGCTTCCAAGAAGTGTGTATGCACTCCAGTGCAAAATGTGTGCGTGTGTGTGTGTGTGTGTGTGTGTGTGTGTGTGTGTGTGTGTGTGTTTGGGAAACAACAATAAGGGCTATGATGAAAGATAAAGCGAAATAAAGAGGGAAAGAGAGCGACGTGGGAAATGCTATTTTATTAGGGTGCTCAGGAAGTTCTCTCTGAGCAGGAGCGTAACCGAAGTGAGGGAGGGGAGGAGCCACACAGGGCGTGGGGGATGGCATTCCACGCAGAGGGAACAGCAAAGCAGAGGCCGAGGTGGGAGGTCTGAGCACGCTGAACGAGGGGCAAGGGGCCAGCGTAGCTGCGGCCGAAGGAGTGAGGGGAAAGAGGAAGAGATGAAGCCAAGATGCCTGTGCATCTTTAGGGGGCTGGGGCAGCGGCCCGAGAGGTAGAGGAGGGATGTCACACAGGGCCTCGCAGGACACGCCGAGGACCTCGACTTTTCTTCTGTGGGAGATGGGAAGCCACTAGAGGGCTCTGAGCTGAGGACTAACGTGATACATTCCCGAAGACCTTTTGACAGAAACTCCTTGAACTATCTTTCCAAATCCTTTGTGAATCGAAAAAGAAAAAGAAACAAGGATCTTTAGCTGCAGTGGGGGAAAAGACTCGAGCAGGGAGGGGAGAAGCAGGGATGCTGGTTAAGAGGTGGCTGACATTATCCTCTTGGCAAGTTCCTTGAACTGCCTGTGCCCCAGCTGTAAAGATGGAGATGATGACGGTCCCAGCCCCACTCCATTTTCACAAGAGTAGATGAATTAATATTTGTAAAATTACAAATATCTAGAACAGTGCTGGGCATCCAGTAAGTACCAGATAAGCGTGTATGGAATAAAAATAAAAGGTGCTTGGGCCAGGGAGATAGTGGCAGACGTGGTGGACGGTGATCTGATACGTTTGGAAGGGACAGCGGATGGGGATTGGCAAGAACTGGGTGTCAATGTGAGGATCAAGGTGGCTCCAACGTTGCAGGCCCCAGCAGCGGAAAGAACACAGGGACTATTTACTGCGATAGGGAAGACGACAGGAGAAGCGCGTTTGGAGGGAAACCAGGATTTTGATGTTGGACGCGTGAAGTTTGAAACACCTGTGGACATACAAGTGAAGGTGCTCAATAAGTGGGTGGAAGCTCAAATTCAGGGCGGAGGTCTTGGCTGGAGATACAGATCTGGGCATCGCCAGTACATGACGGCAACTGAAAGTCTGGGACCAGATGAGGTGACTAGGAAGGAAGCGTTGGTGAGAAACGAACAGGCCCTAGAACTGAGCCCTGGGCCAGCCAGTGTTCAGGGATTGAGACAAGGAAGAGGAAATCAGCAAAAGAAATTGATGGGCAACCAGCAAGGTGGGAGGAGAACCAAGAGAGGTATGATAGAAACCAGGTGGAAAGAGTTTCAAGAAAGAGGGAGTGATCACATGCCGCTATTGCTGCCAGGTCAAAGAAGATGGACACAAGAATCGCCCACTGGACTTGGCAATGGGGAAGTCAATGTCACCATGTCAAGAGCTGTTTGTTTGACTGGGACGAAGGCCTGATCGGAATGAGTTCCCGAGGGAATTAGGAGTTAAAAATGGAGACAGAGAGAATAGACAAAAAGGCTCACGTTGTTCTACGTGGGCACCAGTCTCCACGGAGAACTTGATGAGCGGTTGGTCCCCAGTAACAGGAGGAAAGACCTGGTGCAGGTGATCGATGCAGTGGGTGCAGCTTGTGCATGCCTCTTCTGATTGCTACTATTTTCCCAGCGAAACAGGAAGGCAGTTCTTGTCATGAGCTACAAGTGGGCAGACAGGAGACATTGGGGTTTGAGAATCAAAGGAAAGGTGCAGGAAATAAACTCTAGAAGAGTGTGAGAATGGACGGAAGAGGAAAAGCAGTAGAATTTCTGGGCAGGATGGGGGCTGAGTTGAGGTGGCAGTCGTCAGTTTACAGTGAGGCCAGTCAGCAATGTTCTGTTGCCCGAGTACACATGGGGAATAGCGGCAAGTGGGATTTAAGCAGGGTTTTTTAATTTTTAATTTTAATTTTTTTTTTTTTGGCAGTCACAAGATAAGCAAAAGAGTTGGCGTTTTACCAGACCAGTAGAATGAAGCAACACAGGGACGAGGAAGTTGGGGTGAAAGCAGGGAGCGATTATAATGACGGTGGAGCACGAAGTAGACTAGACTCCAACTTGGGAGGCTTCCGGCTTTCTCGCCCTTGGCTGATGACCGGTTCTATCTGAGAAGCTGGTAGGAGAAAGAGTTGAGAGGGTAGGAGGAGACCTCAAGTAAAAGGTCACTATCATGCTATGAAAAGTATGCTTGGTGCTTACAATGGAATTTGGTTTCATAAGATGGGAAGTTAGGACATCGCTGGGGAGGGAGGCAGTGAAAAATAGGATAGATGTCTTGGGGATGCAGGTGATTAATCTTGGGAATCCAGCACCAGAGGAAGCGAACGGATAGAAAAGAGGTGGTGCCCAGACAGTAGGACGCTTGCAGCTGGGATTCTGGAGCAGTGCGGTCGCTGCAGGGTATGGGCAGAGCAGGAAGTGAGGTCTCTGCAGGAAGCAAGGAGGCCAAGTCAGTGGGGAGAAGAGGTTAGGGAAGCAAGAGGCCGGGGTCCAGGAAGGGTCATCCACATGGACACTGAAATCAAGAACTGCTGGCAGGTGGGGAAACAGGCAGCAAACCTAGGGCTAACATCTCCCCTGGGGTCTGTGGATGGCGGCAGCGAGGAGCGGCAGGGGGCACTGTCTGATGAGATGAGCTCCAACGCTGGCATCTTTAGGACAGGAGTGGGGAGTCATGGTCTGGAAACAACAAGGAGGAAGCAGGCACACACCCCAGCTCCAGACCGGAGAACACAGGGCAGCGTGGAAGAGAAAGCGGCCACGCCGGAGGCAGCTGCGGATCAAGCAGCGTTCTCGGGGGCGGGTTCCAGGAAGGATGAGAAAGCAAAGGGAGTGTCCAGGGGAGGCGGGAGGATATGGAGGACTCTGCTGATGATGGGACATGAGTTCAGGCAGTGCAATATTTAAGGTTCGGAGAGCTGGGGAGGCATGGGAAGCGGATCAGATTAAGGGACACACGGAGCCAGAAGGGGAAGGGGTTTGGATGGCAGGGGGAAAGCACGATGATGTTCAGCATGGCGGTCCCCAAGCAGCCTGCAGTGATGAGGTGTGAGTGTCGGGGAACAGGGCGGGATGGGGCAATACCGCTGTCTCTGTCACTGCCTGTTTTCTCTTCCACCCACTCCAGCTGGTCCTCTGACCCCATCCATCACCCTGGTGCAACTGCTCCCATCAAGGTCACCTCCGTGTTGTCAAAACCAACGATCCCTTTTCTATCTTCATTTTATCTGACCTCAGCAACATCCTACACAGATGATGACTCCTTCCTTCTGAACACACTCTTCTCGTTTCTTTGTCCCTATGCTCTCTGGTTTTCCTCCTGTCTCCCTGGCCACTCCTCTCACCTCCGTTGTGAGCTCCTCCTCTACTGCTACACTCCTAAAGGCTGCCATTCCCCAAGGCCATTGATGTGTCTTCCCTATTTGACTTCCTCATGGCCCTGCCCAGATGAAAGCAGTTTCCCAATCATCCCCACCGCCACCCCACGTAGGAGGCTGATACCAGATCTTGACATCCTCCAATTAGCAAATGTTTAACTTAGTGAAAGACAGCAAAGCTATCTGCACATTGCTAGTCATGGGGAAGCTAGACTTCCATTGAGTATTCCAGGAATTCTTAGGTTTGGCCACATGACAGGCATTGACTGACATCAACAATATGTAAATAGTCTCTGCCCTCAAATTGTTCAGGGTCCTCTTAGGAAGATAAGATAGAGCTGCATAAAAAGATAGTACTTCTAAATAGGAAGAAATACCAGCTATCAGATCGGCATGGCACTCAAACGGCCATCTACTTCCTCCCGCTCATTTCTCAAAGTCATGATGAGGTAACTTACTCAAGGTCACACCACTAATTAGGTCACCCTGGGAACTGGACCCAAGTGTCTCAACCCCATGAGAAGGCTCTTGCCATGGCATCTCAACGGGTCGTTCAGATAAGAAGTACTGTGGGAATAGGAGTGAAAGGCACTGTGCCATCCTGGTTAAAAGCATGGATTCTAGAACCAGACTGCCAGGGTTCAAATCACTAATCAACATCAAATCACAATAATAATACCGTTATTATTGAAGTGACCTTTGGAAAGTCATTTAACTTCTCTGTGCCTCATTGGTTAAATGTAGATTATAATTGTACCTACCTCATAGTTATGGTGAGGATTAACATGAGTTAATAGATGTAAGGTGCTTAGAATGTTGCCTGGCACTTAAAGAGAGCTATGTAAGGTCTTAAAGACTAACAGTGCTGAGAGATGAACAGCAGAGAGGTTTGTTGAATGCTCGCTGTGCCCAAACCCTCTCTGAATCCCAGGAGCTTGGTACATTACGCTCGCTGACTGAGCACATGAACTAACAGACATTAACACCCATCGGAAACAGACATCAGGTAACCTACCCTTACTTCCACCATCCAGAACATCCACTGAAACCAAGTGGGCAAACTCCGCCGTGACCACCACCATCAAAAACCACCTGTTACTAATTTCTTTGCAACTGATGACATCTAACAAGTCAACAAACTGAGGCAAGAGGAGTTAAAAACATCCAGACCGGAGGGCATGCAAACATGCAGAGTAAACTCCATCATCCGAAGGACAAAACAAAGTCCTTACATGGAGTATAAACCTGGGGTGACTGATAATTAAATGAAATGCCATCTTCCTTTAATTTAGAACTCCTAGGAATAAAAAGCTCAAGTTCTCAACACACACAAATTGGATTAAAATCGACTGAAGACAGAACATCGCCTCTTTCGCCCTACACAATAGGAGCAGAGATAGAGCCTTGGGTGGCCACAGACCGCGGTCAGGCTCTTCCATCCACTGGAGACTTGCCCTGACATGTAATCATTCCTCCACACGTGATACTGGAGAGTGGGCTTAGCCACGATTCCTGAAGGCAAGACGGGATCGATGATTCACGTGGGGATGGATTCTCCATGGTTTTCGGGAAAGCTCAGAGTATGAAATAGACCCCAGTTCTTCCTCCAGGAAATCTAGGTGAAACAGGTGCGTTTGGGGAGGCAAGCTTGATTCTCCCGGCCTGACAGCTGTAGACCTCAGCGAGGTTCCGCGAGGCCCACTACCGGGAGGTGAGAACCCAGGCACAGCCGCAGGTACCTCGCCGAGAGCGTCCCGCCCCGCCCCCTGTTGGTGGCCCCTCCCCCCCGTTGGTGGCCCCGCCCCCTTGGTGGCCCCGCCCCGCCCCGCCCGGCCCCGCGTACTCACTCCCACTCCTTGCGCCGCGCCTGCGGGGTGCTCTGCATCTTGTGCGCCTCGTGGGCCTTGATGATGTCGCGCTGCTCGATGAGGCCCCCGCGCCGCCGCTTCATGACCTCGGGGCTCACCGGGAGGAAGGGGCTGCAGCCCGCCTCCAGCGCCGCGCCGCCCTCCCAGCCCGGGCCCTCGCCCTCCTGCACCGGGAAGAAGTTGTCGAAGCCTGCGGCCGCGGCGCGCGGGGAGGCCAGCAGCATGCCCACCTCGTCCGAGGCGTCGGCCTCGAGCAGGGCGCACTGCTGGGGCCGCCATGCCTCCTCCTCCGGCAGGGCCAGCACGTGGCGGCGGCGGCGGCGGCCCGCGGCGCCCGGCTCAGGGCTCCCGGCGGCCGGGCAGGGGGCGGGCTCGGGCAGCCTGCGGCCGGGGCTCAGTCCACGCATCTCGGGCACCATCACAGAACATTGCTCTGCCAGGGGAGGGGTGGGCACAGACAAGGGGTGGGGTGGGGGAAGGGGCAAGGGCAAGGGAAATAGAGAAGAGAGAGAGGTTAATGACATTGGGCTCCAGGCCGAGGCTTCTGGCTTGCTCAGTACTACAACCCAGGCCAGGCAGAGACACGGCACACAGTAGGAGCTCAGTAAATGATGCTGAAATCAGGATCACCCCTGTGGACCAGGCTGGGTGCCAGGTGCTGGGTACCCAAAGTGTAACAAAGCAGACTTGCTTCTTGCCCTCATGGTCTAGTGCAGAAGACAGAGGCTAAAGAAATAATTATACGGAGAGAACTGCAAAGGCTGCCCATCTCAGCCCCACTCCGGACAGCCAGCTGGCCGTTCCTTCCAATTTGTGGTGAAAGAATCCCTTGAACCCCCTTCCCAGTGTCGCAGCCCCTCTGGAATGTGTCAGCCACCACCTGCTGCCCTGATTCCCACATTCTCGCCCCCAGTACAGCCACAGGTGGGCTCTTCTTCAGAACTGGGTCCTAGGCATAGATGGGTTCCTGCCTCCTTTTCTAATGCAGTATCCTCCTTGGGACCCGGGAGCCCCTTCTGGCTCCCCTGGGCCTCGTTCCCTTTTCCATGCCGAGGAGGATACGGCCAGATTTGCCTCTGGAAGATGTACTCATTCAATCGACACTGACACCAAGCACACCAAGATGAACTGGACTTAGTCCGTGTCATCCTTGTGGCAGACACAGGAAGGACATCGACTTTGACCGCACAGCCTGAAGTGCTGTGACAGAGGCAGTCCTGACTGTTGCAGAAGCTCGCAGGAGGGGCACCAGCCCGGCTAGGGGAGGTCAGGAGGGCTTTGTGGAGGAAATGGCCCTTGAGCCAGGTTTAAACAGAGCTGGCTGAGCAAAGAACAGGAGAGAAACAGGCAAAAAGAAGAACATGTGCATGAAGGAGGATTTAGGAAACCCAAGGATTCAGAAAGAGCTCCCATAGCTAGCCTGAAGTCTGGGCCACAGCCCTTCTGACTTGAAAAGACCTGAACTTACCACCTTCTCGAGGTATCTGTTTACTGTCTCCCTCCTAGTCAGGAGCCCAACCTCCTCCCCACCCACATTCCCAGCCGCACCCCTACTGACCACAAACAACACACACATGCCCCCTGGCTCTAAGAAGTGTGTGTTTTCCATGCTTGGAGGAGCCCTGGCATCCAAATCACTCCACCAGTGTTTTGTTAGCACCCACTACATGTGGGGGACCACTGGGTCCCCTGGGGGAGGCATCCTCCCAGAATGCTGCCCTCCAGACACTATCCTCCACCCCCTCCTTCCCTGGGTTGGACCACAAGTCAAACTGCAAATCACAAAGAATATTAAAATGGTCATGAAACTTCATGCTCTAACCGTATCGTTTTCTAGGTGAGCAAGCTGAGGTCCAGAGAGGGCAGAGAGCCTTGCCCAGAGTCACACGCCAATAAAGATCAGAAGTGACAGAGAACTCAGATTGAGTGCTGCCTCGTGGTTTTTTCCACTATATTGATCATGCTGGCCCTACCACATGAAGCAGAACCCATAGATGCCTCTCCCAGCCCCCTCCTCATTACGCTAAGGTAGCAAATATAAAAGAAAGGGCCAGATGATAGGATGATCTTAGTGTATATGTGATAAAGCCCGATGAGAACATTAAATAGACCCCAATGTCCCTGGAAAGCAGGCCCATAAGATACCTTCTTCATCAGTCCCCTCCATTCCTAGCATCTGGACCGGCCTCTCCAGCACCCACCAGCACCGCACTCCGAGGCCTTGGCGCTAAGCTGGAGGCTCCCAGGACAGGCTGGCCAGGGCTAGACACTTGGCCACCAAGGCTGGGTCAAAGGAGCAGGGACAGAGAAGGTAAGGGTCCAGAATGAGCACGGAAGGGAGGAGAAATGAAGGAAAAAATACATTTCAAATCCTGCCAACAGTTGGGTGGGTCCCTAGAAAGAGTGATTCATGTTCCTCACGTTGTCATTCTGTCTCAACTCCCCTTGATGGATTTTAAATTTATCCTTCATTCCTACGATGTTTAAATGTCTCTCCCTCACCACACACACGCAAACACCCCTCCCCTGCTGCTCCCACGCCCTCCCCAGGCCTTAGCACCCCCGGCAACTCCAAGAGTTCTCAGGATCTGCCGTCTGCTGCCTCCTCTCCCTGTGTCCCTGTGTGGCAAAGCCACCCTCCAGCTCTCACCAGGCCACCAAGACCTGGTCCTGACCTCTGTTTCCTGGCCCACCCTACCCTCTCTCTCTCCTTCCTGGGTTTCCTCTTCCCAGACATTCTGCCAGTTTGAATCACATCTTTGCCAAAATTATAGCAGCAATAATATGTACTGCAGAGCTCGGCTTCAACAGAATCAATTTTGCAAATATCAAAACATGAAATTATCTCATCTTTAAGAGTTCCTGTTATACAACCCTTCTATTATTGATACAAATGTTCATCAGCAGACTCTGTCACCCCTGCTGCTTGCCAAGCCGGCCAGTCCCCAGGTCTGGCTAGCGCCAAGCTGAGAGAACATCCTCCATCCCAGGCAACTCAGACGAGCCAGTCTACACCTTCTAGGAAAGGACACTTGAATCCACTTTATACTGAGCTTTCCCCCTCCCAGCCCCCGAATCTGGCATTCCTTAAGTTCCTTGAGATCAAGGATTTTGTCTCACCTCTCTGTATCCGGCACCTAGTCCTGAGTTCGACACACAGTAGGTGCGAACGGGGGTCATAAGTGGTGTTTGCCAAATATTCCGGTTATCCCCCTTCTTCCACTTCTTGGCCCCTATGGTTGGGTGGGTCCATGTGACCGTTCTGACCAGTGGGTTGTGAATGGAAGTGACATGTGTCACTTCAAGGCTAAGCATTTAAATGCCAGTGCAAGACCCTCTAGAGCAGGGATTGGCAAACTCTTTGTGTAAAGGGCCAGAGAGTAAATATTTTAGGCTTTGCAGGCCACATGGTCTTGGTTGCAACTATTCAAACTCTGCTGTTGTAGCGTGAAAGCAGCCAGGCAATGTGTCAATGAATGGGTGTGACTGTGTTCTGCTAAAACCTTGGCCTTCATCTGCATCTCTTGGACTCTATCATTGCCATTCAGTCTAAGGCCATGGACAGAGCACCAGGCAAAACTAGGGAATGGAAATCTACAAAACAGAATGAGGGACAGTCACAGCAGGTTAGAAGCTTCCTGAGAGTAAAGTTGCTGTCCTGTGGCCCCACCCCCAGCCCAGAATGGAAGGAAAACAGGCCCTGCTGCTCTGAGGTACTGGTCCAAGAAGGAGATAATGACAGCTCCGAGGGTACCTGTCTTATTCCTCTAACCCTTGCTTTCTACCTACCCACCTCTCTTTTTTTTCTTTTCTTTTTTTTTTTTTTTTTTTTTTTTGAGACAGAGTCTCACTCTGTTGCCCAGGCTAGAGTGCCGTGACATCAGTCTAGCTCACAGCAACCTCAAACTCCTAGACTCAAGCAATCCTTCTGCCTCAGCCTCCCGGGTAGCTGGGACTACAGGCATGTGCCACGACATATGGCTAATTTTTTCTATTTTTAGTTGCCTGGCTAATTTTTTTTCTATTTTTTTTTTAGTAGAGATGGGATCTCACTCTTGCTCAGGCTGGTCTTGAACTCTGACCCCAAGCGATCCTCCCACCTCGGCCTCGCAGAGTGCTAGGATTACAGGCGGAGCCACTGTGCCCGGCCCCCACCTGTCTTCTTATCCTTCATTGCTAAGTTTGGTTACTGGGCAAGGGTGTGATTTTCAATTATGGGCTTCCTGAGGAGGAAGAGGGCTTAGTGCAACGTGGCAGCCCCAGAAAATCTCTTCCCTTGCTTGTTAGGGCACAGTGGGGTGGCAGGGTAAGGGCTTGCCTCCTCCCCCCAACCCAAGCACCCTGCATCACCAGAGACACGGGAACCGGGAATCCCATTCCTTGTCTGCCTCTGAAATCGTCTCACCTCTCACCTTCCAGAGTCAAAAATCGAGATCTTCATCCACAAAGAAATATTACGTTCTTTGTACCATCTTTTCCTTTATTTCCTATCAAGAGTTTTAATTTTATTCATCTATTTTTTTTTTTTTTTTGAGACAGAGTCTTGCTCTGTTGCCTGGGCTAGAGTGCCCTGGCGTCAGCCTAGCTCACAGCAACCTCAAACTCCTGGGTTCAAGTGATCCTTCTGCCTCAGCCTCCCAAGTAGCTGGGACTACAGGCATGTGCCACCATGCCCAGCTAATTTTTATACATATATTTTTAGTTGTCCAGATCATTTCTTTCTATTTTTTTTAGTAGAGACGGGGTCTCGCTCTTGCTCAGGCTGGTCTCGAACTCCTGACCTTGAGCAATCCACCCGCCTCAGCCTCCCAGAGTGCTAGGATTACAGGCGTGAGCCACCGCGCCCAGCCTTATTCATCCATTTTTGATTGCTTTAGAAATAATGGCCCATGCATCCCCTTGGCTTATCTGTGCCTCTCAGGCCCTGCCAGATGAGTCTTATGCTGAGGACATTCATCTTTTCTTCTCCTTGGGTCCATGGCCATCCCACTCTCACCACTCACTTTTTGATTCCTCCAGAACATATGCATCTCCCAGTCACCTTGTGAGAAACCGAGACACCAGGAAGTCAATGAAGGTTACACTCTTGGGAACTTATTACTGTCTTTGTACTCTGAACGTTTTAAGTTCAGCAAGAAAGAAGAAGTCTCCATTGCAAACACCACCAAGTTCCACAAGGTGGGAGACAGTGGACAGAAATGGGACTGTCGGGCACTACATGGTGAGCGGTGGGCACACAAGTGGCCCCAAGCTGGCCCTGAGCTATCCTGCCTCTGTTCCTTCCATCTGCCCTACAGGAAGAAGGCAGAGGGGTCCTAATTCCCAACTGTTAGAAATTTAAAATTATAAGAGGGAAACCATTTTTAAGGTATAATACTACACAACTCAGATAGCATGCTGAGTTCCTTTCTAAAAATTATTCTCTTGAGAAGAGAACTGATATAGTTAATGGGTTTCCTGCCCAGAAAAAGGAATGGCAGGGAATGACTCTACTCATCGTCCTCACCCACCTACTTAGAGGGGAAACATTTCTCATGCAGAAATAAATGTTCATCTAGGGATTTTTCTTATCTGAGCCAGCTTGCTACCTGACCACAGAGGAGGAGTAAAAACTGGACATTATTTTCCTTTGCCATGATTTCCTAAGGCTGTTTTCAATCTTTAGTGTACATCAAAACCAACCATCTACATTGCGAGTTTAAAAATGCAGATTCCTGGGACCTCTCTCCAGAGATTCTCATGCAGTAGATCTTGGGCTCAGGAATCTGCATCTTTAATTGGTAGCCTTTTCCTCTAGGAGTCATGTCTTGAAACTCTTGAAACGCTATCGTCATGAGAGGTTATGCTAAGTTGGCAAGGGGTGTTGTTCTAGATGAATTAGGTTGTTAAAAAGCCCCTAGGACAGTGTCCCTCTCAACCATTTTCAATCCATATCACAAAATGAACTTACAAACCCACACCCAGGAGGAGTTAGTTCCCTGACCCACCCCACTCCCTGCAGAGCTCTATCCTTCTCTGAACTGGCATCAGTTTTTGCCCACCCCACATTCCTCTCCATGTGTCTGTGTTGTTATGGTGACTGCTCAAGGATGGGCTAATGTCCAACAGCAATTTGACAGGCTGGTGCATTTTGAATGTAAACCAAGACTCAAGGAAACCACTCTGCTTCAATGTGGAGTGTTCACAAAGTCAGCCTGAGTCCCTGCGGAGGAGTCAAAAGAGTCTACAATCTGGTGTCAGAGCTCTAGGTTCAGGTTACAGTTTGGTCACTTGCTAGTCAAGCAACCCTTAGCAATTGGTGTCTCTTCTCTAGGTCGGTTTTCTCACCTAACAATGAGGATAATATAATCTGTCCTACAGAAATCTGTGGCGAAAAATAAGATAGTATCTGGGGAAGAACTTAGAACGAGAAGTGAGGTAAATATGGGGAAAAGAGGAGAGGTTAGGAGCCTGCACTCTGAAGTCCATCTACCTGGGTATGAATCCCAGCTCCCTCCCCACCAACCCAATCCCTGGGCAAATTACGTAGCCTTTCAATTCTTCATCTGTGAAATGGTCATTAAGAGTAGATACTTGCGAGATTGTATGCGAACTGAATATAGACGCATGTAGAATAGTTCCTGGATACATAAAATATGCCCAATAAATAATATGCCCAATAAATACTAGCTATCATTTTTATTACATAAAATGACTTAAGTTTTTATTAGAGTAAACAACCTCAAAATATCTATGACTTAGTACAATAAGAGAAAGAGAAGCTCTGCTCCACGCAGTCATTCAGGGACCCAGATTCCTTGTACTCAGTGGCTCTGCCAGCCCCTAGAGCAAATTTTTTTCTTAAAGGAATAGATAGTAAATATTTTACTGGCCATAAGATCTAAGTTGCACCTACTCAACTCTGCCTTTGTAGTATGAAGGCAGCATAGACAGTACATAAACAAATGGGTGTGGCTCTATTTCAATAAAACTTTATTTACAAAACCAGGCACCTGAGCCTAGGGCCTCAGAGTCTTCCACTGGTTTTCTTCTCTCCAACTGGGGACAAAGAAAAAGAAAAAAAACACTTTCTTGCAAGATTTTGCAAGAGGTTTAAAGGCAAGGCCTGGAAGTGGTATATATTACTTCTCCCACATTCCGTTAACCAGAACTCAGTCACCTGGCCCTCCTTAACCATGGGAGAGCAGAAATGTGGTCTGCCTGTCTGCCAAGGAAGAAGAGGAGAAAATCAATGATCAATAAGCACTCGCAATGTCAATTACACTACTACTGTTTGTATTGTGATATGATCGCAAAAGCAAATACAAACGCAAACACTTACAAATGTGTCAGATACACTGGATATTGGCCAATCTACTGAAGGGAGAAATTAATTGATTACTAAAAATTGTAGCATCATAAAGGGTATAGTGATAATAGATTTTTTTTTTTTTTAGTGGCTCAGCATGGAGCACCAGGAGCGCCGCCAGCACCGACCCACTAGATTTTTTATTCTACATAAAAGAAAAAGGACAAACTCTAAATGTTGTGACAATCAATCAATACACCAAAGGCTCTGCATGATTTGGAAAAGAAGACCTCAAAAATTTTAAGTGTTGGTGGGTCCCAGACAATGACACAGCAGGCTCGCGTCACAGACATATTTATCTCTGCAGTCCCTGGATCAGCGACTACCCCTGCCCCACCAGCCTTGAAGCCACATGAAGGCTGAGACCACGTCTGCTTGAGTCACCACTGTATCCCTGGCACTCAGCATTTGTGAGCATTCAGTAAATATAAAAGGAAGGAATGAGGGGAGGAGAGACGGAGTAGGTAAAAACGTAGGGATGAAGGAAGATGTTCTGCAGTTTCCCATACTTTTCTGAGGCACTTAAGGGAAGTGAAAAACTAAGAACAGAAAACTACTCCTCAGATAGTCTCTGGAAAGAAAAGTCACTAGGAGTCAGTAACATAACAGATACAGCTGGAAAGGACACAAAAGCTACAAGCGCATGGACTTGCGGACTCAAGTGGAGGTACCACAGTTGGCAGGATCGGGACCGAGAGAGGCTGGGGCTGACTCCCAGGAGCCCGGACACACTCCCTGAAAGGTGTCTGTCCCAACCACTGCAGCGTCAGGCTCAGACAATTGAATCCGCATTGCTACAAAATTAAATCTTCTCCAAAAGCCTCTCTTCTATCAAAACATTTCTCAAGTACCAATTCCAGAAGCACTAGGGATCTCCAACTAGTACCTGATATTATCCCTCCCGCCCACTTAGACCAAGATTATTTGAAGTGATTTCCTTTGAGCTGATTATCTTTTAAAGAGGAGTAAGTTGCTACGGTGGTAAAGTTACAGACAACTATGCTGGCAGACAGAATCTCCTCTCTGAACAGCATCACAGTAGCGCCAGGGCTTTCAAAGGTACTAGCCCAAGTGCGGCCCCCCACACTGTAGCTCTAAGTAGGGAACACAGGTTGGCCTGGGAAAGCCAGTCTGAGTCGCCGCCTAGAGACACAAGTGCAAAGCCCTGAGCTGGGCATTTGAGGCCTCCATAACACGGCCCTTATGGAGGACAACCCTACCGCCCTCGAGTGCCTCCCAAGTGAGCCAGTTGTGAGCCCCGGTGGCCATCCCTGCCAGATGCTGAGCTCTGCCCTATCTGTCTGCCGGGGCTGGCCCCTCCCAGTCAGGTCCAGGTGTCTGGCCTGACTCCAAACCCGGCCTTTGTCCAGCCACCTTCTCAGGTGTGATCAAACACGTGGGGAGTTACAAAGAAGGCTGCCAACAAGTGGATGGATCTCAATTATGATACAGACACTTGGTGCTGCTGGAAATGGAAGAAGGATCTACCTATGCCTCCAAAGCCAGTCTGATCTCTGGAAGCTGTTCACATTTTCCCTTCATCCCACCCTCCTCTCTCTGCCCTCTGGCTGTTCTTTTTTATGCTTTTATTTTTTTCTGGTCATTGATCGTATATTTTACCACATAGTTACTAATAATGTTATTATAATTAACCTGCTTTTTAAGCCAAAGAATTCACTGAGAACAAAATTTACATTTCCAGAGATAATAAGACCTGAAGGATTTTTTTTCCTCAATAAATACACACAGTACATGATGTTGACAATTCCAAATGTGCAACTCAGACTGGTGTCCCCTGAAGTCATGCAATATGACACGGCACTTATAAGATTAGACCAACAGTTACAATCAACTGAAGGTAGGTACCTACACAGCTCCAACAAACTTGAAAGAAAAAATGTAGTAGGCATGATGGTTACTTCTTCAAGACCACTCCACTCCCCAACATTGTGCACTGTCTGTACAGTTCAGGGGATGGGCTCCGGCTCCATGGTGAGTTCCAATCACACTAAGTCAAGGTAACCTCAGCCCTTTGCCAGTGATTAGTTAAGGGAAGGGTGCACGATCCATTTAAAGCCAATAAAGTATGAGGTAACATTTACTGGGGCTTTGGGGGAAATTCTTCCAGCTTTTAACATAAGGCTAGAAAAAGAAATGTCCCTCTCTTTGCCTCTGGACAATGTCCTGCATGGATGTGAACCATGGAACTGCTGCCACCACCTTACTGCCAACCTGAGCATGAAGCTGCCACATAGAGATGGGGAGGACCAAGAGGATCACAGGAGCTAGAGGGGAGCCACCACTAAGTCAGCCTGGAAGCCACCCCACCCTAGACCACCAGCAATAGGAGCCAATGTAGCTCCTGATGGCTGGAGCCCATTTGAGTTGGGTTTCCTGTTACTCACACCCCAAAGCGTATTAACTGAAGGAGCTCCCCCATCCACCTGCACAATTGTAAGATTTTTAGATACTCCACAAGCCTACAAAGCCATGTAATTGTTTTGATCACAGCAGGGAGCAAGTCCCATTCTCCTCTACGTGTTTTGGTTGTAGTTCATCCTCAATATATAGACGCTGGGACTTCACTCTTGCATAAAATTCTTGAAGCCAAGATTCTAATTCTAACGATCCTTGAAATAATGGGAAAATGACTCAACCCAAATGAATAAAGTTAAGTTCAACTGGGCAAGCAGGCAGTTTGAGGTGGGGAAGTAAACACTGCAATTGAGTAGAACAGAAAGAGGTTTAGGACTCAACAGACACCATTTTCACCACCGTCGTCATCAATAAAAATAATGGTTAATATTTACTGAGTTTTTCATTTTATGCTAAATACCATATTAACGGACTTTCATGCAGAAATCCTTTAAAATTTTATTTAATTCTTCAAAAAAATCTTATGAAACAACTATTATTATTAACTCAGTTTTACAAATGAAGAAACTGAGACTTAAAAGAGTTAAGTCATTTCCCCAGATTAGGGTCACACGGTCATTAAATGGTAGAACCTCTACTCCAGATCCCACTGACTCCAAATGCCATGCTGTCACTCCCTGCATCACGCTGGGCTCTGACAATGGCAATAGCAACTTCCACTTATTGAACTCAAGACCAGAAAGGTCTGTTTGTTAACCAACATACAAGGTAAGTGCCATTCCTATCTAATAAATAAGAAAATGGAGCATGGAGATGTACCCAAGGTGACACAGCTAATGACACTGTATCTGGAATTCAATATCCGAATCTGTACCTAATGTCTCTCTGGGAAGTTGAAGTAAGAATAGTATAGGTTGTACTTTGAAAGTGGATAGAACCTCAAATAGTCCTATCCCTTGGGTACAAGACTATATACATGTTTCAGTGACTGCATGTACACACATGTGTAGGGGGTAATAAGTGCATGCACGCTTGTGCTAGATTCCATCTGCCCCCTCCCCCAGGCATGGCTCTATGTCTTTATGCAGGTTTGTGTAGAGGAAGCAGAGCTGTGGTCAGTGGCCCTTTCTACCTAAGTACAGCACTGAGTGGGGACAGGGCACACTCTGGCTTGGCACAGTAGTCCTGGGCCTCCCTAGGCAGCATCATTCAGTATCACCACAGAGCAAGCTCTGGGACTGCCCCAAGAGGTATGGGAAAGAGGGGGTGGGTCATCCTTGTCATCTTGTCATCATCTGATGAGAGTCAAGTGACGGCTGTGCTCTGGGGTAAAACAAGGAGGAATGGACAAAATGAGTCTCATAATCCTTCCCACCTCCTTTCCTGGACCCTGGACTCTCTTACCACCTTATACCCCTATCCTCCAGCTGCTAGGGTCTTTACGCCAAATTCGTGACTGTCTTCACCGTAATTTTCTATAAAAGTCTCCCATGATCATGGCAACCCTGCTTTTCAATCCAAAAATGAAGACAACTGGTCTAAGAGAAAATTTGTTTCTGATTTGCAAATTTATATATACAAGAAATGTCTCATCTAGTTACAAAAATTAGTATACACTTAATTATGGTAACAGATCATCTTCATGGAAAATATTAATATATAATGATACGAAACTGGGCCATCAATTGTCACATATGAGCTCCAAGGTGGCCCATCCTACCTTTCTTCTACCTCTTCTTCCAGCCCCAACTCAAGTCCCCCAGGGCCAGGCTCTTTCTTAGAGATGAACTGAAAATCACTTACACATACTGGCACACGCTAAGCAGCCAGTGTTCCAGGGAGCTGGGCTGCAGTGATTCCGAGAGGCGAGGCAAGAAGAAGGCCTCTGCGCTGCTTGTTGAGCATGATGAAGACTCGGTGCTGTGATTTGTAGGGCTGCCACTTGCTCCTACTGTACACCTTTCGAGCATTTTAGTCTGATGCTTCCTATATAAAAAGCAGTGCAAATTTCACTGGGACTAGTTGAATTATAGACGATATGGAAGCTCTGTGGCAAGAAGCCCTCCCTTATCATATATAAATATAAACTATCTCTTTTTGAGGTAAGCACCATTTTGGAGGCTTTACAAGGCTTATTAGCTGATCTTCTCAACAATCTTTAAGCTTTTTCTTTAAGTGAACTGAATCATTGACTCATGTATCCAATCGTCTACTTATTCAACATGTTGATATGAGCGCCTATCACAAGCCAAGCATGTCCTAGGCTCCAGAGATAAAATCAGACACGTCAACAGACTCTGACACGACACCACGATTTGTGCTCAAATGAGAAAAAGAATAAGGTGCTCTGGGAGTCCCTAGACAGTCTTGGGGAGTCGGGGAAGCTGCCTTGGAGGGCAGGATGTTTAAGCTGAGAACTGTGTATTATGTCAGAGTGAGCCAGGCAGAATGGGTGGGAGTCGGGGCGGGCTGCAATTTAAACAGCATGGTCAGGGTAGGCCTCATTGGGAAGGTGACACCTGGGCATGCTTGAAGGAAGAGGAGTGAGCCATTCAGATATAGGGAAGACAGAAAAGGCTATGCACAGGCCTAACAAGGGAGCATGCCTAGAACATTCTAGGAGCAGCAAGGAGGCCAGTGTGGCTAGAACAGGAGTAGCAAGAGATGACGTCAGAGACGTAATGTGGAGAGCAGATCACAGAGGGCCTTTGCCTTCTGCTCTGAGTGAACTGGTAAGCTACTGGAGGGTCTTACTCAGGGACTGCACTGTCCCTCTTGGCTGCTGGTGAGGCAGACTGCAGGGGAGCAAACGAAGAGGCAGGGAAACCAGTCGGAAGCCACTACAGCCACAATACAGCAGAGTGCCTGCTTCCTCTCTCGAACCCTGGGTGGAGACAGCCTTGCAAAGTGCCTTGCCTAGGAGCTCAGCATTCCCCAAGGTAAAATGCAGACTGTCAGGACTCGGGATAGGCAGATAGAGGGCCTGAGATGACCACTCCCTACCCCTAAAACTCCTGTGTTCCCTGAGTCGTGCAGGAGACTGAAGATTTCCTATCTTCAGGACATACTCTTGCTCCCAAAGTGGGGCATGGGGGTCTTGCAGCTGTCCTGAAGGGGCCTTGAGGCTTGGGCAGGGAGGAGACAGACAGGCTTCATGCACCAGGACAGCAGAGGCATGGCGGGTCATGCAGATGCTTCTGCAGCAGATGCAAAAGAAGAAAAGTGGGGTTGCTGATGCCCCCAGACAGGCGGTGTGCTCCGCACTGCAGCCACAACCCAGCTGTCCGCGGCTGGTCCCCACAAGGGTCTGCAGGCCAGATGCCCCAGCCCAATGTCAGCCCACTTACGCTCCGTGAAAGGACGGCTAGGAGGCAGAACATTAGCTGATGAATGTCTAGGCAAAGGAATGATATTAATCATGAGTTAACTAGAAAATCTCTGGCTAGAACTAAGGAAAAACATGAATTTGAAAAGATCAAGTTGTTTTCCACTAAAGTGGCTAGGGACTCAGAAATCAAACATGGTTCTGGATATAATGAAAGCTAGATTTTTATAACGAGTTTTGTGAAGCAAATTCAAATTTGCTTCACAACATATCCCTGAAAAAAAACACTGAGAGATAGCATAGAACTATAATAGATAAGATCCCATATTTTTTATCTGGATCATCCGTACTGTTTATTCTTGGAAACAGTTAGAGCTAAAATTCAACAATGAAGGTCTGAAATGTTCAAGGTCATGTCGTAGGACCTCACTCATAATTTCCGCAATCTTAATGTCGGTTACCATGGCATGGTAACCTTAGCTTCATCCTAGGCAATGATATCCATGAAATCAGGATTTGTTGTACTAATTATATGTTTACTATTTTAACAGCAAAATCCTCACCAAAGAAAATCAGCTAGCATACTACCATGTGGGAACACCTAACAACCCATGGTTTGGGAAACGCTGCCCTGGCTGGCACGCAGGATCTACTCAGCGGTGCCCGACCTGTTTGGCACCAGGGACCAGTTTCACAGAAGACAGTTTTTCCATGGACTGGGGGTTGGGGGTGGTGTGGAGCTCAGGTGGAGATACTCAGCCTGTTCCCTAACAGGCCACAGACCGGTACTGGGCCACAGCCCCAGAGTTGGGGACCACAGATCTGCATAACGTTAATCAGTCATCTCAGGTGTTGATGCTGTGAGGCGGAGGACAGAAAAGGTCCCTAAGCCACCATCCCATCACTGCTTGAGTGAGCCCCAGCACACTCCTGCACAGTCATTCAGTCTCTGTTTGAACACCTCATTGACAGGGATATGACACCCCCCTCCCCGCCGCCAGGCAACTATTCTGACTTGGATAGCTCCGTTAGGGCGATCTCTCTTCCTCTGAGCTGAAATCAATGCGTGTCAACACAGAAATCAATGGGCTATAAGGACAAGCAATTCATTCACCTCCGGCCACCTCAGATGATCTAGAAAAAGAGCATGTAATCTGCAACAAAAACAATGAAGAGAAGCCAAAAATCAATGTGTCTCCTGCTGGAATCACTCTCTACTCAAATAACCCGGCGTCTTCTCAATCGACCCAGCAGACCACAAGAGTTTGTGGTTGCCTCTTTTTCTTTTTCCACCTCCTTTCCTCTAAAAAAGAAAAAAAAATCTCTTGGAGCTTTCTTCCCAGTAAAAAGCTAATTGTAGCTTTCCTGCAAGCCATTACTTTTTGACTCAGGTTATTTCGGGAAGAGTCGACTCCTACGACTTCAGAGGAAGAGCGGAAAGGTCACACCAGGAAAGAATCCCCAGAGGACTGGGAGCTTTGGGAGGGGAGCCCACTCGAGGCCCCAGGTGCAGTCCCGGGAGAGGAGATTCTCCCTCATATCCATGTCCTCACGGTGCAGACAGAATTTCTGAAGTCCCCCTCCCCGCAGCAGGACTGCCTGGAAGGCAGGAAGGGAGTTCTGTTTCCAGCCGCCTTTCCACTGCTCTTTGCCCTTTGATCAAGCAAAAAGGCTGATTTTTAGGGACCGGGCTACAGATTTCAAAGCCATGTTTGTTTGCTTTTTTTTTTTTTTTTTTTATTTGAGCATATTACAGGGGTACAAATGTTTAGGTTACATATGTTGCCCTTGCCCCACCCAAGTCAGAGCTTCAAGCGTGTCCATCCCCCAGACGGTTTGCACCGCGCCCATTAGGTGTGAATATTCCCACCCCCTCCTCCCCACTCCCATCTGCCCGACACCCGATGAATGTTATTACTATATGTGAACTTAGGTGTTGATCAGTTAATACCAATTTGACCGTGTTTGTTTTTGCCTGATGAAGTGAAAGCCCATGGGAACTACTACCAGAGTAGATCCTGCCATACTACTCACACAGCCTTCCTGGATGTGAAACAGAATGGAGAGTTGTCACAGTGAAAGGTGACCAGGATGGGTGTAGGGGGATAGAGCAGTGTTGCTGCTCCATGGAAGCCTAGGCCTCTATTCGGAGGCCCAAGGAGTGGGCCAGCGCTCCTCCACGGGACCTGTTCCCGCCGCCAGGAGGCGCCCCCAGCCTCCAGCCTTGCTGTGAAGCCCACTCCCTTTGTCCCCTTCCTGCAGCCCTGGCTTTGCCACCGACCAGCTTAGTGCCCTTGGGTGAGCCAGCCATCCTCTCGGGGCCTCCGTTTTCTCATCAGTTAATATGGAGACAACTGTCCTTTCCTCCAATAGATTTATTATGAGAACTAAATAAAATAAAGTCTGAGAGAGCACTTCCTAAGCTACAGAGCTTATGGAGGAAATTGTTGTTATTATAATCTAAAGTTTTACCACTTCTTCCTATTTTTCAGGAAACAGGGTATACAAGAAGAGGTGGGGCTCTCACTGCAGAGACTCTTCATATAAATCAAGAGATAAGTGACCCTCCCTTCAGCCCAAGCGTCTGGGTGGAGCCCGTAGTTTGCACAGATATGGAGAGGGCAGCAGTTTCACTTTACAACAGACCTCAGAGTAGACAGAGGTCAGGGCTCGGCCCACTGCAGGGACCCAGTGACCTGGGGTTGAAGCAGCAATGGAGACCGTGCTCCAGAGTGGGGGCAGGAGGAAGAGGCAGCTTCCCCAAGCAGGCACCAGCTTTATAAGGTGACATTAGCGCATTAGCAACAGGCTGGCTAATGGATTTGTTCCTGTTCCAGGAGCATCTGTCTCTGCAGAAAGGTGGTGGCCACTAGTTCCGCCATGGTTGCTAGGAGAGCGTCAGGAACTCCAGGGTGACTTTCTGCCCCAGCCAACGGTGCAAGGGCTTTTTGAGAACCAAGACAGTGCCCATGAGAACTCTCTGCAGGACAAAAGAGGAAAGTGCTGACCTGCATCCAGGCCTGTACTTGGAGGTCCCAGGGCTGGGGAGCCCAGCAGGGGGAGGGGAGGATGAGAGAAGAGGGACACCAGGTCCTGGAACTGGATTCTCCAAGTATCACAGATGCGGCCCAGTCAAAAGCTTTTCTTACTTTCCTCCTTTTCCTTGGAGCCTTCCTAGAAGCCTCAAGGGGAGACTAAAACACCTGGCCCAGGTGGGAGGCTGGGTTTCTTAGGGGTCCAGAACAAAGTCCTATCCATTTTTAATAGTGGTGAGACCTAGCGAGAGGAGAGCATTCAGTAGTGTGAGGCCTGCTGGAAGCCTGGCAGACACTGGGGTGGCACTGATGACTTTGACCTTCGAGACATGCTGAGAGCTCCTGAACACCTACACTTTCTCACTGTGCAGGTCTGTTTGGTTGACTCTAGAATTCCCTCACCTGGAGGCAGAAAACCCAACTATCCTCAGGGCTTGGTACGACCCTAAAAAGCAGATACTGCAGCTTGAAAGTTAGTCCCAGCCATTCCATGTGCCAGGTTCACTACAGAGGTGTTCAAACCAGGCTTCTTCTGCAGGCTGGACAGATGTGTTCTACTCCCGAAATAAAGACACTCCAGTTGTTTCCCACATCTCAGAAGAAAAATCAGTTAATGGAAAGATTTTTCTCAATTTTAAGATTTCTCTCCTCTAATTTTTTTTTCCCTTAAACGTTTGAGATCTGATACGTCTTGTCTATGTAAGAATGTTGTGAGTGATTTTATCTGTTTTAGTATAAAGGTATTGTGGGTTAAGAGATCTGTTTCTCCCATGACTTTGCAGACGCCCTGCCATGTGGCCCAGTATGAGGAGAAGAGTTCTACCTTTTGACTAAAAGCAAAGGGAACTGTGGGGAAGGAGCCTTAGCTGAGCAGAGTTATCCGTCATCACCACCGTTACCATCGAAGCCACGATTCTTAAAAATGTAGACCATCTGCCCACCCCAGCTGATGGCCTTGCTCCCCACGTCACTGAGGAGAACGGGGCAATCAGAAGAGAACTCCACCACCTCCCGTGACCGTATCTGCCCACCTCCCACGGTTTGTCTGCCCAGCTCTTCCCACGGCTAAGCCGGACATGCCTCCATCTAAAGCCAACACCTCCTTCTTGCCGCTAGGTCCTATCCCTCTCTCCCGCCCCAGGACAATGCCCCAGCAATGTTCTTTCTTTTCTGCATCATCTATTTTTCACTCTCTGTTGGGTTATTCCCACCAACATACAAACATACTGTTATTTCTCTCATCTTAGAAAAACTCCTTTCTTCACCAGCTACTACCCAATTTCTTTGCTCCCTTTGTATTAACAGAAAACGCCGAAAGAGAGTCATCTCTCTATTCATGTCTCGGTTCTCCTCCTCCCATCCCTTCTGACTCCAACTTTGATCAAACTGTTCTCCCCACTGCTCTTGTTAAGGTCCCCAGTGCCCTCCACATTGGCAAACCCAGTAATCAGTTCTTCTTGTCATGCTTGACGTGGTAGCCAGCTTCTAAGACAACCGCCACCTCCTGGTGTGCACATCTTGGTGTACTCCCCTCCCACACTGTCCCAGGGTTGGTCTGTGTAACCAAGAGCATTCAGAGGTGATGGCATGACACTCCCAAAATTAGGCTACAACAGACTGTGACTTCCATCTTGGGTGCTCCCTTGTACTCTCTCTTCCTCTGGGATTACTCGTTCTGGAGGAAGCCATGTCTGCCATGTCATGAGGCCACTCAGACAGCTTATATGGCAAGGAACGGGGGTTATGTGGCCAACAGCCAGTGAGGAAGTGAGGGCTGCCAAGAACTGCGAGAGTGAGCTTGGAACAGGATTCTCCGGCCCCCTTTGAACCCAGAGGTGACTGCAGCCCCAGCTAATAGGTTCACTACCACCTTGCAAGAGATCTTGAGTCAGAACTACCCACCTTAGCTACTCCCAGATCCCTGACCCTCAGAAACTTTGTGAGATAATAAATTTTTGCTGTTTTAAGCTACTAAGTCTTAGAGTGATTTGTTACACAAATGATGGACAACTAATACACTGGACTCATCACATTATTTGACACAGTTAATCAATCTTCCCTCCTTGAAACACGTTCTTCATTTGGCTTCCATGATACCACCCTCTTGGTTCTCCCTCCAGCTGATGGATCACTTCTCAACTCCGTTTGTTGGCTCTTCTACTTGTGCCTGACTTCTTAGAGTGGGAGCCCTAAGACTTGGCTGCTGGTCCTCTTTTCTGTCTACACTCACTCCCTTGGTGACCGCATCTAGTCTTGTGACTTGAATTACCATCTATATGTTTTCAACTCCAAAATTTATATCTCAGTGCAGATCTTGCTCCCAAACTTCTGACTCATATAACCAACTGTCTACATGACTTCTCCGCTTGGTATTTAACATACAGCTCAAAATCAGCATGTTCAAATGTGAACTCCTGACTCTTCCCGGCCAAACCTGCTTCCCACTCTCCTCCTGCATTGATGACAGCTGCATTCTTCTGATCACTCCAGCTATCCTTAACTCCTATCCTTCTCTTACACCCTATATCCATTCACCAGTGTTACGGAATCCACCTGCAAGATACCTAAAACGATCCAGTTACTTCTCACCACCCACTGCTACCATCCTGATTCAAGCTGCCCTCATCTCACCTGGACACAGCAACAAGCTTCCAACTAGTCTCCCTGTGTCCACCATTGCCCTGCTGCAGTCCATTCTGAATACAGTAGCCAGTGTGCAGAGTGTGTCTCTTACACAGGCAGATCATGTCATTCTTCTCTGTTCAACATCCTGTGATACATCCTGGCTTCACTTAGAGTAATAGCCACAGCTGTCACGGTGGCCAGCAAGGCCTCGCACCATCTGGCTCCCTGTTACCTCCCTGACTCCATCTCCTTCTCCTCTCTCTTTCCTCTGCGCCAGCCACACTGGCCTCCGAGTTGTTCTTGGAACATGCCAAGCACAGGCCCACAGCATTTGCACTCACTGTTTCTTCTGCCTGGAATGCTCTTCCCCTAAATATCATCATGGCGAAGCCTCCCGTCGTCTTCAAGTCTTTGCTCAAATATCACTTTGCCAGGGAGCATCCTGCAGGCTGCCCCACCCCTGTCCTCCCAAGCCCCTTATCCTACTTTCCCCTTTTGTCCCCTCACAGCACTCACCATCTTTGAACACCCTAGAATCTAGTTGTTTATGTTAGTTTATTGTCCATCTTTCCCTGCTCAAATCTAAGCTGCAAAAGGGCAGGTATCTGTGCCTGTTTTATTTGCTGAGATACCCCAAGCCCTTAAGACAGCATTTGGAATATAGTCAATATTAAAAAATATCTGTCGAATGAATGAATATTATCTATAATTATTACAAATGCCTCACAAAAGAATTTTTTAGTGTGCTATGAACTTGTTCAGAGGAAAAAAAGAAAAAAAGATAAGAAAACAAAACAAAACATTTTTTAATTATCCTCATTTTACAGATGAAGAAACTAAGGAAAGGGAATTAACATTTCTCAGTCTTACTCTGTGCCAGGCACTTTAAATACATTATTTTATTTAACCCTTCCATTTTATAAGGGTCAGAGAAGTTAAGTAGCCTCCTAAAGTCACGTAAGTGGTAAAAAACCAAGCTCCGATTTGAACCCAGGTCTGGTAGAAAAGTATACTCACCACCACTCCTCCTACTCTCCCACCAAGCACTGGCCACATGCCTATACTGAGTCAGGAACCAACTGTCCCCAAGACAACTGGCTTTGGCCAAGAGAAGCCACCACGTCTCTCTCTTGTGGCATCTCCTAAGGACCCTGTCCGGACACTAATAGCCAATCACTACTTTTCTATCTGTCTCCAGGTACAAGCACTGAGTCCACCTGTGACACATGGTGACTGACAGTCACCCAACACGACCCCAGGTCTTCAAACCCACAAACCCAGGAAGAGGTTCTTGGTACCCTCTTTTTGAAAGTTGCAAACATTTTTCCAAATATTTGAAACGTCAGGGTTTTTGAGGTCTTGAGTCCAGATGAGTACACACCGGCCCATGCCTTCTCACTGCCTCCATCAGAAAAGATCATTGGCCCCTCCATCAGTCCCATCCTCAAAGCTTTGAAGACAGCATAAAGAACAGCTAATAGTAGTAATAACTAAATAAATAACAGAAGGTCTCGCTCTGTTGCCCAGGCTGGAGTGCAGCGGTATGATCACAGCTCACTGCAGCCTCGAATTCCTGGGGTCAAGCAATCCTCCTGCCTTGGCCTCCTGAATAGCTGGGAATACAAGTGCGCACCACCATGCCTGGCTAATTTTTTACATTTTTGGTAGAGATGGGTTCTCGCTATGTTGCCCAGGCTGGTCTAGAACTCCTAGGCTTAAGGGATCCTCCCACCTCATCCTCCCAAAGTGCTGGGATTCCGGGCTACCATGCCTGGCCTATAAACTAATATTACTAATATATTAGCTCTTACAACATGCTAGACACTCTTGAATCCTTTACATATATTACATCTTGTTTAATCCTCACGACAATACTGCGAGGGAGGTACTATTATTAACCCCATTTTACAGATGAGAAAAACTGAGGCACAGAGAGGTTTAGTAACTTTCCTAAGCTCCCATACCCGGTAAGTAGTAGAACCAGGACTTGAGCCAGGCAGCCTTCGCCCACGGTCTGCATTTATCCAATAAGTACACTCCCGCACGCAAGTGTGTGGAACATGTAAGCAACACCTGCAGCTGTTTCCGCCTCCAGCACTCCACAAAGAAAATCCATTCATACTCGAGGCAATATCTAGATCGGTAAACAAGTTGACGTTATAACCTCCAATACCAATACCCACATTCAACTCCGCATCATTTCACAAAACCCATTCTTGCCTCCCTGAAGAACCAGCCCTGCATTTTCCACAAGATCACTTATCTATTATTCATTGCTAAACATAACTTCTCAAAATTGCCAATAGTACACTGTATCTTCGTGCCAAGCTTCCTCTGCCGGCTCCCACCTCAGCCTCTCTCACCACCGTCCTTTTTGTCCCATTTCCTGTTAACTCAGGGCAGCCTCCTTTCTCCCAAGAGCCACAGTCTCCCATTTGGTTCCAATGACTATCTTGTTCTGTCTTATTTCTAAAGCACTCTTTTGGCGGCGGGGGAGCAGGGTCCCTCAATCACTGATCATACACATTTCTACCTGCCCAGCCCAGCTTTTTCTTCTTTGCTTTTTTTTTTTTTTTTTTAACACTGACTGCTTGATCCTTAGAATTGCATAAATTTCCACTCAGCAGATGTTGGTCAGGCATCCACCGTGTTTCTGCACATAGTGATGGCATCTCTGAGGAATGCAAGACTTACTGACTCCCTGCCCCAGAGGAGCCTGAAATATTTTTGGAGACATAAACTATTCCTCTTTGGCAAAGCTGTGATTTAACCAAGTAGTCAAAGCAATCTGAAAACTTCTAGGAATTCTGAGAAGGAAAAGAAAGATCCTTGTAGGCTGGAGGAAACCAGGAAGGCTTTATGGAGGAGGTGAGGTTTGAACTGTTCTTGAAAAATGGATAGGAACTGGATGAAGGAAATCTTCCAGGCAAAGGCGTGGAGGTTGAAATTAGCAAGTCTTAGTCAAGTGTCAGGAAAAATATTTCAGTTAGAGAAACATGGGAGATAAGATTGGATGAGATCCTAAAACGCTTTGGTGCCAGACTAACAGACACTGGGATTATATCCTGGAGGCACCAAACTGCCTGCGCTTTACACTTTCTGTGCGCATCGGCATGGAAATTTCCTGAAGAAGAATATTCTGTGCTTGTCCTCTCAGGGTCAACAGGAAGCCAAGAGCGGCTCTTTCTCATCCACCCAGTCCCTGGCCCAGGAGAGGACTGTCCCTCCACTAAGTCTGTCCACTAAATGTAGAGAGAGACAGACAGAGACAAAGAAGTCAGACAGACAGAGACAGAGAAGCATCTGGAATTGCTGACGAGGCTCCTGGACTGTGGCGTTTTCCAACAGACAATCCAACAGCCTTTCTATTCCACTCAGGAGCCAACCCCAGGCTGCATAAACAGTTCAGCCAGGACCAGAAGTTTACTGCATCCCTGCTCCTTGTCAGGTCAGCTGCCACCCTTCAGCATGTCCAGACCCCCTGGACAACTGGCTTCTGACAAGGTTGGCCACGGGGAGGCCCCAGAGGGAGACTGGAAGACAGAAAGAAGGGAGAAGCCAGAGTCTATCTCCCTCCCGCTCCTGGCTCTAGCAGGCATTTTATGGCAATGGCGGTGTCTCCTCTGTCACTGCAGCTCCCTCCGAGGTCCCGGCTGACCCCAGGCAGGACCCACCATGGCTGAGTAGCCTCTGGGTGTGGGGCTGGGGTCCCTGCAGTGTGGAGGTGGTCGTGGCTCTCTGCTCCGGGGCAGCCTTCCATCCTCTGTCTGTACCTATGCGACCAAATCCTTGTGTCAACATGCCATGTTTGAAACACCTACATTTGTTCACTGACTAATACAGGAAGCCACAGAGGGTTTAAGCAGGGCAGTGGCAGGATCTTGAATTATTTTTTTTTAAAAGGTTATTCTGGCTGCTGCCAGAACTACTGATAAGAGAGGAAGATAAGTAGAATTTTAAATTACATAGGAGGCTCTTTCAACAGTCCCAGCAACAGGTGGTTGTACCCAGGGCTTTAGAGGCGGCCGTAAGAGAAGAGTGAAATGGAGAGAACTGAGCTCTATTCTGGAGACAGAAGCCAAGCAACTCGGTGATAGATTAGATGTGGGGGGTGGATAAAGAAAAGGAAAGAATCAGTGACGACTCCTCTAGATTTCTGGCTTGAGCAACTGGGTGAAAAGTACAGAGAAGGGAATGAAACTGTCTATATTAAAATACAGTAGAGCCATAAGGTATAAACAGTAATCAAAGTCTGATTGTTACAAAAGTACAGATACAGTCAGAAGTTAACCAGCCATTGTTCCCTAACTTCCTTACTGCTGGTTTCTGCTGAATGGCACTATCCTCCCTGATAGGAACAAGACCTGTGACTTCCCCCACTCCTTCTATGGAGAACATTGCCATTGTAAAGCCCAAGGCTTGGGCTTCTAGAGACAACATTGCTATTATAGAGCCTGAGACTGGTCTTCGAAGTCTTTTTCAGACTCTGCATTCTGGGGGGATCCAATGATGCCAACAGGACCCGTGGATAGGTGTGGGAATGAATCCAGCAGCCTTGAGACACCCCCCTCCCACCCAGGAAATCTCCCAACTGAGAAGATAATCTCTGCTTCCCAACCCCTACCAATCAGCAGACCCAATTCCCTAGCCCTCTGCCCTCCAAACTATCTTTAAAGATCCTTTCTCCCAAATTCTCAGGCAGATGGATTTAAGAAATTCTTCCCAGCTCCTCACATGGCGCCTGCAATGTTAACCCCTTTCTCTGCCGTAACCCCTGATGTCTCAGTGTATTGGCTTCCTCTGAGCAACAGGCAATGAACCTGGTCAGGCTGTAACGGGAAGACCAGGGCAGGGGCACTGCAGGGGTCAAATAGCGAATCGATCACCTGCTTCCTCATGAAGCCTCTGCCACCCTTCCAGTAGGAATTTCTCCCTCCTTTGCAATCACGGGACAGTGGAGACGTACAATAATTACACAGTTACATGTCCACCTGACTTATTTCCCTGCCGGGGTGCCATGCACTGTAGCTCACTGTATCTTGTTCATCTCTGTGACCCCACAGCACCGAGGGCTGTAGGATATTGAGCTGCTGGGGAAAAGCACCGAGCTGGCAGCCTAACAGAATAGAACCATTTCTAGGCAACGGACTTCAAGTTCCAGCCTCTTACTACATAAAAACATGTTACATTTCAGCAACCACTTTGCTAACGATCCTGGATGTCCTTCCCCAACTCATGGATTAAACTCACTCTCCTACTTACAGGCGGCTGTCCTGGACCCACATGCCCAGAGTTCTCTCTGCCCAGCCTGTGAGTCCATCCTTGGTGGCAGGAAGGACACACAGAGGCTCAACAAATGTCTGTGGAACTGAATCAGACTGACATAACCAAACAGCGCGAGCAACACGTCTTCTTTTAGGCGCCCTTTCAACTTCTTCCACCTTCCTAACCGCTCATTTAAAGAAAGGAAGAAAGGGTCTCCTCCCCTCCACGATCACTGAATTCAACAGAAGCCACTCCTAAGGGGGTCAGGTCAACAGGGTGGGAGCCCTGGCACCAGCACTGACCCTGTTCCCTTGGGGGGGCTGCTTAGCCCCTACCCCTTTGCTCATCTCCACAGTGGACATGGCAGTCCTGCCAGGCTCGGGACACCGTCACGAAGAGCTGCGATCACGCATGTGGAGGGGAGGCCCCGTGTCCTCGGAAAGAATGGAATGGAAAACAAACGCTTCTCACCAGTCCTGTCCAACACACAGTCGGCCTTCCCCAAAACCACCTTTCTGTGGCCAAAGCCACCTGGGTCTCCTCCTTTGCTTCCTTCCACTGCGCTCCCTCCCTCGGTTTTTTGAATCAATCTAAAGCTCTGTGTCCTCACTCGAAGTGCCCCCGGGTCCTAGGCACACACCGTGTCTTGTTGTATTCCCTCCCTCGCTCCCTGTGCTCTAAACCAGCACTGGTGTCACCCCCAGCGGTCCCCAGGACAGAGATGTAGCGAGCGCTCACTCTGGGGTGAGACGCCGTGCCGGACACGGTCGATGAAAACGAGAGGCTTGTCCTGCCGGAGTTGAGCATCCCTCTGAGGACGCGAGACCACAAGTAAGACATGCTTACCAAACAGACACGGAGCACGACACGGGACCTCCCTGTGACACACGCATGCCTGGAATTTCATACGGTTTCTGCAGTGATACCGATCTCTCCATCTCTGCTGAAGCCAGCCTCCTTTTTCTCTTTCCTTGTGCTTGTGGAACAGCCCATCCTCATTACCCGAAGCTTCCATACTTGTGAATTAGCCTATGCACTATTTATTTATAACCCCCAAATCAATATTCAGGGCTCATCTGCAGACATGCACAAGGTGGCAAAAACTTGGGGTCACCCAGCACATTCATTCCCAGGTGAGGTCAGACAAGGTAACACTGCACTTCCTTGTTTCAGCTCTTATACTACAAACAAGTGTCCCTTTTGTGGTCTTTGTGGTCTGTTTTTTGCATTTTTGTGCCTTTTGTTGGTGATTGTGCTGTTACAGTGGCCCCCAAACACATGCTGATGTGCTGTCAGGTGTCCCCAAGCACAAGGAGGCTGTGTGCCTTGTGGGGAAAATACATGTGTTAGGTAAACTTGGTTGTGGCCTGAGTTACAGTGCTGCTAGCTGTGAGTCCAGTGCTAATGAATCAATAATATATATTAAATAAGAAACACACATAAAACAAGGTTATATATTGATTACTTGATGAAAACGTTGTAGCCAGAGGCTCTTAGGAACCTAACCATGTGCAGTCATGTACCACAAACGATGTTTGGGTCAATACAGGACAGCACATATGACCGTGGTCCCATAAGATTATAAAACTATCTTTACTGTCCCTTGTCTATGTTTAGATATGTTTAGATACACAAATACTTACTTTGTGTTACAGTTCCCCACAGTATCAGTGCAGTAACATGCAGCGCAGGTTTGTAGCCTAGGAGCAGTAAGCTACACCTTATAGCCTAGGTGTGCAGTAGGCTAGACCTCGTAGGTTTGTGTAAGTACTCTCCGTAGTGTTTGCACAAATAGAAATGATGCATTTCTCAGAACGTACCCCATTGCTAAATGACACACGACTGTATTTCCTATTTCTCTAGGAGCAACGACTCAGCATTGGCTAATTCAGTGTTCACAGAGACCTTACAGAACATCACTGCAGATAAGGGACACTGACTGGAGCTGGAGCTGCGTAGTTTCCAGGGTTCTCCTAGGCTGCACAAGAGAAGTGGAGAGTCTAGAATGAGGAGACGATGGCTCCGCTCTAGCTGCTCTGCTGAGACCACCACCGCAGTGTGGAGTTCAGCTCTGGGTGCTCCACTCTCCGGGGAGAACCGACTGTCAGCCAAGGTGACCACGGGGCTTGAGACCTTATACTCCAAGAAACTGTTGAAAGAACTCTGGGAACCCATCTTGAGAAGGAAGGACTCGGCTATCATCAAATTCCTGGAGGTGCTGACGTGGAGGAGGGACAATCAGGCTCGGTTTATAGGGTCCCAAGGCGAAGATCGGGCCCCAGGAGTGAAACACTGCAAAGGCCCAGGGAAGTGCGCTCCAGTAGTCAGGAGGGGAGCCTTACATGGTAACGAAGTCCTCATCCCTGCAGGCGACAACCACCAGAAAGGGACGCTGAGAAAATGCAAGCACTCACTGAATGACATTTGAGAGTCTGTTCTTCTATAAAAATAAGTTCTCCAAGTGGGAGGACCAGGACTCGGCCAGGGCAAGATCGCTGTTCCAGCACTAAAATCCAATCTCTGTGTACTCTGAAAATGTGGTGACACCATCTGCACCTCCAGCTAGAGAGGTTCAGCCGCGGCTCTGTGCCCTGCGCCCTCTGCCGCCACGCGGGAGAACTGTGCGCAAGAGCCGCCCCCTCGGGGCAGGAGCATCCTGCATCTGGGAATCCTATTTATCTAATTCACTACCTTATCTCTACTCTCTTCAGTATACATAGTAGATATCGAAATTATTGAGCAATGATGGTAAAATAAATGAAGGAAGAGAGAGAGGGAGGGTAAGGGAGGAAAGGAAGAGAAGAAAGAAAGGATAAAAAGGAAGGAAGGAATGAAAGAAGGGGGAGGGAAGAAGAGAAGAAGGAAGGGAAATGAAAGTAAGGAAAACAAAAGAAGGCAGGTGTTAGGTGCGGAAATGATGCAAAATCTCTGCCTTAGGAGACAGGAAAAGCGACGGCGTTATCGAGTACCAGACTAGCTGGAGAGTTCATGGCACCAAGCGGCCACGCTTTCACTGTATACAATGCTAGAACAATGGTCTCCCCATCTCCAGCTCAAGGACAGGCTTATAAAGCTTCCCTGAATAGCCCCATCCCTGTCATTCCTGCTCCCCAACCCAGTGACATGAGAAATGGAGCAAAGTGCAAATTAAGCTCTTTACTACAATTAGCAGCCTAGCGCAGGCGCTGCCTGTCTCGCTGCAATGTGATATTTCATCAGAGACGCTCATAATCATAACCCAATGGGGGAGACTGTGAATCAATTTACTGCCTGTGTTTCAACAGCTTTATATGAAATATTTTTATTCTTTACACTTGCTAGTTTTCCCCAAGGAACTCGAGGCAATTTACAAACTTTTAATTGTCATGACACCCTGGGAGTAAAGGAGGCAAGAGTCTAGAATTTACAGATGGAGGGAGAAGAGCCATGTGACAGGATTAAGTGTCTTTCTTTGCTCAGAGAGGAGAGACTCGCCCTGTCCCCAGAGCCCAACCTTTCAAAGCTGAAGGGAGGGCCACCACAGTGATATTCCTAAAAGGCATCTCAGCAGAGATGTCGGGCCAAAAGCCGGGCTGGGAAGGGTGACGGTGAGCGGGGCAGGAGGCAGTGGTGAGAGCGAGAATGGCCATAACCGTTGGGAGGGAGCAAAGAGGCAGGGAGGCAGGAACGATGGCTAAGGCAGAAGACAGGGGCACATAACGGACACGTGAGGGCCCGGGAGGAGCTTAAGCCAGGAGCACCAGCAGTGAGGTCTTCCCTTCCCAAGGAGGACGAGAAGCATGAGGGTGCAGGAAGAGAGCCACTATTTGAATGGAGCCATTTAGAGAAAGAAGCAAAGCCAGAAACCCCCATTTTAGAAGTGAGGATGCCAGTTAACCCCAGAAGCATTGTGACTTGCCCAAGCCACACAGTCGGCTGTGATGGAGGGGAAGTCAGACCCCTGACCCCCTCTACTACCCTACACCGGGAAAGGACGTGGTACTTGCCTGGTGGCCTCCATTTTTTTCCCAATACAATAAGCTGGGGCAAGATTGGGAGCTCAAGAGAGGTGAAAGACGGTTAGAGTTTCCATTTAAGAATGACACTAGATAATCAGATTTGGTATTAGATACTGGGTTTGTCCAGCCACATTGGTACCCAGCTAAAGATGGATACTGTATACACTTTTAGCATAGGCGAATCAGCAGGTATCCCTCATTTTATGGAACAGATACTGTCGCTTGGTGTCTTAACACAGTATTTATTCCTCATCACTTCACCAAGCAGTGCAGATAGGCAGGAGACTCTCTGCTCCATCCAGTCACTCAGGGACCATACGCCTCCATCTAAAGCTGTGCTGCCCAATGTGGTAGCCACTAGCCTACCTATGGGATGGTTTAAATTAATTAAAATGAAATAAAATTAAAAATTCAGTTCCTCAGCCACATGAGCTACATTTCCAGTGCTCAGAGAGCACATGGCTACCATGTTGGACAGCAAAGGCGTAGAACATCTCATCATCGATCACGGAAAACTCTATGGATGAGGCCTACAGGTGCCATATGTACTTTTGCCCACATTCCACAGGCAGAGCTTGGCCACACAGCCATACCTAACTGCCAGGGAGACAGGAAAATGTAGTCAAGCTCTGTGACGAGGAAGAAAAGGAACGGGTTTAGCAAGCATTTGCCAGTTTCTGCCACAGATATAGTCTAGCAAATTCTTAAAATAAAAACCTAATTTCCCAACTGAGTTCTATAACAAAATCAAATTGATGATCCTAAAAGGAGAATATCTCCCCAAAGACTGTTTTAAATTTTAAACAAGGAAGAGTTAAGACGGTGGTCAGGCGCATGCTCAAAGTCACAGTTCTCTAAAGGCATCTTGCCACACGTACACTTTCCTAATCCCAAGCACTCCCAACTGCTCCATTTACTAGCTCTACTTCCTTACTGCCCCCTTGACTCATCATTTATACCTGTGCTGAGATACATGAATCAACATGCACAGGCGAATCTTAGCTCCCTTCCAATTTCTCTGGGTACCTACCATGTCTGAAGCATGTATTTGAACTTGAATGGGTTCAATTCAATTCAACACCCTTCACTTGACTGTGCTATATGCATGAACTACATGCATGAGGAGCTCTAGGGAATAAAGAGGTGAAAGACACAATAGCCCACGGAAAGTTGGAAATGCTTTTAATACATCGGGCTGAGGTAAATGCCCAGAGATACAGAAGTGGGCATTCAATAGCATGAGAGACGATGTCAGGGAGGGAAGCAGGGAAAGACTCCATCAAAGAGAAAACAACATAACACAGACTGTTCACACTGAGTCTGATTTCAACAGGCTACACTGTTGGGGGGAGGTTCCAAGAGGAGCAGGTGGCTTTCCTAGCCTTGCCTGTAGGACAGGATGCATGGCTGTGCACCCAGGGTCAGTCTCTGGAGGGGAGTCACTTCCCTAGTTTCTGTCCCGCCATCTGAGCCTCCTCCCCTTCCCCATAAGTTTCACCACCATCCTCTGCACCTGACCACCAAGATAAGTCCAAACTAGCTGGAGCGGAGAACCTGGGCAATGGGCTGAGCTAAAGGGAGGGTGAGGCCACGTCCTTGAAGGAAACGTTGATTATGAAAACACATTGGAAGCTTTGAAGGACCACACGGATTTGAGATAAGACTGCTATTGCTATCTGCTAAGGTGCCTGCATGGAGCGGACTGGGAAATAAAGTCAAGGAGTTCCACTAGGCTGACCCCAACATCACTTCCAATCTAAAATTTCAAGGCCCAGTGGTTTTTGTCGTCAGCAAGATTCCTGAGCACATTACGTTTTTAGCAAATCCTTCTCTATGTTAAATTCTTCCACTCCACTGCCATTATCCTGGATCAAGTCACCATCATGCCCTGCCTGAACAACTCAAAGAAACTCCTAGCTGAACTCTGCTTTCACTCTTGACTCCTCCACAAGAACTTGTCCATCTGCGGCCAGAAAGACCTTTCTAAAACTCATCGATGACTTCCTGTAGCCCTGAAAAATAAAACCTAAACTCACCACGGCCTACCAGTCCAACCAAATGTTGTACTACCTTCCTCCTCCTCACCATCTCTAGCCACACTGGCCTCCTAGACAGTTCCTAGAACACATGAAGGTCTTTCCCATCTCACGACCTCTGCAATTGCTATTTCTCAGCCTGGAACACCCGTCCCCAGATCTTCACATGGCTGGCTCAGCTCAAAGGCTACCATTTTGGATGACCCCTAAGTGCCCTATCCTAAATAGCTCCCATCCCCAGTTGCTGTTCCAGAATTTTCTGGGCCTATCCCTAAGATTCTTCTCTTCCCTTGTTCCATGTTTTCCTGCCAGAGATCTCATGCAGTCTCCTGCCTTCTGCTCTCACTTCCATGCTCATTTGCATGTTTTTCTGGTAGCACTCACCTCTCTGCAGCTGTATAGTTCCACATTCTCAGCTAGCTCCTGGGTGTTCCCACCTATATGTACCCACCTATATGTTCCCTGTATAGATCTGGGAAACTAGAACTCACCATCTTTTGCAAACCACTTCCTATTCATTTCTCTCTTATTTCTGCTAATCCTACCACATCCTTCCAGTTTCATAAGCTTATAACTTCACAATCATCTTTAATAAACTATATATAATAACTAACTTTTCTATAGCATTGTACAGTATATAAAGGGCTTTCACATGTCATTGAATTAATCATTGAAGTTGTCATTATAACAGTTTTATTGAAGCAGAACTGAATATAATATGAAACCATGACTAAAGTCAAGATAATGAACATATCCATTTTCCCAAAAAGTTTCTCCATGCCCCTTTGCAATCTTTCCCTTACCCCTCTCCACTTCCCCATCCTCTCCAAGCAATCATTGATATGCTTTCTATCTCTATACATTGGTGTGAATTTCTTAGAATTTTACGTAAGTGAAGTCATACGTTACATACTCATTTTTGCCTGGCTTCTTTCATTTAGCATCTTATTCTGAGATCCATCATATGTTGTAGCTCATACCAATAGTTCATTCCTTTTTATTGCTGATTGGTATTCCATTGTATTGATATGCCAGTTTGTTTATCCATCTATCTGTTAATGGATATTTGGGTTGTTTCCAGTTTGGGGCTATTAGAAATACAGCTTCCATGAACATTTTTGTATAAATCTTTATATGGATATATGTTTTCATTCCTCTTGGCTAAATAATTTGGAGTGGAATGGTTGTATCATTTTGTAAGTATATGCTTAACCTTTTCAAAAACTGCTAAACTGTTTTCCAATGTGACGGTACCATTTATATATCCCATTCCCATAGAACCAGAGTTCCAGTTCTCTCACATCCTCACCAATATCATCAGTCCTTTTAGTTTCAGCCAATCTAATAGGCATGCAGTGGTGCCTTGTTGAGGTTTTATTTGCATTTCTCCAATGACTAATAATATTGAGAATATTTTCATGTGCTTATATACCACTTGTTTGAATTCAGTTTGCTGAGATTTTGTTCAGAATTTATGTTAACTATATCCATGAGGGATATTGGTCTGTAGTTTTCTTATGATATCTTTTGTCTTGTTTTGGTATCAGTGTAATGCTGGCCTCATAAAATGAATTGAGAAGTATTCCTTCCTTTTCCATTTTCTAGATGAGTTTGGGTAGAGTTGGTATTATTTCTTATTTAAATGCTTAGTAGAATTCACCACGAAGTTATCTGGGTCTAGAGTTGTCATTGTCAGAAGGTTTTTCATCAAAAATTTTCTTTCTTTAATACATATGCAGCTATTCAGGTGATCTATTTTTTCTTGACTGAGATTTGGTAGCTTGTGTCTTTCTAGGAATTTTTCAATTTGATCTAAGTTGTTAAACTTATTGACATAAAGTTGTTTATAATGTTATTCTTTTTTCATAATATTATTCTTACTGTCTTTTTAATATCTGTAGGCTAGTAATGTCACCTCTCTCATTCTTAAGGCAGGCTGAGTATCCCTGATCTGAAATGCTTAGGACCAGAAGTATTTTGGATTTTGGAATATTTGCATTATATTTTCTGGTTGAGCACCTATAACCCAAAAGTCCTATATCCAAAATACTCCAATGAGCATTTCCTTTGAGCATGACCTTTGAGTGTCATGTTGATGTTCAAAAAGTTTTGGATTTTGGAGTGTTTCAGATTTTGAATTTTCGGACTGAAGATGTTCAACCTGTGTTGGTAATTTGTGTCTTCTTTCATTTTTACATGGTAAGTCTAGCTATAGACTTATCAGTGTTATTGACTTTCTCAAAGAACCAGCTCTTGGTTTCACTGATTTTTCTCTGTTTTCTATGTAATTGATTATGGCTCTGATATTTATTATTCTCTTATACTTACTTTGGGTTTACCTTGCTCTTCTTTTTCTTACTTCTTAATATGGAAGCTGAAGTCACCACTGAGACTTTTCTTCTTTTCTAGTATAGGCATTTAGTGCTATAAAGTTTGTATCTTTATGCTTGCAGTATGTTTCTTGTAGGCAGGATATAGTTGGGTCTTGGTGTTTTATCTAATCTGACAATGTCTGTGTCTTTCAATTGGGGTATTTATCGACATGGGTGGGTTTAACCCTATTACTGATTTTTTTCTATTTATCCCTTTATGTTCTTTATTCCCTTTTTCTACTTTTTCTGCCTTCCTTTGGATAAACTGTGTAGTTTGTATGGTGCTATTTTATTTCTATTGTTGACTTATTAGTTATAACTCTAATATTTTAGTGGTTGCTTTAGGATTTATAGTGTATGTGTTTATCTTACGACTATCTTCAAGTGACACCATACCACTTCACATACAGTATAAGAACCTTACAAGAGTACATTTCCATTTCTCCCCTCCCAACCTTTGTTCTATTTTTGTCACGCCTTTGACTTTTACATGTATTATAAACACTATATTGTTACTACTTTCACTAACAGTACATTTATTTTAAAGATATTTAAATAATAAGAAAAAAGTCCATATATTTATCCAAGTAGTTACCATTTCTGGTGTTCTTCATTCCTTTTTGTAGACCCAGAATTCCATCTGGTAGCTTACTCCTTCTGTCTGAAGGATTTCCTTTAACATTTTTTGTAGTGTGGTTCTGCTGGTAATGAATTCTTTCAGATTTTTTATGTCTGAAAAAGCCTTTATTTTTCCTTCATTTTTGAAAGATGTTTTCTCTGGACTTACAAATCTAGGTCGGCAGAAGTTTTATTCTTTCAGTACTTTAAAGATGTTGCCACTGCCTTCTCATTTACATTGTTTCCAAAAGAAATCTGCTATTATCCTTATCTTTGTTCCTCTATAAATGATGTGTCTTTTTTTTTCTTCTGGATGATTTTAAGATTTTCTCTTTATCAGTGTGCTATGGTCTAAATGTTTTGTCCCCCACCCCCGCAAAAAAAAATTTGTACATTGAAACCTAATCACCAGTCCGATAGCATTAGGAGATGGAGCCTTTGGGAGGTGATTACATCAGGAGGGTAGAGCTCTTACGCATAACTGGAATTAGTCCCCTTATAAAAGAGACCCCAGAGAGCTTGCTTCCTCTTTCCACTATGTGATTCACTGCCTATAAGCCAGGATGTGGGCCCTCACCAGACACCAAATCTGCCTTGATCTAAGATATCCCAGCCTAAAGAACTATGAAAAATAAATTTCTTTTTTTTTTTTTTTGAGACAGAGTCTTGCTCTTTCACCCGGGCTACAGTGCCATGGTGTCAGCCTAGCTCACAGCAACCTCATACTCCTGGGCTCAAGCAATCCTCCTGTCTCGGCCTCCCGAATAGCTGGGACTACAAGCGCGTGGCACCACGCCCGGCTAATTTTTTTCTATTTGTAGTACAGACGGGGTCTTGCTCTTGCTCAGGCTGGTCTCAAATTCCTGACCTCAAGCAATCCTCCCATCTTGACCTCCCAAAGTGCTAGGATTACAGGCGTGAGCCACCGTACCTGGCCTAATTTCTTTCTTTATCAGCTACCCAATTTACGGTACCTTATTACTGCAGTTCAAACAGACTAAGATACGGTGGTTTTGACGAATGTGATTATGATGCACCTCGGCATAGTTTTATTCAAGTTTCTTGTGCTTGGGGTTTTTGAGCTTCTTGAATTTGTGGATTTATAGTTTTTGTCGTATTTGGAAATTTGTAGCCATTATTTCTTTAAATATATTTTTCTGTCCCTTCTCTCTCTCTCTTCTCTCCTTTTTGGACTCCAATTACATGTATATTAGGCCACTTGAAGTTGCACCACAGCTTACTAATGCTCTGTTCTTTGTTTTTCAATTATCTCTTTTTCTTATGCTTTATTTTGGATATTTTCTACTGCTATATGACATTAAGTTCACTAAACTTTCCTTCTGCAAAGTCTAACCTACTATTTAACTCATCTGGTGTATTTTTTGTCTTACACATTGTAGTTTTCATTTTCAGACATTGGATTTGGCCTTTTTGTATCTTCCATGTCTCTACTTAACTTTTTGAACTTATCTAATACAGTTATGATACTTATTTTAATGTCTTTGTCTGCTAATTCTAACATACGCATCAGTTCTGGTTGATTTATCTCATTATAGGTGTATTTTCCTGCTTCTTTGCATGCCTGGTAATTTTTGACTAGATGATAGACATTGTGAAGTTTACCTTATTGGATACTGAAAATTTTTGCCCCATAAGTATTCGTGAACCTTGTTTTGAGATGCAATCACTTGCAAACACTTCAGTCCTTTTGTGTCTTGATTTTAAAATTTGTTATGCAGAACCAGAGCCATGTTCGGTCTAGAAATAATTTTTTGCCTTCTATTGAAGAAGACCCTTCTGTGTACTCCACCAAATGCTCTTGAATCTTGAGGTTTCCACTCCGTCTACTGAGAATAGGCACTATTTATAGCCCTGTGTAAATTCTGGGCACTGTTACCTCTAATCCTTTCAGGTGGTTACTTCCCCAGCCTTGGGTAGTTTCTTCACACACACATGCACTCAACAGTACTCAGCTAAATATCAACAGAGATCCTCTACAAAACCCTGAAGTTCTCTCTCTGTACGACTCTCTCCTCTCTGTTACTCAGTCCTGCAAACTCTAACCACTTTGCTCTCCCCAGGCTCTCAGCTTTGTCTCCTCAATTCAGGAAGTCTGCTGGAACCTACCTGTGTTTTCATTCCCTGTAACATGGCCTGGAAACTCTCTCAAGACAGTAAGCTGGGCAATCATAGGGTTCAAGTGCTTCTCATATCTCAGAGATTGCTGTCGCTTTGTGCCTGCCATCCAATATCTTGCAAACTGTTTTTTTATATACTGTGTCTGATTTCTTGTTGTTGTTTCAAGTGGGAAGTTCAATATGGTCCTTTTTACTCCATCTTGACCAGAAGCCAAATCTCTTTCATTATTATTGTACTCACATTACAAATGTGAGTAAATTGAAGAGGGGGTCAGTCCAAGCTTCCAAATTGTAAGTGGTCTCAAATCCCACAACAAATCTAGCTCCAAGTTCTGTCAATTATTCCCCTTTTCTCCATTTCTATTACCATCACCATGGTTCCAATCTTGTCATCTGAACTATCAAAATAGTTGCCTCTTAACAAAGCCGTAAAGGACAAAACTATGTGCATTTTATTTATATTTATATTTGTATGTTGCTAGCAGATCCTGCATGTTGGGGTGTGATAAATACAGGGAGAATGTATAGTGTAGTATTAAGAGTATGGAATGCTGGAGCAATGTTGCTCCATGAATTAATATTAAACGTGTCTGCAGACAGGATTTGTCTTAGGAGTTTTGCAGAGCTTTGCCCTGAAGGAATATGTGAACGTGTTGGTTTGCATTTCTAATGCTGCTGTTCTCAGAAGGGCGTCTCTGAAAGACAGCAGCGGCTGTGTCCCACAAGGCGCCACGTTTCTCAGACCTAAAGGTTTGGATTTGCTTTGTAAAGCAAGGTGAATCTGTTAAAAACTACAGGATGAGAGCTGACAATGGAGTGCCCCCACCGCCCCCCGAACAGACAGCTGCCCGAATGGCTAGAAGCAAAGCTCTTGTTTGAACACTCCAGACTACCTGTCTCCATTCACAATAACCTAATAAATACGGAGCCAACGTATCTCAGTTTAACCCCTCTGTTAAGTGATAAACTTACCTTAGAATTTAGAAGTTAACCTTTGAAAGATTTTATAACCATTTGCTCACGTAGATAGAATTAGTTAAAGAATCTATAGAAGCCTTTTGAAAATCTGTTAACCTGAAAGGAAATACCTGTTGTTATGTAAATCTGTTACCCCTGGCAATTAATCACTATTCCCTATAAGTTACCATGTAAGACCTCATTCGGGGCTTTTTGAGACCCACGGAGAAGGTCTAGGCCCCCTGAGATCCCACTTTGCCTATAATCTTCATAAACTTATAAAACTATATCTTTGTCTCTGTGTATTCTTTTATTTTTTATTTTCCACTTTTCTCTATTATTTTCTTATCCCTTGCAACTCTACCAAAGGGACCCGGTTTTTTGCTGGGAGCTTAGCTACCTCCCCGCAGAGCAAGACTACCTAAGTACATGCCCTGGGTCCACAATTCACTAGTTACATGACCTTGTGCAAGTCACTTAACCTTCTTATGCATTCATTTTTTGCCTATAGCACCGAAAGAATAGTTGTATCCATCTCAGAGAATTCTTGTGAGGATGAAATGATTTAACATATGTAATGCATAGAACAGTTGCTGGCACACAGTAAGCATTGGTTAAGCATTAGCTAGTATTACAGACTCGAATTCAACTGGCCTTCTTGCTTTTAATTTCTCTTCCTTTAATTTATTCTCCTGAAGGTAATTCTTTTAGAAGACACTTCCTAAAATCCAAGTTTTATCCTAGTACATCCCTGCTGCAAAACCTTTGATGGCAACCCTTGTAACCTCCAGCCCAGCCCTCATCTCTAAACTCATCTCCCTACCGCCAATACTACCACGTGAACTCTTCGCTCCAGTAACACTGATGCATTTGCCAGACTCCACTCGTTTCTTCTGGCCTTTGTTCACACGATCACCTCCACTTGGAGTTCCATTCTACAGCACTCCTCCACCCGAGTCTGCCCCCAATCAAAATTCTAGCCATCTTCGAAAGTCCAACTAAAACTCCACCTCTCTTATAAAGCCTAGCCTCATCACTCTAAAAATATTTCATCTCTGTGTCCTCTCAACTCCCTTGGCAACAACTGTCCGTGATTTTCATATGACTCTTATTTACTTCCTTTTTTAGCACTTGTTATCATAGACCTATGTACCTAGAAGGTACTCAGTCAACATTTACTCAATGAACAAATAAATGAATTTGACTCAACTAATTAAGGCAAGGGACCATACCGTAAATTCTTTCCTTAGCCAGTTCCTCTTCCTGGGAGAAGTTAAGCTCCTCATCATGCAAATGGTAGGAAGAGCTGAGCCCAAAGCAGTCACATTATCCCTGGCAGCCTCAGGGATACAAAAGTAGCAAAGGCCACAAAACTCCTGTCGCCAGTTTCCCGGCTCTTTAATGCGTCTAATTAACTCAGCCTTACTGACTCAAATGTGCCAAAGAGAAGAGAACATCCCACCAAATATAGACTCAGCCGCCATCCTCCCCTGGAAATAGAAACTGGGAGACAGCAGAAGCTTAGGGTGCAAAGGGAGAGTGACATGTCAAAGGACGGGAACCGGTTCCCATCCCTGCCAACCCTGCAACAAGCAGGAGAGAAACCAGACAATGGGAACCAGTCCCCATCCTCTCCCACCTCAAGCTACAAAGGACCTTCCCTAAAAGTTGGGAAGCAGGGAACAAAGGAAGATGTGACACAAGCTGCCTACCAGCTTGAGGTCCTCTATGCCTCTGTCTCCTAGAGACTAAGGGAGGAGAAGAGAATTAAGACATAGAAACCTGTCCCTGCAGGCTCTGCACTGCTATCCTGGCTCAGGAAACATCTGGTAGGCCAATGCTGTCCTAGAAGCCCAGTATGCTTGCCATGCCAAGAACCGACGACGCGCAATGGACTGAATGTTTGTGTCCCCCCACCACTTCCATATGTTGAAACCTAACCCCCGCATAGTGGCATGTCCAACTCTCCTTCCCTTTTTCTTGTCCCTGCCCCAGAAGGGTAAATAGCTTACCTTCCTGGGTGGGTAATCATGGTCAGGGTTTATTTTGAAGCAGATAACAACAATAAAAAAAAAAGGCATGCATATAAATGGTGTGATTTGTGGAAATTTTGTCCCAAAATATCTCTAAACCCCATGCCCACTCTCTTTCCCAGCCACCTTAGTTTCTACCCTGCAATCTTCACACAGCTCAGGCCCTTTCCTGGCTCCATTCACTTAACAAACATTTATTGAGTGCGTTATGTATGCCAAACTCTTGCACTAGAGATCAAATAGAAAATGTACACATAGTTTCTGCTCCAATGGAGATTACAGTCCACAGAGAAAGTCGAACATTAAATAATTTATACTTATATTTAATACAGATAATATGTAATAATTATATATTAAAGTAGAAGTAATTTAATAAATTAAATGAATAATATACAAGGATAAACATTGATTATACAACATGGTGAGTTCTAAGCAGGGCTAGTACAGGGTGCTGTTAGAAACCTGCTACCAGAAAACTCAGCCTCATCTGGGGAATCAGGAAAGATCTCCCAGAGGAGACTGAGGGATGAGTGGGAGCCAGCCAGTCATGGAGAGGGGTGGAGAAGGGGCTCCATTGCTTGACATCACTTACCAACAAGGTGCCCTGGGGTGTGGTGCTTAACTTCCCCAGTTGTTCTCAGTTTCCTCATCTGTAAAATGGGAATCATCAAAGTACTACCTACTTCCCAGAGCTGTTGTGATGGTTAAAATGAGTTAACTTGACACATATCATATGCATAACATGTTTAGAATCGTTCCCAACCAAGTAAGTAAGCGCCAAGTGTTTGCTATTGTTATTGTGGCTGTTCCTGATCCTCCAGGAACCAGCTCACATTTTTCCTCTTGGGAGACCCCATCAGATGCCCCCAGAGGTCTCAGTTCAAACCTTGCACTTGGGGGTTAGGTTTCAACATACGGAAGTCGGGCGGCGGGGGGGACACAAACATTCAGTCCATTGCGCGTCGTCGGTTCTTGGCATGGCAAGCATACTGGGCACATTCTATAAACGTTTGTTGAATAAATTAACAAATTTCTATCATGTTGTTTCCCATGGATGCTATCTGTCCACTGAATAGCTCAGCACCCTGTGGTCTCCCCACCTTCAGTGTCTGGAAACCTTCTCCAGAGCAACTGTTTTTCTTTTATCTTATAAAAACCTGACACCTGTAACTAATTGTGCTTCTTTTTTTATTCTGGCTCTAAAGAAGCTCAGAGATAAACGTGAAGTCCACTTCATAACTGCGAAGACATTTACGGCACACAGTGTACCGGCTCTTTGTTTAGCCTTAACTACATTGTGTTCTTTTCCTTTCACTCTAGCAATTCTTTTGTATCTTTTATATTTATGATTTGATATATGTAGAAGTGCAAAAATTATACACACAGCTCAGGTGTATGCGAACATTTAAATATACCTCTTTTTTTAAAGCCAAAATCAGTTTTATTATTGAGCCCTAAATCCTTCTGGGTAGTGGGGGAAGGGGAGCTTAAACTTACTACTGAAAGTTATTTAAGGACTCTACTGACTTTTATGTTATCTCAACTTTTTAGGGGCAAAAACTAAGGTTGAATTTCCTACCAAGGCTGTTTCTCCCCATTTCTCCTAATAATCGAGGACATTCATGTCTGACATTCAGGACGCATTCAGGCATCCTGATGGCATTGGAGAAAGCACCTGTAGGTCTTCATGGATCTCCAGTGTAGGGTGACAGGTCTGGCCTGGGCCTGGGCAGCTGGAATTCACTGCTTCTCTTTTGGGTGTCACACTTCAGGCTGGCACCAGCTGCTAAGAAAACACCTCCAGGTGTGAGGTCCCCGCCTTTGAGGCCTATGTTTTAGAACTATAGGGTGGCTTTCATTCAACAAATTCCCATGAGAGAAAGTTCTGTGACATGGCTTTTTAAGCTTCCCAAATCCCAGAATGCCTTAGTAAATGTGTGGAGAATTACCTTCCCTCCCAGGGGACTCTGAGTGACAGCCAGAGCAAGGCTCATAACACCACAGCCATGCATTTTTCCCCTGTGGCCCTGTCAGACTGGGAAACAGGGCCTAAAGAAGGCAGCCATTAAAACGTCTTGGTAGCAAGCCAGGTAATTTCTCCAGTTTCCAACCCCCACACTGTGTTTTGTGGAAATTTCCAAGCTAGAAATACCTTGGAGCCTACTAGCTTTGAAATGTTGACATGCAACTATTCACTGGTGTACTTAGAGTCCTGCATAATCAAGTGAGGAATGTCCTAACCTGAACCAGTGCAGTGACTTAGACAAAAGAATCCACCGCTCTCTTCCACGGCATGTGCTCGGACCCTTCTGGATTATGCTTCTGTTAGTGTAGAGTCATCATCCTGATCGAACATCATTAATACAAATCCTAACCATAATTTGAAAAGAACCTACTGTGTTCCAAGTGCTTTGCGTACAACATCTTTACTCCTCGAAAAAGATACAGGGAGGGTATTCTGAGACCCACTCCAGGAATATGGAACTAAGAAATCTGATGCCAGAACCATGCTCATTTGCCCAGCTGCCTTCAAGATATTTCATTTCTCTGCTTTCTTGGAAAGTTGGAAACAAATTCAGTGTAAATAAAGACCAAAAGAAAAAAAATATTTTGGGGGGTGGGGGGTGAAGGGCTTTCGTTACACAATTTTTTTAAACTCTATTCCGTGGCCACTCACATTGATGCTGACAATGGCCAAAACACTGCCCTCTCCTCACTGGTCCTGTCCCCTGCCCCCACCCACGTTTTTCCATCCTCACCAGACAGAAGAGGGAAAATGTCAGATGTAAATTTTGAAAAGCAGCTCCTACGGAAGCTCCATAAGGATGTCTGAATTGTTTCTGTTATACAAACGAACGACCTTCTCTCGCTTAAATTGATATTCTTATTTCAAGCTAATTTTTATTTTCAGCTGCTTTTATCATTTCTAATTCAGATGACTTTAATTACTGTAGAAACCTTTTCAACAATGAGACCTGCACCACGGGTTCTCTGTGGAAACAGTTTTCGTTTGTCACCTAGTTATAAATACCTTCTTTCCGGTTATTCTGGTAGATCTGTGATGCATTTTCTTTTGCCAAGTATTTCACAAGACAATCTATCAAAAGCATTGGTAAGGTTATTCTGAAAGCTATGTGAGAAATAAAACATTATTTTCAAGGAAAGCAGAGTAAGTAACAAATAAGTAGGCATATCTCTCCTAGTTCTGGAACAGAATTATATCTGTTGCATTTGAAAATGATTAAAATATAAAAGCTAATCGACCGTATCTTACCCATCCCTTATGAAACAATCTTTTAAGTAGTCAAGTTACTCTGTTATTTTTACCATCTAATTAAAGTATAAACATAATTATTAACTCAAATCAAGCTCATTTGGAAAGCTGCAAGCTTTGATTTATTTTTTATTAATTTCTTCTTTAACTCTGGGACCTTAGAGGCAACAAGAGAGAGCTCCCTAAATGTTTTGCCGGGTTGCAGCGCACAGCAAAAATAAATGTCCAGGTGGTCCTGTGAAAGACTGAGAAAAAAAATTCCTGGGGCCCAAAATGGGAAAAAGAAGATTTGAAAGGAGAAATGAGACGGTGCCCGTTCAATTAAAAAACAAGTTTGTTAAGCAGCACTTTGGATGAGGCACCAGATCAAAGGCCTTCCACAATTCTAAATTTTACTAAGAAGCTGCCTTGATCCTGATGAGCAAAAGGGTCGCTGAGTACGGAAGGTGCGACCACAATACTCTTTTGCATGGCCACCCCCCAGGGATGGGAGGGGAGGAAATGCAGGTCTGTCCCAGGAAGCCAGGTGTCCAGGGCCCGGTCTGAGCCCACCCCTGTACTACCCCCAGAAGTAGCTAATAGGATATGCGAAGAAAGCAGGTGAGGCCTCCTTCACTAGACACACAATCACGTAACAGAAAGAGGAGCAAGTTTTAAGGGCTGCAAACCTCCATGCCATTGCCCCCTTACCTATAAAACTGAAATAACCTCAGATGGCTGTTGTGAGGCTTACGGATCACACGGGTAAGTGCCAGGCACAAAATAAGCCCTCAAGTGGTGGCAGCTACTACTATTATCAGTGTTAGTGTCATCTCTTCCGTGACCAGTCATTTCTGAAAGAAATCTCAGGTTCCAAGAAGTGAAGGAAATTGCCTGGGGTCACTCAGCAAAGAGACAGCAGGGTCAGGGCTCCCAACCTTGACCCCCGCAACTGCCACCGAGCCTGCCAGAGTGCCAGGATGCACTCCCCTCCTCCAGCAGCTCCTGGGAAACCCTGTGGCAAACGCCATCCTCAAAGTGCCCCCGGTCAAATCGGTTTCACCAGATGTATTTATTGAGTCCTACCTTGAGATGACCCGTCCCCGTGCAACCTGCAAACCAAACGGATCCGGGGGGGTCGGGTGGAAGGGAGGACGCGACCCAAAAGGGGTGATGTGTGAGAAAGGCTTCAGTCCTTTCCTCCAACTTCAAAACAGAAGGTGTAAGATATGAATGACCATTCAGAGAGGCAGCCCAATGAGAACCAGGTCCCCAGAGGGGGTCCTGTCCTCTGGAGGCCCCAATCCCAGGTTCCATTTGGCAGCCTTTCTCCACCTCTCCCCAGCCTGCGGATGTGGAGTCAGAGTAACAAGGACACCCCCAAGTTCACAGGCTCTGGCAAGCCTTGGCTCCCCTGCAAGGTCTCCCAGTTACAGCAGGAAGTCCCCAAGAGCCACCTCCCATGTGGTCCCCAGCCAGTTTCCACGGGACATCCGCCCTCATCTTCCTCTCCCACTGCGGCCCCTTCATCTGCTTCCTTTCGTGAGGATGCCTGTGGCCGCCAGCACCACCACCGCCGGCCTCAACAGACTGTCGGCTGTGCCCAGGTGCCATTTCCTGCTACGTGTCAGGACGCCAGAGCAGGCCCACGGCCCCCGCAACAGGGAGGAACCCCCCCTCTCCTGTCCACCAAGCCCAGTGCAACTCCTGGAGCTTGCACCCAGGGTCCCCCCTACTGTCCAGACTCTGGGGTCGGGGTAGGAAAGGACAACAGCATATGAGGTGGCCACTGGACTGTCCACCCTAGCCCAGGTCACCCCTGCTCATTTTTCAGTAGAACAGCAGGAAATTATGCCAATAGGCTGCAGCTTCCCCTGCCCCAGTTCACCGCCTCTAAACTCCAGGAGCTCCCAAAGGCCAGAGTGGCCACATGGGTAGGCGCTGTCCTCACGGACACTCACTGTTAACCGGCTCTCCCTCCCGGACCGCGTGCTCAGTGCGGCTGCCTGCCTAGGCCGGAGCGGATGGGCCCTCCCAGGCCCCTCGGTGGGCTGCCCGGGCAGAGAGGGGCTTGGCTAATGAACGCCTGCAAAGGCTTGTGCAGAGGAAAGGCTGGGGAACCACTCATTATCCCGGCAGCGCTGCCAGCAGGAAGGAGGTCGCGGGCAAGGGAGCAGGAAAAGCCTCCTGCCCGCTCTTGCGGTGGCACCTGGCTTTCCCCACAGAGGCGGCAGACTCAGGCCCACGTGGATCCAAAAGCAGCTACTTCCTCCTCCCGCACCCCACGGCCTCCTCAAGGGAAACTCTGCTCCCCGGAACCTCACTGTACTGGGTGCTCCACTCAGAATCCTGTCCCCTCGTGTCACCACACACACTCCCCAAGGCACAGCTACTCACCAAGGCCACAGTCTCATTCCCTTGTCCAGATCTTCACCATCTTTCTTGTGCCGTCCTTCAACTCAACCCCTATGTCGACCCGTCCGTCCCTGTTACTTCCCCAAATGTTTCTGAGTTCTGGCCTTCCGACCTAGCGCCTTCTCGGACAGCCTCCGCCCCGCCTCTGCCCGCAGCAGCTCAACACACACAGTGTCCACTGCCTGCCCACCATGGGCCAGGCACCGCTCCCCGCTCAGGATGGATCGCGAGCACAGCTGAGCTCCCTGCCCGCACAGGGCTCGCGCTCTAAGGACAGACCACTAACTACAGGAGTGGGGATTAGGCAAGGCAGCTGCTCAGTGCTGTGGGAAAAGGAAACCACAGAGCGTGAAGGGGAGTGTGTGGCTACAGGGAAAGTGAATCTCAGAGTTCAGTGGAGGAGACGGGGAGGCTTTGATGAGAAGGTAAAATCTGAATTAAAAACCTGAAGGCAGGAAAGGAGGCAGCCATCAGATTCAAGGGCGGGGGGGAGGGGGGGAACATTCCAGATTATGGAACAGCCAGTGCAGAGGCCCTAAAGGGAAGAGCGTGCCCGGCCTGGCTGCCTCCAGGCTCTGCCACCTCCCACTTCCTGAATGTCTCTGTCTGTGTTCCCTGTGCCAGCCGCCTACTCTGGAATTTACAAGGGCTTACAGGTGAACAGAGGACCAAGCCCAGACTTCTGACTCTGGTGATGAAGACGTCCCACACCCCGTAGTACATACTGTTGGTGCCTTGCTCCTGACGACTGCCACCTGGAACCTCACTGAGAGCCCTGCCCTCGGGCTGCTTCCCGCATCCTCATGCAGAGAGCCAGGAGCACAGGGGAGTCTAGGTCCCCCACCCGGCAGCAGCCTGTAGCCAATGCTTAACTGAGGGGACTGTGTCGCCTGCCCTTGCCTAGTGGTTGACAACTTCTTCCATGTCATTTACGCTCCCAAGCTCCCGGAGCGATCAGGCTGAGGCTGGGATGTCACCTGAAACTGCACCCTGCTTGGTGTCTTCCTCGCCCCATCCTGCCCCTTAGTCCGTCACCTGTTTCTCCTGGAAGCACTTCCTTAATAAGTCACTTGCATAGCAATCTTTATGTCAGGATCTGCGTCTAGGGAAGTGACCTAAGACACTCTCCAAATTCAGTTGCCGCTATTTTCAAACATGGATTCCCTGCTTCCTTCTGTCGCCATTGTGGCTGGGGCCGTTTCCCTCCTCTGAGTTATTACGGCAATAGATGTTCTCACACACACACTTTGGCAAGCCTTCACGAGTGGGGTTGTTTTGGCTTTTTGTTTGTGCACTAGTTTCCATATGTCTACTTTTGAATTTTCCCAGTGAGATCGTGAGAACCTCGAGAGCAGTGATGATACTTCTGTCTGAGCTTCTGGGTACCGGACTAGGCACAAAATCCTGCCCTCAAGACTTACTGAATGGAACTGAAGCAATACAGGTCTCACTGTCTGCTGTCTGTGGTCAGCAACGTGGGACAAGGGGCTCCAGGGAAGAGCATGTGAGGTGACTGTCTGAGCCACACAACTTGACTCAGAAACACGGCTGTGACACGTTCCCCCAGGCAAAACTGTGCCCATAGGGTGTTTGGGGGCCTATGCAGTGCACAGTGTCAGGCCTGTGATGGGACACCTATGCCCTTCCAGTGTCCCCCAGCTCTCCAATGAACGCATCACGGGGCTCCCGAGGAGCACCCAGGGTGGGGGTTACAGCCGAGGGTCGGTCAGCCCAAGGCAAGACCGTCAGCGCCTATAAAATGGCCAAAGAGTCTACCTTTGCTCTCTCCATCTCCTCGTTCACATCCCTCCAACTTCCCCGTTTCCCTTAATGTTCCTTCCTGAATCTTATTCCCGTCACACTTTGCTTACATCTCCACTGCTCTAATCAGAGCTGCCTACGAGAGACATTTTCGTTTCACGAGAGTTGGCAAAACTTTAGGTAGCCAGGGAGTCCAGAATAATAGTCCCTGACAACCGCACAGTATTTGACACAGTACGCAGTATTTTCACACTCGTGGTTCCACTAGATCCCAGTAGCCATCCTACAAGATGGGCGAGCCAAACAGTATCGTCATCTCTGCCCCACTGGCACGGAAACTGAGGTCTGGAGAGGTTAAGTACCTCACCCAAGGCCACGCACCTACTGACCGACAAAGCCACAGATAGATGAGAACTGTGCCCACGTCAGAAACAGCAGTGGCGGCAAAGACTCTTCCCCACAATGCCCAGGTCCTGCTGTCACCCATGGCTGCGAGGACCACACCTGAGTCCACTCTGCCATTTCTGCACCTACCAGGAAGACACATGAGACTTTGGGCCTCTGGGGAAAAAGAAAGTCAGCAGTAAAACAGAGATGTGCGTGCGCTCACGATGGGGACAAAGCACCTGTCCTTTTGGCCTCTGATAAGGAAAAATCGGAAATTGCTGGAGAAAACCTGAAAAAGGTGGATTTAGGTTCGTCTAATAGATGCTGAATGCCAGATGCTTCAAAACAGTCCTACAAAGGAAATGATATTAGCCCCATTTTACAGACCAGGAAACAAGCTCAGAGAAGGCAAATGACTAGCTCAGATCCCAGTCTAGCAATGACAATATATCAGCCGTTCATTGAGCTCCTGCTATGCGCCAGGCACTGTGCTGAGTAGTATATACACTTAGTAATTCTAATGATCACTGATTTGTAGACTGCAGAGGCTGTATGTGTTGATTAATCGTATCACCATTTACAGATGTGGAAACTGAGTCCTGTTAAGTAATGTGCTCAAAGCCACTCTGTAGGCAGCAGAGCCATCCAGGGGACTTAAAGATCAAGTCGACCCCCTTCCCCATTACAACTTCAGAGAGAAACAGCGCAGTCCTCAGTCACAGGCGGAACTTCGAACACCAAAGTGCCGTCCATAGGAGGGGCACCGGTTGTTGAGGAAGATAAACTTGCAGGTGACAGGGAGGAGAGCAAATAGCTCTCTCCCAGGGGCGATTGCAGGGGCTTTAAAAGGCCCCTTTTCGTATTTTAATAGGGATTGTGTTGAATCCGTAGATCACTTTGGGTAGTATAGACATTTTAACAATGTTGATTCTGCCGACCCACGAGCATGGTATGGTTTTCCACCTGTTTACGTCCTCTGCTATTTCCTTCCTCAATGTTTCATAGTTCTCCCTGTAGAGATCTTTTACCTCCTTAGTTAAATATATTCCTAGGTACTTTATTTTCTTTGTTGCTATTGTGAAGGGAATTGAGTCTTTGATTTGGTTCTTGGTATGACTGCTAGTGGCGTATATGAAAGCCTCTGATTTGTGTGTATTGATTTTGTATCCTGAGACTTTACTGAATTCATTTATCAATTCCAGTAGCCTCTTGGTTGAATCCTTGGGGTTTTCTAGATATAATATCATATCATCAGCAAATAGTGAGAGTTTGACCTCTGCTGTCCCCATTTGTATGCCTTTAATTACACTCTCTTGCCTGACCGCTGTGGCCAGAACTTCCAGCACTATGTTGAATAGAAGTGGAGATAGTAGGCAACCTTGTCTGGTTCCAGTTCTAAGTGGGAATGCTTTCAATTTTTCCCCATTCAGTATGATGTTCACTGTGGGTTTGTCATATATGGCTTGTATCATTTTTAGGTAAGCCCCGTCTATGCCTATTTTGTTAAGTGTTCTTATCATAAAAGGTTGTTGAATTTTGTTAAATGCTTTTTCTGCGTCTATTGAAAGAATCATATGGTTTTTGTTTTTGCTTCTGTTTATGTGGTGATACATTTATAGATTTGCGTATGTTGAACCATCCTTGCATCTCTGGGATGAAGCCCACCTGGTCATGGTGGATTATTTTCTTAATAAGCACCTGGATTTGGTTAGCTAGAATTTTGTTGAGAATTTTTGCATCTATATTCATAAGGGATATTGGTCTGCAGTTTTCCTTTTTTGATGCATCCTTTCCTGGTTTTGGTATCAGAGTTATGTTGGCTTCGTAAAATGCATTGGGGAGGAGTCCATCCTTCTCGATGTTGTAGAATAATTTCTGCAGGATAGGCACCAGTTCTTCAACATCATTCTTCACAGATGTAGAAAAATTAATTTTATGCTTCGTATGGAACTAGAGAAGACTCCGCATAGCAAAAACAATTCTAGGCAATAAAAACAAAATGGGAGGCATCAATTTACCAGACTTCAAACTCTGTTACAAAGCTGTAATAATCAAATCAGCTTGGTACTGGCACAAAAACAGAGCCATTGACCAGTGCAACAGAACTGAGAACCCAGATATAAAACCATCCTCATATAGCCATCTAATCTTTGACAAACCAGACAAAAACATACACTGGGGAAAAGAATCTTTATTCAATAAATGGTGCTGGGAAAACTGGATAGCCACATGTAGAAGACTGTATCTGGATCCACACCTCTCACCTTTCACAAAAATCAACTCACACTGGGTCACAAATTTAAACCTAAGGAGTGAAACTATTAGAATTCTAGAGGAAGATGTTGGAAATACTGTTCTAGACATTGGCCTAGGCAAAGAATTTATGAAGAAGACCCAAAGGCAATCACAGCAACAACAAAAATAAATAAATGGGACCTGATCAAATTAAAAAGCTTCTGCACAGCCAAAGAAACTGTCACAAGAGCAAACAGGCAACCCACAGAATGGGAGAAAATTTTCATGTGCTACAAATCTGACAGAGGGCTGACAACCAGAATCTACTTAGAACTCAGGAAAATCAACAAGAAAAAATCAAACAACCCTATCAAAAAGTGGGCAAAGGACATGAACAGAAACTTTTCAAAAGAAGACAGAATAATGGCCAAAAAAACATATGAAAAAATGCTCAACATCTCTAATCATCAGGGAAATGCAAATCAAAACCACAATGAGATATCACTTATCTCCAGTGAGACTGGCCTTTATCAAAAAGTCCCAAAACAATAAATGTTGGC